>CM074725.1:112011678-112446678 GCA_037306005.1 Rhinophrynus dorsalis
TTGACTTAAATACTTAAGCCCAATTAGGATCTCACTTTTAAGATAAATTATACCAGACAGGAGTGCTAATTTGTCTCTGAAATCTGCAAGAAACGACATACTAATTAACATACTCATGAGTTCCAAGTAATACAAACCTAGTGAATCAAAACACTTTATCCCAAAATAGCCCTAAGAAAATAGTGACAAAATGTAGAAGTAATTATGGACCGCATTCTGCAAACACAACATAACAATGATTTAAACTTACCAATAAAGTACAAAATATAAAAAAAGGAAACCGAAAACATGAAATAAATAAAAATGTCAACTGAGCAATGCTAAGAGAATGAAAAAGCTACAATTAACTAATTATGTGCAAATCTCTATGCGCACTGTGACATGTCCATATATGGTTACGTTCCAATTCATAGCTTGCTGTACTAAAATCCAGTGGCTCCTAGCAACGCCTCCTAGACCGGCTGGGACTGACAGCAGAGGCACGCGGACGTCACAATGGCAAGATGTCCACGCTCCGTCCTGCCTGTCGGTCAGAGAAGAGACCAGAAATCTATTAAATGTAATTATTATGGCGACTAGCGCTACTAAGCAGCTAGTCGCCAGATGGGGACTTAGCGAAGGTAAAGACTGTGTCGAGTGTTAGTTCCGCTTTAACAGACCTTCAATTTCCACTGACTGTCATTACTACCAACATGTACCATGACAACTGGGTCATGCCCAGCCCCTCCCAACAATCAACCAGATTAGCCACATGTCGAACGCAAGCTCCCAGGAGACAGTAAACTGTACGATTATTGTACCCCCAGCTCCGCTTTTACTGTATTCCATCAACATCATTGAGACTATGTCGAAGTATTTGGGATGTATTACAGTCTCTTAAATCATAAGATTAATATATTTATGTTGGAGTGATAATACCCTGGCTCTACGTGTGCTACACTTCGCAGACAGCATGGAGACCTATACTTGGCATTGAAGATTTGAAGGATCATTCGGTGCAGCTTTAGATGGTTGTAAGACAACCATAAAGGCATTGCTGATTTTTATAGCAATAATATTGCAGGCATTGTAACACTGACTAACAGATACTATGTTATAATTATAGCCCCTAATTTTTGTCTAGTCACAGCGCATGGATACTGGCTCCACATTCTACCTGACAATGGAGGATGTGGACTTGTACCCATACGTCGCGGCTGTCACAAAATGTGGAGTGGCTGGTCCAATATACAAAAAAGACCAAATCCAGGAATAACTACAAAGGTGGACAGGAAAGGCACAAAGATAAAATATAAAAAATATAAATGTGAAAAGTGAGATAAATATTAGCAATAAAAAAAAGAATAAAAATTAAGATGAACAGTAAATATGAATGAATGGAGTAGTTGCTACATGCTAAGCAGAGTGTCGTAATCGTACTATCAATCTGACTGTCTGTCATGATCTTACCCATCCAGTACAGAATAGTAGCAAGAAGTATAGTATTGGGTCAGCCAGCGTCAAATATTTGTACATAGTTCAAAGAATAAAAAGTAAAAATAAGCCATGTATACCAAACGTGCGCTTTAAAAGGGATAGTAAACCACCTGAAAAACTAAGCCAAATTATAGGAATAATAAAAACAAACATACTTAACACCCTCATTCCCATCTCTCAAACAGTTATGGTTTGAGAGATGTAAGAAAATAAAGACCTTCGCTCCCTCGCCTTTCTGCCTGACTAGCTGTAAAGCTGTCAGAGGCAGAATCCAGTCACCCGACTGTAGGCGACTCTTCAGAAGCGCCGTCATCGGTATATCAAACTATAATTACTTAATCAGTATGGTCTACAACATGTGCCTGGCTTGCAAGCACACGTTGAAGACCATTCCGATGAAGTAATTCTAATTCAATATCTCAATGACAGCACTGCTGAAGAGCCGTCTGGTCCGGAAGCAGGACCTCATGACGTCCGCTATACAGGGAGTTTACTATCCCTTTAAGCAGAAAAGCCTGAACATGGAGCAATGACACCAAATGTTAGCTGAGTAATAAAGCAGTGATATGTCCCAAAGAACAATTATTGAGCAGATGATATATGAACTTTGACATTGAAAATTTTATGAAAGCAATGTTTATGATGGAAAGGTAAATAATCCAATCAGTATGAAGTCCCATCTAGAAGTGACCCTCTTAGCTTTATAGAAAACAATTAAATTATTATGTTTAATAATAATTTCTGACTTCTTTACAAACGTCTGGCACAGCCATGGGAGCATGCATGGCGCCCTCCTATGCCAACACATATATGTATTCTTACGAGACACTTTCTGGAGCAACATGCTCTCTTCAAAAAATATACTCCTCTATAGATACTTTACAGATAATGTGTATTCTATGGAAGGGGTCCACAAGAGAATTGCAAACTCTAGTCAGTGACATAAATCAGACATGCCCATATACACCTCACGCTAACCACTAGCGACTCAATCAATCCCATTTTTAGATTTTTTTACTCAAGAAATTAGGGGAACATCTACACACTATTTTTATCTGTTTGCCTGACAGATACTAATCTCCTCCACCATACCAGTCATCATCCAAAACACTTGAAGAGGAGTCTACCGAAATCCCAGTTTGTGAGTACGAAGATTTGTAAGAAATTACACAGAATTGGAAACAGACCTTAATAGAATGGGGAACAAATTCCTATCAAGGGGATACGATAAAAAAACAAAACAATTTAACAAAAGTTTCAGACAAAGGAGACTCCAAGGTCCACATGTTTTAATAATAATCGTATCAAGGGAGATGACACCAGACTGAACCTGCAACCCCCAAATAAGGGTTGTTTTAAATGCCTCTCATGCATTACACGCAACTATATGATTGCAGGCAAATTTTTCAAGCATCCATACGGTATAATTTGAAATGCGCTAGCCAACTCGTAATATACACAATTCTTTGCCCCTGTGGACTGATGGACGTTGGCAAAACGTCCAATGGCTGATAGATCAAATTTGCAATTCAACTTAAAAATAATCCTAATTTAAAAAAAAAGAAAAAAAAGGTGTCCTCCAAAACACTAGATCAGCCAGTAGCACAGCATTCTGTGCTATTCAGTCACCCTCTACCTTCTCTAAAATACATGATCATAGACTGGATTACACCCCTCCCAAGAGTGGGAGATAGAGGAAGAAAACTGTTACAAAAAGTGAAATTTATTCACCGATATTTGTATTTCCTCTGTGTCCATCCACAACAGAGTGGGGCTTTGGCTCCGCCTTTCAGCTGGGTAGGACCAATTGATTTCTTTAAAATCCGTTCGCCACCTCTCCTCTACAGTTATACAGTTGTCCAAGCTGAAAGATACAAGATGTTAAAGATGTATTATAGTTGGCTAACAGTTTTAGATCCTGTATGTTGTGGAACCGATACAGACACCGTAATGACCTAGGGTGGGTTGCCATGGAAGGACACAGAGGAAATACAAATATCTGTGAGTAAATTTCACTTTTCCTCTGTGTCCTGTCCCCGGCACAGAGTGGGGACTTACCAGAGCAGTACACATATAGGGCTGGGTAACAAGTTCAGATCTGGATAGCTGCTTCAAGCACCTTCCGTCCGAACCTGGCGTCTGCTGATGCTTGTAGGTCCAGTCTGTAATGAACGTTGAGACTGAAGACCAGGTTGCTGCTTTGCATATGTCTTCTGGAGATGCTGTAGCTTTAAGGGGCCATGATGTTGACATAGCTCTAGTAAAGTGTGCTTTCAGACCTTGCGGAGGGTCCTGGTTTGCACTTTCATATGCTATAGCAATGCAATCACGTATCCATCTGGCAATAGAGGGCTTCGAGGCTGCCGTCCCTTTAAATTTTCCTCCAAAATGGACCAGGAGATAGTCAGATTTACGAAAGTCTTCTGTTCTGGAAATATATAGACCTGTAAACACCTGACTAAGTCCAGGTTGTGTAGTTTCTTTTCCAGTTCGTGCACCGGATCCGGGCACAAAGAAGGTAGCACAATATCCCGACTGAGGTGAATTTGAGAGATCACTTTTGAACGAAATGAGGGTTTTGGTCGTAGTACCACTTTATCTTGATGAAAAGTGAGGAAGGGAGGTTTTGCAACTAGTGTTTGTAGTTCACAAACTCTCCTTGCTGATGGAATTGCAATGAGAAATGTAGTTTTAAGTGTCAGAAATTTCAACGGTACTTGTTGGAGAGGTTCAAAATAGGGGTAAGAGGCCAACTGCTGTAACACTAAGTGGAGGTCCCATGGAGGTATAGTATCTCTAATAGTTGGTTTAACTTAGAGATGGATGTGATGTAGCGTCTGATAAGATAATTATCTGCGAAGGGAGTGGCCAGAATAGCAGACAAGGCTGATAGCTGTACCTTTATTGATGCTGGCTTCAGTCCCTTTTGGAACCCCTCTGTCAGAAAATCCAGAATCTTTGCAGGAGATATGGAGGAACGGTCTAGATTATTAGACGAGCACCATTTGTGAAAAATGGACCATACTCTATAGTATATTTTTGTGGATGTAGCCTTACGACCTTTTAATATAGTTTCAATTACTGGATCTGAGATGCCTTGTAACCTTAACGATTTCCGCTCAGCCTCCAGGCCATGAGCTTGAAGAATGCCGGGTCTGGATGTTGTAAAGGACCCTGAAGTAGAAGGTCCGGAGTCACTGGGAGCTGCAGAGGAGGTCTTAGTGACATTTGAAGAACATCCGGAAACCAAGGTTTCCTTGGCCAGAATGGTGCAATTAGAATCACTTCTGCCTTGTCTTGCTTTATTTTCCTGATGACATCTGATAGCAGGGGAAGAGGAGGAAACAGGTAGGCCAGGTTGAACTGCCATGGAATTTTTAGGCCATCTTGTCTAAGGGCTTGAGGTTCCTGCCATCTGGACAGATACTGGACGTATCTTCTGTTTTTTTGTGGCCATGAGATCTATTTCCGGACGACCCAGATTGGCCATTATGAACTGAAATACCTTTGGATTTAGTTCCCATTCTCCTGGGTCTATCAGATTTCTGCTGAGGTAGTCTGCTTGTGTGTTCAGTCGACCTGATAGAAATGAGGCTGTGAGCATCAGTAAGTGTTTCTCTGCCCATAGGAGGATTGAGTGTCAAGCTGTTTAGTTGGTTGCTGTGAGTTCCCCTTTGATTTAGGATGTATAGGACTGCTGTAGTGTTGTCTGATCTGATCAGGACAGGCTGGTTCTTAAGTTCGAGACTGAAGTGTTGTAATGTTTTCCAGACTGCTAGAAGTTTTGGCATTTTGATGTGGAGCTCTCTTTCCTGTAGACTCCATGTACCCTGAATGGTCTTGTTCTTCATATTCCTCCCCAGGCGCTCTCGCTGGAATTCCTCCAGTCTGCCCCCTACTGGAGGAGAAAGGGGAAGACTGGCTTCATTGGGAAAATTGTCCTCTTCGCTGGAAATCTCTGCGATTTCCAGGCCTTTGGGATATTTGAGCTCCTTTTTTCCTTTGTTCATATCCTCTCCCTGGTCTGTAGCTGCGTGCTTCACGAAAGGACTGTCGTCTAAATTGGTTGGCTCTCACTGGGGATCTTTTCTTTTCAGGAATTGACTTTTTCCTCCTGAATATCTTTTAATTATATCTTCAAGTTGATCTCCAATCAACTTGGTTCCCGTGAATGGAAGCGACACCAGCTTATTCTTAGATGAGGGGTCCGCTTGCCATGCTTTTACCCACGTAGCGCATCTAGCTGTAAATGAAAGATGATCATCTTGCCAATAGACTAATATTGTCAAGAGACGCGTCACAGGAATAGTTGATTGCATCCTTGAGGATTGTTAAATCTTTTAGTATACGAGCACGTGAAACTGAAGATTCTATCTTTTCTTCCAGTTCTGTAAGCCAGATACGCAAGGTTCTAAAGGTGGAGGCCATAGCTGTAGCTGTTTTGAGATTTTGACCGATAGTGTATTAAAGAAACAATTTGCCACTATCAGCTCTCTTCTCCATGGGATCCTTTAGCGTAGTTCCATCCTCAAGCAATATAGTTGTTCTCCTTCAGGTCTGAGCTATTGCTCAGTTGGTTGTGTCTTCTTCCGCAAATGGGTGAATGCGGTGGAATCGCTTTGATATAGCACCTCTTTTCTCTGTTTCCACTCGCTGTGTATGATGTCCTGAATTGAGCTGTGGACGGGAAACTGGGGAGCTGACTTTTTATAGCCTACAAAGGCTGCGTCCATAACATTTAATTCTTCTGGCACTTCTGCCAGTCTCAGGGTTTTTCTCATGGTCTTCACTAAATAATTCATTTTGTCCATGCTGAAGCTACCGGATTCCTCCACAAGTTCTCCTTCCTCCGCAGATGACACTGCAGATTCAATGTCAATATGTGTGTCATCATAGTCGTCCTGAGTACCTGATGGACCTTCTTCTGGATCTGATGTTCTTGGACATTTTCTCACTGTTTCCTGCATAGATGCAAATGTGTCCTGCATGGACGTCTTCATCCAGGACAAAAAATCCTGGAACTGGACTGGTAAATTTCCTCCAGCAGCCTGCTGTAGACATGCATTACAGAGCTTAGCAGGATCATTTATAGGCAGTGTATTATTACAAACTGCACAGACTCTCTCTCTTTTGGCCCAGTTTTCTCATCCTTGGCTATTTCTTATGTTTTAGCTTTCTCAGCCTTGGTATCCTTGGAAGCTGACATGGAGGTAACCTGTAGAATTCTTTACAGGCTGTACTACAGCTAACACCTGCTTGCATATAGAATATAAATTATTCTCTTATAGGGACATACCTGTTTGATGTCTCCCTCTGCGCTGCTTTATACTTGTGAGCACCGGATGTCTTCCTCCCAGCGTGCGTTCCACTGCTGGAGCGCTCCTTGACGCTTTTCCTGTTCCTGCCTTGAAGAGGTGTGAGCGCTGACAACCCCAGAGTTCCAACAAGCGATATGGGGAAGAAGTGGCAGATCACTCCGCAATTACCAGTTTCCGTTCCCGATTCAGACATTGTGCAGAGCCCCGAGGGCTGTGAGTAATGTGCCCACGATTAGGCAGACACATTCATTCGGCATTATTTATTTTGGCAGAGAGTGAGGCATAGCCTCCGCCCTCCAGCTGGGTAGGACCAAATAACTGTAGAGGAGAGGTGACGAACAGATTTTAAAGAAATCAATTGGTCCTACCCAGCTGGAAGGCGGAGCCAAAGCCCCACTATGCCAGGGATAGGACACAGAGGAAAAGCAGCAAAATGGATAGACTACCGTGATACAGTTGCACCTAGAGGTCTCAATGAAACCGCATTATTTAATTGTTTTCTATAAAGCTAAGAGGGTCACTTCTAGATGGAACTTCATACGGACTGGATTACTTACCTTTCCATTATAAACATTGCTTTCATAAAATTTTCAATGTCAAAGTTCATATATCATCTGCTCAATAATTGTTCTTTGGGACATATCACTGCTTTGTTACTCAGCTAACATTAGGTGTCACTGCTCCACGTTCAGGGCTTTTCTGCATAAAGCACACATTCGGTATACAATGCTTATTTTTACTTTTTATTCTTTGTACTATTTACAAATGATTTGACACTGGCTGACCCAACACTATCGCTCTGGCTACTATTCTGTGCTGGATGGGTAAGATCGTGACAGATAATCAGACTGATAGTACGATTACGACACACTTCTTAGCATGTAGCAACTATTCCATTCCTTCATGTGTGTCTTACTTTTCATCTTCATTTTTATACTTTATTTCTAATATTTATCTCACTTTCCACGTATAATTTATAGTTTTTATATTTTATCTAGGGGTGCACCGAAATGAAAATTCTGAGCCGAAACGTCAGGATGCACTTGGCCGAAAACCGAAAATGACTTTTTAATCTATAGGGCGATGCCTAACAAAAGAAACAAAAAATATAGTAGCGCATGGCGCAGTCAAAGTGAAAGTGACCTTTCCATTGTGGACCTTTGTTCTGGCAATAGGGCTACTTGTTCTTTTTTTGTTTTCAGCAATAATTTTACCATTTTTGATTCATTAACCCCTGCGCACCCGAGTCCTCTGACACTCAAAGGGTTAACAAGAAATGTTTCAAATGAATTGTGCTTGGAGATGTGCACTTGCATCCTAGGAGTTTACATAAATTATCAATCACCAAAAAGGGGCAAACATAATATATACCTAATTGTCTTCTTAACCCATTGAGGACCAGGAAGGTGGGCAAGCCACTGCTGTTGCGCACCCTGCTTGGTCTCCAAGAGTTTAAGTATTACAGCAATGCCTTGCCCACCCTTCTGGCAGTGGAGTGATAGTGACAGAACCACACAGTGTGACACCCCCAACTTTGTTCCACTGGTAGTGACAGAACCACACATGCAATGTGTGACCCTAACATTGTTCCACAGTTGAGTGGTAGCTCTAAGAATGTCAACTGTTGGTTTGTAACCCTTTGAACGGCAGAGAGGCAGACAACATATTGCTATGCTTTGGGTATGTGTCTGTCACTCATAGTTATGTACGTGCAGCTCTCCAAACTACAGACACACATATTTGGATTTTTATTTTGTGTTAAGAGTTTGAGTGCCAAAGAGGTCTCCACGACATTCCAGTGATTGGATTTCTCTCTGGCAGCGAAAGGATTAATGTGTTTTCACCTATGTGAAACACAGTCACTTAGTTGATGCTGGGTATGTTTTCTGTTTTAAATGTAAGTGTGGCAGGGATGGGCCAACGGAGATGTTAAATACAGACAGGATAATATTTTACAGCATTGTTTCATTAATCCTTTCAGTGGCAGAGGGGTATGGAACGCATTGCAAAGCAATGCGTTCCACACCCCTCTGGCATTCCAAGGTTTAACATGTTTCGCCGATATTACAATGTCTTCATCTGTTGGTAATGGTACTGGGTGTAACCCTACAAGTTGAAGGGAGCCGGTTCTCTGGCCGCTCGGGTGATGGACAGAGCAGCAGCAAAGGGGAAGGTCCTCCAAACTGCGACAGTCTACACTTCCATATCCTGCCCAGTGTGACAGCACAGAACAGCCCTTCCATCTTACCTTTCACTGCAGCCACGCAGTCGTTTCATTTACAGCACACACAGTCAATGTTCCATGCACTTGGAACTAAACTTCTGTGTGCTGTAGCAAAAGGCAGTAAGGCAGAAAAAAAAGCAAGACAGTGGGAGCAATTAATGAATGTAATAAACTTTATTAAAAAGCCCAGCCCTCTCGGCATTTCAAATTGGGTACCTTGCCAGGGATGTGACTCCCATTACCACATCCAATTCTAGCGTGACTGAGTCACTTGACTCCAGAGTCTGTCAGGCTCAGCGTCGGCATCCACATGCATGCTCGCTCACTCTGCAGTGCTGCTTCAGCAGAGGACCAACTCAGGATGAGGGTATTGTATATGCTATGTGAATGCCTGCGCACGCATATTATGCAAAAAGCCTACGCACCTCCAGCTGGACCTTGTAAGTTCCTGCCCGGCTAGTACACAGCGCATGCGCACAACAATGCAGGGTTTCGGCTTTTTGCCGAAAATGCCATTTTCGGCCAAAACATTTCGGCTACCGAAATTTCGGTGCACCCCTAATTTTATCTTTGTGCCTTTCCTGTCCACCTTTGTAGTTATTCCTGGGTTTGGTCTTATTTGTATATTGGACCAGCCACTCTCCACATTTTGTGACAGCCGCAACGTATGGGTACAGTCCACATCTGCCATTGTGAGGTAGAATGTGGAGCCAATACCCATGCGCTGTGACTAGACATAAATTAGGGGCTATTGTAACATAGTATCTGTTACTCAGTGTTACAATATCTGCAAATATTATTGCTATAAAAATCAGAAACACAATAGGCAACGCCTATATGCTTGTCTTACAACCATCTAAAGCTGCTCCAAATGATCCTTCAAATCTTCAATGCCCAATATAGGTCTCCATGCTGTCTGCGAAGTGAAGCACATGTAGAGCCAGGTTATTATCACTCCTTCAACATCAATATATTAATCTTATTATTTAAGAGACTGTAATACATCCCAATTACTTTGACAGTCTCCGTGATGTTGATGGAATACAGTAAAAGCGGAGCTGCGGTACAATAAATAGATCAATTAACGACCACCTCAATGGATAATCTGAGCAGGTCTCTACTACTCCGCTGTAACGGGATTCTAAGTGTTAGACTATGGATCAATACTTCTGCTTGGCCCTACAATAGGACTTTGTGAAGCACAGCGCACAGAGAACCAGGGGAGCAGAAGTTTACATGAATGATTCTCAAATCTTTATTGATATGTTATCAATTGAACCATAACCATATACAGGATTTTTCACAGTTATTAGTGAATCACTTCTGATTTTGGATGAATCTGCATAGGATGTTCAGTACGGCAAGCAATGAATTGGAGCAGAACCATATATGGACATGTTACAGTGCGCTTAGAGATTTGCACATAATTAGCATTGCTCAGTTAACATTTTTATTTTTTATTTCATGTTTTCTGGGGGGTTTTTTGTATTTTGTACTTTATTGGTAAGTTTAAATCATTATGTTATGTCGTGTTTCGTGGAGACTGCAGTCCATAATTATAAATACTTCTACACTGTCACTATTTTCTTATGGCAATTTTGGGACAGTGTTTTGATTCACTAGGTTTGTAATACTTGGAACTCACGAGTATGTTAATTAGAATGCCACTTCTTGCAGATTTCAGAGACCAATCAAATTATACCAGACAGGTAGGCTAATTATCTTAACACTGAGATCATAATTAAGTTTAAGTACTTACGTCAAATAGGTTAGGTTGTCTTGAGAAATGCTCGAGCTGAACGAAAATAAAAACCTCAAAATTTCTCTTCATGTACAAATCCTGCGAGTGCTTTGTTTAGTCCTTCCTGGTATGCTCTGCCACTACAATATAACACACACACACACACACACACAAATTTGAAAACGATTTTAGGGTGCGAGAGCTCTGCGTGAGCTGTTCCTTACATCTTCCTGTTCGTTCGCAGCTATTGACGTCACATAACCAGTAAATCTGCTATCACTTCCGCCATAGATTTCTTGATCAAAATATCCAGTTGAATCTAGACCAACTCCTTGCGTCTCATCAAGAGTGGCCTTCTTCCCTTGAATTTCTCGGATCTGTGCTTCAATATCTTAGTTGAAAGAGAAAAAAAGAAGAAAAAAAAAAGGCAAATTAATATGGGTTATTGATTACTTTGGCATATATTATTTATATCTAGTTCATTATATAGAATATATATATATATATATATATATATATATATATATAT
The DNA here is from genome assembly GCA_037306005.1 of Rhinophrynus dorsalis. Classification (NCBI taxonomy): domain Eukaryota; kingdom Metazoa; phylum Chordata; class Amphibia; order Anura; family Rhinophrynidae; genus Rhinophrynus; species Rhinophrynus dorsalis. Next base: position 112,022,967 of record CM074725.1, read on the forward strand.
ATATATATAAAGAGGAGAGAGAGAATATATATATTATATATACATACAAGAAAATAAAGGGGCAGCACCCGTGGGACTTTTAATATAGCAATAATTTTTACTCAATGGCCAACGTTTCTATCCAAACCTGGACTTGATAAAGGTCTTAACTCTCCATATAAAAGACAAAAGGCTATATAACTTTCTGAGGTGTCAGAGTGGACATTGCGTGCATACAAGAGACGCACTGGTGTCAAGATGATAAGCAACGATGGAATTTGGAGAGTTATGGCCGCGTGTTCCACTCTGTATACTCCAGTAAGAAAGGGGGGTGGCAATAATTTTTGAGGTCGAGGTAGTTTATCAAGAAGTGGATGTGGAAAGTAGATTTGTTATTTTAGTGGTTAAGATAAAATGCTAAATTATATACTTTGGTTAATGTGTATCTACCGAATGTTTTCCCTATTTGTTGTTTGACAAAAAATTTGGAGAAAGTGGAGACTGTTAGATGTGGGGAGTTGATAATAGCGGGAGATTTTTATTGTGTGATGGACCCAGAGTTAGATAAGTATTGTAGCCCCCAGGAAAGCTCTAGGTGTGTAAAAAAAAAAAAAAATCAGCAAAGTCCTTTTCTAATATAGTTGCAAGATTCAACCTATATGATTTATGGTGCATTTTCCATCCTGGCATAAGATTATACTCCTCTTTCTAAAGTCCAACAATCATATTCTAGAATAGACTTAATTTTGGGAGATTTAGGGGTTGTAGAGAAAGTTCAACGGATTTATATAAAGGATAATGTCTGGTCGGATCATAGTATAGTCCATCTAGAAATAGGGGAGGACCACCTAATGCAAGCCCGCACTACTTGGAGATTGGATGATTTTTTGTTGGGCACGCAATTAAATAAAGCAAGTAGAAATTTAGAGAAATTGCGTTTGAGATTTTATCAGCATGGAAAATGGGCAAGTAGACTCCTTTCGAAAAAGCGGAAAGATAGAAAAGGCTAAACAACTGATATCGTTGATTAAAGAAGGGGATAATTTGTTTTCTACGCCGAAAGACATTGGGGAAGCCTTTGGCAAGTATTATTGGAATTTATATAATGTGTCTCAGATGGCAACAATGAAGGAGATTAAGAACTATTTGGAGTCTATTGATTTCCCTAGGCTATCAGAAGAACAAAGACTGATGTTAAATGGTCAGATAACACGTCAAGAGATAATAAGAACTAGAACTAAGTTGGTGAAGGATAAAACGCCGGGTCCAGATGGCTATGGTAACTTATTTTATAAATTGTTTCAAGTGGAACTGGTAGATTTTATGGTTCAGGTCTTCAATGAGTGTGTCTCGGCGGGAAAATTCCCAGCTGAGATGTTACAGGCCAATGTGCTCCCTATCTTAAAGCAAGGTAAAGACCCAACAGATGTTGCGAGTTATCTCCCAATTTCTCTTATAAATGTGGCTATAAAGATTTTCCAGTATATTGGCAGAGAGACTAAAAAGGCAATAACTGGTTTGATACATTCTGACCAAATAGGTTTAGTTTCCGGGAGGAATGCATGTAATAATACTAGGAGAGTTATTGATGTGTTGGAATTTGTTGAGAGGAGGGGTATCTCCCTTCTGACCCTGTCGTTGGATGCAGAGAAGGCCTTCGACATGGTCGGGTGGGAGTATATGTTTTCGGTTTTGCAGAAGTATGGCATATCTGGATGGATGTTTGAGGCTATTAAAGTGTTGTATTTGGGGCCTGTAGCAAGGGTGGTGGGTAGTGGTTTGTGTTTGAGTTGGTTCTCTTTGGGAAATGGGACGAGGCAGGTGTGCCCATTATCTCCTATACTATATATTCTGGCGATTGAACCTTTTGCAATTCGTATTTGGGAAAATAAGCATATTGGGGGTTATATGTAGATGGGCGGGAATTTAAGATATGCTTATACGCAGATGATATATTGTTATTGTTGACAGAACCGGAGAGTTCAATGAGGTATTTTGTGGAGGAAAGCCAGAATTATAGTCAGATCTCAAATTATAAATTAAATATTGCCAAATCTGTTGGATTATGTAGTAATTGAGTAGGGTAAGAATGATTCAGTTTCAGAATACCTTCCAGATTCAATGTAGTAAGAAGATGTTGAGCTATTTGGGGGTATTAATTACGGCTGATGTTGCAGAGATTATGGAGGTGAATTGCAAGAGGTTAATTTTGGAGATTAATAGAATGTTAAAGGACTGGAGTAAGAGCATTTTCTCTTGGTGGGGTAGGTTAAATATAGTAAGGTCATATTTTACCGAAATGGTCTTATTTGTTTAGGATGATACCCCTAAAGATACCTAGAAGTTGGTTAGATATAATTCAAACAAGTTTTATAAATTTTATTTGGAGGGGGAAGAGACCGAGGATTAGTTCTCAGAGACTTTCTAATAGCATTAAAAAAAAGGGGGTTTGGGAATGCCACTTATTCAGAACTCTTATGAGGCTGCGATGATCTATCAAGTTTATTTGACGCAGTTAGGTATATCTAAAATAGAGCCGTGGTACTGGATAGAGAGGACAGCTGGAGGAGAAGAAGATCTGGCCAGTTTAATGTGGAGTATTTGTTTAGGGGAGAAGGTGAGGGGGTTTAAAGATTGAAGTAGAACTATGGATAGTATCTTCTCTTTTTGGTAGAATATGAAAAAGAGAGTTGGATTAAAGGGGGGATTCCTGAGTTCGTTCAGATCAATGAAATTGAACAGAACGTGGAAGATTTATCTCAGGCCTTTTGGAAAACTGCTGGTATAAGGAATGTGCGGGATCCTTTAGATGAGAAAGGAATAAAATCTTTTGCAGCATTAGTTAATCAACATAAGTTATTTCCAACAGATGTATTTAAATATTTAAGAGTAAAAGGTTTTTTGCTGAGACATTTTTGTAAAATTGAGAATAATGATAAAATTTAAGATTCTAGAGAAAATTTTTGTACAGAGGTAGTTCTTAGGCCAGTGTCAAAGTGTTTGGAGGTGGTGAGGGAGGTTAATGGTTTCTCTGAAAAGGGATTACTGGGATATGGGAAAAAAAGATTCGAATTTAGTTATTAATAGGCAAGAGTGGTACGCAGCATTTGTAAAGGTAAATAAAATGATTCACGATATTATATTGGTTGAGACTCACTATAAGTTAATTAATAGGTGGTATATGGTTCCGGCAAAATTAGTTAGAATAGGTGTGGGTAATTCTAATGTTTGCTGGAGATGTGGAAGTGGGGAGGGAACTTATTTACATGTATGGCGGGGTGTATGAAGGTTAAGAAGTTATGGATTTATGGTTTGAAAATGTTAAATCAAGTAAATAATATTAGGTTAACCCTTCGACCTGAGTGTTTGTTGTTACATTTGGGTTGGCCTAAGCTTGAGGACAGTCAGAGGTTTCTGGCTACTCATTGTTTGGTGGCAGTAAAAATAATAATTGCTAGGAACTGGAGAAAATCTGTAGATTTTTTGGTAGTTATGTTACGAAACCAATTAATTTGGCAGCTGAAAATGGAAAAAGGTATAGGATGGAGTATTTCTATATCAGTTAAGGTAAATGCTATGAAAGAAGGGATGTTGAAAGCTATGGTACAGGTAGAGTATAGGATCCAATAAGGTATATTGTATTTCAGTGGTTCTCAATCTTTTTTTGTTCGGGGCACCCCTAACACGTAATCTAGAACATTCGGGGCACTCCTAACATATTTAATGTACTTTATCAAGGACATAATGAAGGTTCCATACATAAATATACAGTTATTATCAGGTCTTACAATCATAATAACAAAATTAAACAGAATGTGCATAACAATTCCTATAAATCTTTATTTAAAAGTCCATTTTTGTCAGTCTTCATAGAAAACATGGGGCACACTAAGTTGATGTCCGCAGCACACCAAAGTGCCACGGCACCCTGGTTGAGAATCACTGTTCTATTTAAAGGAAAAGAAAGAAGAAAAAAAAAAAAAAAAAAAAAAGAAGAGAAAAGAATTGTTGGCAGTTATTCCTCCTCTTCCTGACCGGCACCAAAAAAGGAAATTTTACTTACCGATAATTATATTTCCTCTGTGTCCTTCCACGGCATAGTGGGGCAATTGGCTCCGCCTCCCAGCTGGTAGGACCAATCAAGATTTTTTATAAATTCTTAGTGCAACCTCCCTTTGGTAGTTTTACTTTTGTCCAAGCTGTAACGAGAACATGGTTAGTTTTAGGTAATATTTATTCATTATGTAATACACATGGTAGGAACGATACTAGTACCAATATACCATAAATAAATTGGGAGGGTTGCCGTGGAAGGACACAGAGGAAATATAATTATCGGTAAGTAAAATTTCTTTTTCCTCTGTGTCCGTTACATGGCATAGTGGGGACTTACCAGAGCAGTGCCCCAAACATAGGGAGGGTTCTTGAAGAGATGTAATTAGGTAGTTAAAGCTGCTTCCAGCACCTTCCTGCCAAATCTGGCATCTGCAGATGCTTGGATGTCTAATCTGTAATGTTTTACAAATGTAGAAACAGATGACCAGGTTGCAGCTTTACAAATCTCTTCAGGTGAGGCTTCTGCTTTCTGAGCCCAAGAGGTGGATATGGCTCTGGTCGAATGGGCTTTTATTTTTAAAGGAGGTTCTTTATCTGCTGATTCATAGGATAGGATAATGCAGTTCTTTATCCATCTGGAAATTGAGGATTTGGATGCTGCGCAACCTTTAAATTTCCCAAAATGATGGACAAACAGGGAATCTGTTTTCCTTATGAGCTGGGTACGCTTGATGTAGATCTGAAGACAGCGTACTAAGTCCAGGTTATGGAGACGTTTCTCTAGATCTCCCTTTGGTTCTGGGCAGAAAGATGGGAGCACTATCTCCTGGTTTAAGTGGAAATTTGATATAACTTTTGAGCGGAATGCAGGATTCGGTTTTAAAACTACTTTATCCTGATGGAATATTAGACAGGGAGAGGTGGCCATGAGGGCCTGAAGTTCACTAACCCTGCGAGCAGAAGTAACCGCTGTAAGTAGCACTGTCTTTAAGGTGAGATGCTTGATGGAAATAGACTCCAATGGCTCAAAGTATGGGTGTGAAGAGAGCTGTTGTAGAACCAGGTTTAGGTCCCATGAGGGGACCGTGTCGCGAATGGTAGGCTTGATCTTACATGTCGCTGTCATATATTTCTTAATTAAAAAGTTGTCTGCAAATGGAGTGGCTAGGATGGCTGAAAGGGCTGAGAGCTGGACTTTCAATGATGCAGGTTTTAGGCCTTTCTGAAAACCTGTTTGTAAAAATTCCAGGATCTGAGGAGCAGCTATGGATTGCCTTTTTAGATTTCTGGATATGCACCAGCGATGGAAGGTGGTCCAAACTCTATAATAGATTTTGGTAGTAGAAGGACGTCTTCCTTGAAGTATAGTATTGATGACTGATTCAGAAAGACCCTGAAGGGCTAAAGATTCCCGTTCAGCCTCCAGGCCCTGAGTTGGAAGGAGGACGGATTGGGGTGTACTATTGGCCCCTGACATAGTAGATCCGGAATGTCCGGCAGAGGAATTGGAGGGCAGACTGACATCTGTATGAGGTCTGCATACCATATCTTTCTTGGCCAGTTTGGAGCTATTAGAATGACATTTGCTCTGTCCATTCTTACTTTCCTTATTACCTCTGTTAGGAGAGGAATTGGTGGAAAAATGTAAGCCAGTGGAAATGTCCAAGGGATGGTCAGAGCGTCCTGGCCTGCTGATTGCCTTTCTGCCCACCTGGAAAGGTATATTGGACACTGTCTGTTCTGAGCTGTGGCCATGAGATCCACTGTTGGAAATCCCAACGTTTGAATCAGGGATAAGAATACCTTTTTGTTCAGGCTCCATTCTCCCGGATGCAATTTTTTCCTGCTGAGGAAGTCGGCTTGGATGTTCAGGTGACCTGATAGGTGTGAGGCTGTTAAGGCTAACAGATGTTTTTCTGCCCAGCATAATATCCTTACTGCTAGGCGATTGAGCTGAATGCTCCTGGTTCCTCCTTGATTCTGTAGATATTGTACTGCCGAGACATTGTCTGACCTTATGAGAACTGCCTGACCTGCTAATTCTTTTTGGAAGTGTAGCAGTGATTTCCAGATGGCTAATAGTTCCAGGCTGTTTATGTGAAGCTTTTGTTCTTGGTCTGACCAAACACCCTGAACTGACTTCTGGTTCCAGATCCCTCCCCAGCCTTGACGACTGGCGTCTGTAGTGAGAATCTGTTTGGGTGGTTCTGTTAATGGACGACCTTGTGCCAGATTCTTTCCCTGAATCCACCAGGCCAACTCTTTTCTGGTGGCAGTCAATATTGGGATTCGTCTGTACCAGTTTGCAGGATCCTTTCGGTAAAACTGAAGGAAGTTGTACTGCATCTGACGGGTGTGTGATCTGGCCCACGGTATTATCTGTTGTGCTGAGGATAGGTGACCAAGGATCTTGGAGAAGAGTTTTACAGTCTGGAGCCGTCTGGAGAGGAATGTAGTTACCCGTTGCAGGATGCGATCCTGTCGGTCCAAAGATAAGGTCACTTTGTTTAGGGCTGTGTCTATTATAACCCCCAGGAACTGAAGTTGTTTTGATGGTTGTAGCATGCTCTTTTCTTCGTTTATCAACCAGCCTAATTCTTGAAGCCTTTGCTTGCAGATGACTGTGTTTTGAACTGCTGTGTGAAGTGAAGGATTTATCAGCAGAATGTCGTCTAAGTATGGGACAACTTTGAGCTGATGCTGGCTTCTTAGTTCGGCCATTACTACTGCCAGAAGTTTGGTAAAGATTCGTGGAGCAGTGGCTAATCCGAATGGAAGAGCACGAAACTGATAATGAGTCTTCAAGATGTGAAACCTGAGGTACTTTCGGTGTGATGGTCTGATCAATACATGGTAGAAGGCATCCTTCAGGTCTATGCGTGAAAGGAAGTTTTGTGGTTGAGTCAACTTTATTGCTGACAGCGCTGACTCCATCTTGAAGTGTTGAACACGAAGAAACTGATTGAGATCCTTTAAGTCTAGGATAAGATGAAGTTCCCCAGAAGGCTTTAAAACAGAGAAAAGAATTGAATAAAAGCCCTGGAACTTCTGACTCGCAGGTACTTCTTCTATAACTTTGTTGAGAAGAAGGGACTGGAGGACCTGTCTCATCTGGAGGATCTTGCTCTTGTTCCTCATCTGAGATGTCTTGAATCTTGGAATTGGAGGAGCAGTTTGAAATTCGAGGACATATCCTTCCCTCACCATTTCCATTGTCCAAGTGTCTGGATGGAGTGACTCCCAGGACTGATGGAATTCCCCCAGTCTGCCCCCTACTGGAGGTGAGGGAAGGGGACCTCTGGCATCATTGCTGGAATTGGGCCTTCCTTTGGAAGTCTTTCCTATTACTTCCTCTAGAAGGCTGAGAGCCACCTCTTTTTCGTTGCTCATATCCTCTACCAGGTCTGTATCTCTTTGCGTCTCAAAAGGACTGCCTCCGAGAAGAGCTGGTTCTTGCTGGTGATCCTCTGTTTCTCTTATCTTGAGGCAGAAAAGGACTTTTCCCTGCTGAGGATTTTTTGATAATCTCTTCTAGTTGTTCTCCAAACAATCTTGAGCCCTCGAATGGTAATGAAATTAAACGATTCTTGGAAGCCGGATCCGCGTCCCAAGATCTAATCCATAGGGCTCTCCTGGCCGTAACTGATAAGGCGGATGACTTTGCCAGTAATCTAATATTATCAAGAGATGCGTCACAGGAGTAATTGACCGCTTCTTTTATCATCCCCAATTCCTTCAGGATTCTGGATCTTGACACTGAAGATTCAACTTTCTCTTCTATCTCTGATAGCCATATTCGCATGGAGCGAAAAATAGATGCCATGGCGGTAGCAGTTTTTAGGTTTTCTCCTATAGATGTAAATTGTTTACGTAGGGCTGTATCTGCTTTTATCCATGGAGTCCTTTAATGTTGTGCCGTCCTCTAGGAGCAATGTTGTTCGTCTTGATGTCTGTGCGATAGCTGCATCAACTTTAGGTGGCGTAGTCCACTTGGCTGTATCTTCTTCTGCAAAGGGATACATTCTTTGGAAACGTTTGGAGGTAGAACATCTTTTGTCACCTTGTTTCCATTCTTTCTGTATAATCTCTTGTATGGACAGGAACAACTGCACAGGTTTTCTTATACCCAATGAATGCAGTATCCATCACATTGAGATCTTTCTGAACTTCAGTAAGGCCCAAGGATTTTCTCATGGCTTTAACGAGTGGATCCACTTTATCAATGGAGAAACTACCAGATTCTTCTAATATTTCACCTTCTTCTGCGGAGGAACCTGCAGATTCTAGCTCAATACTTTCATCTTCATATTCTTGAATGTGTGATGTACCTTCCTCTGGGTCAGAGACCCTAGGCCTAGTGGCTTCCTGCATAGATGTGAAGGTCTCCTGCATGGAGGTCTTCATCCAACTTAAAAATTCCTGGAATTGTGCAGGGACTTCAGAACCAGAGGCCTTTTTTAAACAATCAGGGCATAACTTGGAAACTTCAGATGCAGGTAGTTTCTGTTCACATGCAGCACATGTTTTAAACTTTGTGGCAGCTTTTTCATCTTTAGATGATTCCACAGGTTTTTTCTTTTCTGTTTTATCCTTGGTTTCAGACATAATAGTATATACCAATCTATATGCAGTATTTAGGCAAATAAGCTATCTAGCATAGAGATAATCCTGCAGTAATATTGCAACATATATATAAGTATAATGTATATAATATAATATGTTACTTACATCCTGGAGACCTCTGTCTGCACCTTCCTTTAAATGCTTCTTCTGTTTCATGTGTAGGATGGGCGGCCGGTTTCTTCCTGCGTTCCACTGCTGGAACGCACGCCAGCTCTCTTCCTTCCTGCTGGTGGCACTACCGGTTCCCCCGGGCAGAACAGCTATTAGGGAGGGGGGTTCAGCCGGCGCGTCGCCGCTTTCCAGTCCCCACGAGGTCTCCGGATGCAGTCTTCTTGCCCTTGCACGATGCGGGGCAGAGGAAGAAGAAATGCGGCCGCGATGAGGCAAGCCACATTATCCGGATGTTTTTTAAGAGGTAGGAGAGAGGAAGAGGCCATGCCTCCGTCCCCCAGCTTGGGTAGGACCAAAAAACTACCAAAGGGAGGTTGCACTAAGAATTTATAAAAAATCTTGATTGGTCCTACCAGCTGGGAGGCGGAGCCAATTGCCCCACTATGCCGTGTAACGGACACAGAGGAAAAAATGTTAGATGTTTTTGAGTGTAATTCAATTCATTTGTTAAGGATAATGTTTGTATTTGTATGATGATCATTTTCACAATAAAAAGGGAGTGAGGATTTGAAAGTTGAGTAAGGACAAGGTTCATGGGGCTACAATTTCTCTAATTGTAGGCCTGGATTTGACAACGGATTTGGTAAATCTCTCCACTAGGTCATGATCCGCTAATGGTCTGGCCAGGATTGCAGAGAGCGCTGATATTTGGACTTTCAAGGAAGCTGGACGGAGGCCTGTCTGAAAATCCTCTTGGAGAAAACTCAAGATGTTGGCCTCGCCCAGGTCTTTAATAGCAAAGTTCCTTTGATTGCACCATTTGGCAAAGGTAGCCCAGATTCTATAATAAACTTTAGACAGAGGGTTTTCTCCCTTGAAGGATGGTGTCAAGTACGGGTTCAGAAAGTCCTCTGTTTCTTAAAGACTCTCGCTCAGCCGCCAGGCCGTTAAACATAACAGGTTGAGATTGTCGTGTAGGACAGGACCCTGAAGGAGAAGGTCTCTTCTCCTGGGAAGTTCCCATGGATCTTCTATTGACAACTGGACCAAGAGGGAAAACCATATCCTCTGAGGCCAGTTTGGGGCAATTAGTATGGCTTCCACTTTGTCCGCGCAAATCTTCCCTCCAGGGTCCTGCCATCTGGAGAAGTAGAGGTTGCTCTTCTTGTTTGAGCTTGATGCCATGAGGTCGACATCTGGATGGCCCCATCTGACTGAGTTGTTTGTAAACCTCTGGGTTCAGGGACCACTCTCCCTGATCCAGTGTGTGACAGCTGAGGAAGTCTGCTTCTAGGTTGCTTTTCCCCAGAAATGTAGGAGGCTGAGATTCCCGCTAAGTGTTTCTCGGCCCAGAGAAGGAGATTTCTTACTTCTCTGCTTAGAGTTGGGCTCCTTGTTCTTCCCAGGTTTTTTAAATACATTGCAGTTGGGACATTGTCTGTCCGAATGAGGACGTTTGCACCTTTGAGTTGTTGCCTGAAATGGAGAAGTGTCTTACTGCTCTCGTTTCCAGGATGATTATGTGTAGGGATCTTTCCGATATACTCCACTTCCCTTGGCAGTTTTGTGCTTCCAAGTCCCGCCCCATCCGGTGAGGCTGGCGTCTGTATACAGAATCTCCCAATTCTGTGTCAGCAAGGATCTCCCTTTTTGAAGATTTCTTTGGACTTAACCACAACCGGAGACTGTTTTGTTCTGGGGGAATAGGGGAATCTGTTGAAGAGGGTTCCCATGGTCTGCTTTCCAGTATTTCAAAAAGTTGTATTGAAGACATCGTAGGTGTAATTTTGCCCAAGGGACTATCTGGGTTGCTGATGACATCAATCCCAGAAGCTCCTGAAAGTCTTGGGCAGAGTGATGTATTTGGCTCAGGAAGATTGAGGTTTTCGTCTGAAGTTTGAGAATTCTGTCTGCAGATAGAAGAACTGAAGAGTCCTTGTGTTGATTTGTAAACCTAGGAAGACCATCTTCTGAGAAGGGGACAACTGACTTGTTGTAGTTGATGACCAAGCCAATCTCCTGGAGAAATCGAAGGACAATCCGTGTCTGTGTCAGAGATGCTTCGGATGACTGATCCATAATCAGAAGGTCGTCCAAATAGGCAAGGATGTTGATTCCTTTCTGCCTCAAGCATGCCAATGCTGGTGCCAGGACTTTGGTGAACATTCATGGGGCAGATGATAGACCAAATGGGAGGACTGCAAACTGATAGTGATGCTGTTGGATTGCAAACCTCAGAAACCTTCGGTGCACAGGATGTACCGGGATGTGGTAGTAAGCATCCCTGAGATCGATGCAGGTGAGGAACATCCCGGTAGACAGACTGGATTATTGATTCCGCAGACTCCATCTTGAAGTGAGCATGCTTGAGAAGAACATTGATTGATTTGAGGTCTAAAATTGGCCTGTAGTGAATTGAAGATTTTGGGACTAGAAAGAAGGGTGAATAAATCCCCGAACCTCTGTAATGTATCGGGACTTCTTCTATGACTGCTTGTTCCAATAAGTTGTTGATTGTGGGCCAAAGTGCTTGTCTTTTGTGTTGGTTGGTTTGGACTCTGGACCTGATTAAATGTGCTGAGCGAGGGACAGATAGAAATTCCAGCGGGTACCCCAGTTCTATAATCTGAGAGACCCAGGCATCTGGATGTACCGAGGTCTTCCAGATTGGAAGGAAAGATCCCAGTCTGCCCCCTACTGGGATCTGAACCGGGGTCCACCGGGATTAATCAGGCCTCTCTAAAATTGAGGCTTCTTGGCGTAATCATGCCTGAAGCCACCTCTTTGGGAGGGTCTTCCTCTGTAGTCTCGTCTTCTGGTGTCCCGAAATGACAGATTCCTGAATTTAGAGGATTGAAAAAGTGGGGATGCTCTGTGTTTCCTCTCTTGTGGCAGAAAGGGGCTTTTTCCCCCTGAAGCCTTCTTAATTATCTCATCAAGATGTTCTCCGAAGAGGGAAGAGCCTGTAAAGGGAAGAGAAACGGTAAAATTTACTTACCGATATTTTCTTTTCTTCTGTGTCCCTTCCACGGCATCGTAGTGTATGGTATGTATGTCTCCTCCTCTCAGCTGTGTAGGACCAATAAAAACTTTAAAAGGGCTCTCGCGATAATACCCGTTAGTCAACTTTTGTCCAAGCTGAAATATATAATATCGATAGGTTAGTTATAGGGTGGGTATGCCGTGGAAGGGACACAGAAGAAAAGAAAATATCGGTAAGTAAATTTTACCGTTTCTTCTGTGTCCCCTGTCCACGGCATCGTAGTGTATGGGACGTACCAAAGCCATGCCCCAAGGGAGGGTATACAAGAATAACAAAACTGATTAATCTTAATTAATAATTCTTACCACCTAAGTGGAAATGACTGCCTCCAAAACCCGTCTGCCAAATTTTGTCTGTATTGAGGCTTGAACATCTAGCTGATAATGTCTGATAAATGTAGATACTGACGACCATGTTGCCGCCTTGCATATGTCTTCTATAGGTGCCTCCGCTTTGGCTGCCCAAGAAGTCGCTATAGCTCTAGTAGAGTGAGCTTTAATAGTTTTTGGAACTTCCCTTCCTGCTTCTGAATAAGCTATTCTGATGCATTCTGAAATCCATCTTGAGATGGATGCCTTAGAAGCTCCCTTTCCTTTAAACTTCCCAAAGAAATGAACAAAAAGACTATCAGTTTCCCTGAATTCTTTAGTTCTAGCTATATACCAAGAGATACATCTTACTACATCTAAATTATGTAAGATTCTTTCCTTGTCATTGCTAGGGTTGGCACAAAAGGATGGGAATACAACTTCCTGGTTAATGTGGAAGGATGACACTACTTTGGGTCTGAAAGAAGGCTTAGTTCTGAAGACTATCTTATCCTGATGAACTATCATATAAGGGGATGAGATAGATAAGGCCTGAATCTCATTGACTCTCCTGGCTGACGTAATTGCTGCTAAAAAGGCTGTTTTTAGAGTTAATAACTTAATTGGAATGTCCTGTATAGGTTCAAACTTATTTGATAATGTTAACTGGTTCAAGACCAAATTGAGGTCCCAAGGTGGAATAATGTCCTTAACTCTAGGTCTGATTTTGACAATAGACTTCATAAATCTCTTGATTAGATCATTATCTGCAAACTGTTTTGCCAGAATTGCAGAGATAGCTGAAAGTTGGACCTTCAGAGAGGCAGGCTTGAGTCCCTTATCGTATCCTGCTTGGAGGAATAACAATCTGTGGAGCTGAAATAGAAGCTCTAGATAAATTCTTTTCTTTACACCATGAACTAAATGTCTTCCAGATTCTATAGTAAATTTTTGTGGTAGATGCCTTCCTTCCCATGATGATGGTATTAATTACTGCTCTGGATAGGCCTCTGAGAGATAATGATTTCCTCTCAGCCTCCAGGCCTTCAGCTTCAAGAAACTTGGGTTTTGATGTTGAATGGGTCCCTGAAGTAGTAGATCCTGACGATTTGGCAGTGTCCAAGGTTTTTCTACTGACATCCTTACCAGTTGTGTGTACCACACTCTTCTGGGCCAATCTGGTGCCACCAGTATGACATTTGCTTCCTCGTTCCTGATTTTCCTTAGAACTTCCGCAATTAGTGGAATTGGGGGAAAAATGTATGCCAATTGACTGGTCCACGGAAATCTTAGAGCATCCTGCCCTAGCGCGGTCTGATCCTTCCACCTGGAGTAGTATCTTTTGCACTTCTTGTTGTTCTTTGAGGCCATGAGATCGATTTTTGGCCATCCCCACCTCTGAGTTATTTGAAGAAAAACTTCTGCATTCAGTGACCACTCTCCCTGATCCAGAGTGTTTCGACTTAGAAAATCTGCTTTTATGTTTTGGACTCCTGGAACATGTACTGCTGTCAAAGACTGTAGGTTTCTCTCGGCCCATGTCAAAATCCTTTCTGCTTCCAGAAATAATTTCCTGCTTCTGGTGCCGCCCTGGTTCTTTAGATACATTACTGTGGTCATGTTGTCTGAGTAAATCCGAACTGGTTTTCCCACTAAGTGTTGTTTGAGATTGATCAAACTTTTTAATACCGCTCTTAGCTCTAATACATTGATGTGTAGAGTCTTCTCCTTCATGGACCATTTTCCTTGCACTGGATGATTGTTCCAAACAGCTCCCCATCCTTGCAGACTGGCATCCGTGATTAGATCCTCCCAAATCACCATCTGTAAGGATATCCCCCTGGATAGATTTGAGTCCTTTTTCCACCATAATAATTCCTTCTTTATTCTGGGTGTTGCCAGAATCTTTTGAGAGATATCCTTGCTGTTCTTGTTCCATCTGCTGAGAAAGTAAATTTGGATTTTTCTCATATGAAATTTTGCCCAAGGCAGAACCTGTACTGTAGAGGACAGCACTCCCAAGAGCCGCATGAAATCCTCTGAGGTCTGATTCCTCTGAATAATGAATCTGGATACTTCCTGTACCAGTCTTCTCTTCCGGTCTTCTGACAGGGAGATTTTTCCTTTGATAGTGTCTATATTGTTTCCTAGAAAAATTAGACTTTGGGATGGACTGATTTGACTTTTTTGAGGGTTTACTAGCCAACCTAGACTTTGGAGATGAGATATGGCATAGTAAGTGTGAGTTCTTGCTTGTTGTTCTGAATCTGAAATAATCAGCAAATCGTCCAGATATGGTACTATATTTATTCCCACTTTCCTCAAATGTTCCAGACTTGCTGCCAATATTTTTGTAAATATTCGTGGAGCTGCCGACAACCCGAAAGGTAGAGCTGTGAACTGGTAATGCTCCCTTTTTACCGCAAATCTCAGGTACTTTCGATAGATTGGGTTTACTGGAATGTGGTGATAAGCATCCATCAGATCTACTGTTGTCAGAAAAGTCTTCATGGGAATCGCCTTGATTATAGATGCTACTGTTTCCATCTTGAAGGCTCTGTATTGTAGGAAAGAATTTAATTTCTTCAGATCCAGAATGGGTCTGTAACCCCCCGATGTCTTCGGAACTATGAATAGTACTGAGTATAGGCCTCTTTGTCTTTGAGTCACTGGCACTTCTTCTATGACTCGTTTCTCTTTTAGGGACTGGATGAGATTTGTTAGTCCCAATGCCTTTTTTGGATTTTTTGGAACTAATGATCTCTGGAACCTGTGGATTAAAGGAATCTCCTTGAATTCTAGCGGGTACCCCGTCTCTAGTACCCGTAATACCCAGTGGTCCGAGACTGACCTCTGCCATACCTGCAGGAATTCCTGTAGTCGACCTCCCACTGGAACAAGAGACGGGGCCCGCCAACCTTCAAAGATACTCCTTCTTGAATCCACCCCTTCCTGAATAATCCTTTCTGAATGATCCTCTCTGGGATGGGGTGAAGGAAGTCTTCTTTTGTTCATATGGTTTGTTAGGCTGGTATTTTCTAGCTTCTCGAAAGTTATGTCTTCTTGCCTTATAGGTTGAACTCCTGCCTGAGGCATTAGAAGAAGACCTTCTCTCCTGAGGTAGGAAAGTGCTTTTTCCTCCTGTCATGTTCTTAATTAGTTCTTCTAAATGATGCCCAAACAGAAGATTACCTTCGAAAGGGAGTGTCACTAATTTATTTTTTGATGAAGGATCCGCTCCCCATGACTTCAGCCATAATGCTCTTCTGGATATTACTGATAATGCTGACGAACGTGATGTTAACTTGATTATATCTAATGAAGCATCGCAGGAAAAACCTACAGCTTCTTTGATTACTGCAATTTCCTTCATCAATCTATGTCTGGAAACGGCTGATTCTATTTTTTCTTCTAATTCTGTTAACCATATTCTGATGGTTCTTGAAATGCAGGCCATAGCAGTAGCTGCCTTTAAATTTTGTCCTAAAATAGAGAACTGTTTCTTAAGTGCACCTTCCATCTTCCTTTCCATGTTGTCTTTTAATGAGGAACCATCTTCCATGGGTATGGTGGTACGTTTGGCTATCTGTGCAATGGCTGCATCTATTTTAGAGGGGTTAACCCAATCTTTCACCTCCTCTTCCTTAAAGGGGTACATTTTTGTATATCTTCTGGTCATTCCTAACCTTTTGTCTCCTTTCTTCCATTCTGTTTTGATTATATCAGAAACTGACTGGTGTATAGGGAATACTGGACTTTCCTTCTTGTTTCCTAAAAAGGCAGTATCCAAGACATCTAATTGTTTTGGAGTATCCGTAAGCCCTAGCGATTTACGCATGGCTTTTAAGAGCATTTCCATCTTATCAATATTAAATGATGCTGATTCGTCTGTAATTTCACCTTCTTCTTCTGATGAATATTCAGAAGCGATCTCTTGAATGCTAGAATCTTCTATATCCTCATATTTGTTTGAGGTTCCTTCCCCTGGATCTTCTACTCTCTGTCTTTTTCTGCTGCTAGCTCCTTCTTGCATGGCGACAAAGGTGTCTTGCATTGATGTTCGCATCCAACTTTAGAAAATCCTGAAATTGCGCAGGCATTTCTGGTCCAACAGTTTTCTTTAAGCAATCTGAGCAAAGCTTTGAAGGCTCTGAAGCTGGTAATTTTGCTTCACAACCTGCACAATCTTTAGTTTTCTGGGCTCTGTCTTCTTTTTCCATAGTAGGCTTCTCCTTAGCTGGAGTCTGCTTAATTGGAGCAGACATAATGCTAAAAACTCCAAACTTTATTAACTTTGTTAAAATTTACTTAATCCTAGCCTATCTGGGGCCTACCTGTATTTCCTGTATATATATAGGTTTCCCAGAGGTCAAAGGTAACATAGTTAAGATATTTTAAAATAAATTTTAAATATAATAATCTATTCAGGCAACAGCAGCATTATAGCACAAAACATTCTTATAATGCATCTTACCTGCATCTTGACGGGCAGGCTGGCTTCCCCCTTGTTTGTACACACGGTCTTGTTCAGCGTGCGTTTCAGCCTGGAACGCATCCAAAGGAGATCAGCCTCTTTGACCCGCCTCCCTCCAGCCCTCTGCTGACGCGGGGCGAAGAGGATTAGTGTCAGCATAAAGCTGACTTTTTCCCCGCCGGCGCCAAGGCGCGAGAGCTAAGGACTCCGGATTACATATCCGGTTGGGCAGCACTACCGCGGCCATAGATTTTGGATCCTCCGCTGGACTCAATGGGAAAAAAAAAAAAAGAAAAACTTACGAGGTGAGCAAAGACTGCTTCCACCTCCGTCCTCACAGCTGTGTAGGACCAAATGACTAACGGGTATTATCGCGAGAGCCCTTTTAAAGTTTTTATTGGTCCTACACAGCTGAGAGGAGGAGACATACATACCATACACTACGATGCCGTGGACAGGGGACACAGAAGAAATAAGTTTACTTTTTGAAGTAGTATCAGCTTTCCATGGCTTAAGCCATAATGATCCGCGAGTGGAGATGGAAAGGGCCGAAGATCTTGCCAGAAGACGTGTGATATCCAGGGAAGCATTACAGGAGTAGTTAGTTGCCTCTAATAGTGAAGACCTCCTTTAGAAGTCTAGATCTTGAGACATCGGATTCAATTTTGTCTTCAAGTTCTGTAAGCCATATGCGCATTACTCTGGATACACATGCCATGGCAGTAGCTGCTTTCAAATTTTTTCCTCTACCAACTCACCTTCCTCTGAACCATATTCTGATCCCTGGTCATCAAGAGGAGACTCAGTCATCTTCATCACAAAGCTGCATAGATGAGGTCCCTTCTCCTGGATCCTTACGTTTCCTGCATAGACGTTTTCATCCAAGACAAGAAGTCCTGGAATTGAGAGGGGAATTCATTACATGCTGCCTTTTTAAGACAGTCTGCACATAATTTAGGTGTGTCAGAGGCTTGTGGTTTGGATTCACAGCCTGCACACGGTTTGAATTCTTGGCTGGTTTTATCTTCTTTGACTGGGGCTTCAAAGGCACTTTTGTCTTTGGAGGAGGTTTTAGCAGGAGTAGACATGCTGAGAAAATGGCTTAGCACCCTGCAAATTAAGCACAAACCCTGAATAAAAGAGAAGCTCTTACCTTAACCCCTTAGTGACGGCCGCGTGCAGACGCGGCCGTCACTTAACGCCCGTCTAACTTTTTTTTTTTTTTTTTCTAAAAGAATCCGGAGTCCCCGAACGGCATGCAGCCGCGCGGGGAGCCGGATTTCCGGGACGTACATGTACGTCCTCTGTCACTAAGTGACAGCCACACAGGACGTACATGTACGTCCTGTGTCGCGAAGGGGTTAAAGCCTTTAAATAAGACGCCACTTGGAGACTTCCTGTGGATTGCAGCTGGACAGCTGTGCGCATGCGTAGCCAACAGCTCCTGCGTTTCAAGCTGGAACGCTACAATTAATCCCTCCCCGGAGGTGCCCAACTGAAGGGCGCTCACATCAGCGTTAAAGAGGTGCGATCCTCCCTGTAGTGCCGATGAGGACGCCAGAACTTCATCCACGTGTGGTGCGAGCCTTGCCTCCGACGGCAGCAACAGCGGAGTTGCAGGAAAGGGAAGAGGCAAGGCGGCACAAGGAGTGTGTGAAAGGGAAACGCCCAGCCAGCTGGGTAGGACAAAAGGAACTGGGGATGCCTTCACATGATGTCCTTTTAAACTTTCCGATTTGTCCTACCCAGCTGGAGGGCAGAGACGTTCCCTATTCTTAATGCCTTGGATACACAGAAGAAAAGCAGTCTTCAAAGTAAGATTATTTTTTTTTTTTAAATAAATGTAAAGGCTCAAACATTTCTCCAGAAGCCCATTGTTTGAGGACTAAATTGAGATTCCATTATGAGAATTTCTCTTATCGTGGGCTTAATCTTTGTAACATCTTTAACATATCTCTTAACAAGATAGTGGTCAGCGTAAAGAGTAGCTAAAACTGCTGATAGAGCTGACAGTTGCGCCTTTAACGACAAGGGTTTCAAGCCCTTGGAAAAACCTTCTTGAAGAAATTCTAGAATTTTACAGAGATATCTGAACCATCTATATATACAAAAATATACACAACTCTAAGTCTGAGTCTCAGTGAGACCCAGAGATTTCCTCATGACCTTGAATAAACTATCCAGCTTTTCAAGGCCAAATGAACCTGAATCAATCAGTTCACCCTCTTCAGCAGAGGATACAGCAGATTCAAAATCCAGACTACTGTCATCTTCTTCCCCACGAGGAAAAAAAAAAAAAAAAAAAAAAGGCTCTTCATCTGGGAAAGCCATTTTTTGCATTTTCCTGGCAGACTCTTGCATAACTGTATAAATCTCTTGCATAGAATCCCTCATCCAAGTCAAGAAATCCTTGAACTGAGAAAGGACCTAACTCCTGCCTTCTGTAAACAATCCTGGCATAATTTAGAAGGGTTTGCTGGGGCTAACTTATTGTCACATCCAGCACATATTTTAGACTTCTGGGTATTCTTTTCCTCTTTAGATGGTCCAGGATCAGATGTTTGCTTAACCTTCTCCCCCTGTGCATTCTTAGATGAGGCAAACTGATGCCAACAAGGAAATTAGAGCAAAGCTGAACATGATAAATAATGAGCCAGTATGAAGAAAACATAATTAAGCAGTTACTGTGTATAGTATAGAGCAGAGGCAAACCACTGTACAAGATGCACAATTCCATTAATCCTGACACTAACAGCCTTGTCAAAACATACAACTCAGTCCTATCCTCCTCTCTAAGCCTCCATGCGCCTCTGTCTCTCCGATCGGCTCGCAGAACTAACCCGCGGCCATGACTTAATAAAGACACCAGCTTCCTCCTCTCCTGTACCCGTTCAGCTGAATGACTGTGGAGAAAGTCTGGCTCTCTGGCAGACTTTCTCCACTACAGGTTCCTCCTTTAACTCTGCTCTGTCCCTCGCAAAAAAAATTACTTCTCACAACTAATCAACAATCATAAATCCAACCCCCAATGACTTTTCTCTTCCTTTGACTCCCTCCTTCGCCCTCCATCTGCTTCCCCTGCTAACTCCATACAGCCACAAGACTTTGCTGACTACTTCAAAACCCAGGTGGACTCCATCCGGGATAATATACCACCTTGTATATCTCCTCCTAGCCTCCCTCGTTCCCCTCCTGGCACTCTGGACTCTTTTTCACTAGTCACAGAGGAGGAACTGACTAACCTGCTATCCTCCGCTCCGTCCACTACATGCGCACTTGATCCGCTGCCCTCTCACCTCATCCAATCCCTCTCGCCCACACTAATCCCTATCCTATTACAAATCTTTAACTCCTCCTTTGCCACCACTACCTTTCCTGATAACTTCAAACATGCCTTAGTAAAACCTATCCTTAAGAACAACTCTTCTGACAGTAACACACCCTCTAGCTATTGACCAGTTTCCCTTCTGCCTTTTGCCTCTAAACTCTTGGAACGCTTAGCCTACTCACGCCTGCTTGACTTCCTCAATGCATACAACCTGCTCGACCCTTTACAATCTGGATTTTGTACTGCTCACTCCACTGAAACTGCTCTTACAAGAGTAGTCAATGATCTTCACATTGCCAAATCTCAAGGTCACTATTCAATTCTTATCCTGCTTGATCTCTCAGCAGCTTTTGATACTGTTAATCATGCACTCCTCCTCCGCATTCTTCACTCTTTAGGAATCCGCTACACAGCACTGGACTGGTTCTCCTCTTATCTAACAGATCCTTCAGTGTCTCCTCTGCCACCTCTTCCTCCTCCCCCATCCAACTCTCTGTTGGAGTTCCTCAAGGTTCTGTTCTAGGACAGCTTCTGTTTTCTCTTTACACAATAACACTTGGTGATCTTATTAACTCATTTGGTCTCAAATATCACGTCTATGCAGATGACACCCAGATCTTATCTGTACCTCGACTCACTTCTGATATCCAGGCTAAAGTCACAGATTGCCTCTCGGCTATCTCAGACTGGATGGCTCATAGGCACCTCAAACTCAATAGGTCTAAAACTGAGCTGCTCCTCATCCCACCTAGACCTGGCCCTGTAGCATCCTTCCAGGTGACTGTAAATGGCACTACCATAAATCCAGTATCAGAAGCACTGTGTCTAGGGGTGATAATTGGCAACTCTCTCTCTCATTTTCCTCTCATATTAATGCCATTACTAAATCCTGTCGCTTTCTTTTGCATAACATTGCAAAAATCCATCCCTTCCTCTGTTCCTCCACAGCTAAAATTCTTATATATGCAATCATCCTCTCCCGCATGGACTATTGCAACATTCTTCTGTCTGGCATTCCTGCTTCACATCTCCAACCACTTCAATCCATACAGAATGCTGCAGCACGAATTACTCTGTCACCTAGGTTTGTCCCTGCCCCACTCCTCCTCAAAACTCTCCAATGGCTGCCTATCAAACTCCGGATATCTTACAAAATCTTACTTCTCTCTTTCAAGATACTTCTCTCCTCTACTCCTTCTTACATTTCCACTCTGATCTCCCGTTATACCCTATCCCACCACTTACGTTCAGCCAATGACTGTCTTCTCTCAGCTCCTTTTGTCTCTACAGCTCTGTCACGTATCAAAACTTTTTATCTTATTGCTCCATATCTATGGAATGCTCTACCATCCAACCTGCGCAACTGCACCTCTCTGATAACCTTCAACTCTCACTTGAAAATGCACCTCATGGATAAAATCTCAACATGCTAGAAGGCACTGATGTTGTACAATGAATGCTCTTATAAATTATTTACATTACTGATGTCCTCTATTATCATGAAAACTAGCACTGTATTCAGCACTTGACCCTAATGTAATCTGTATGTCTCCCATTACCACTTTAGATTGTAAGCTTTCGGGCAGGGACCTCACACCCAATGTTTCACTCTACAAAGCACCTATAACCCTGTATTGTGTAAACCCTGAAATTGTAAAGCGCTGCGTACACTTGTGGTGCTATATAAACATATTCATTCATTCATTCATTCAAAGGTGGAGCACAATAATTCGACACCCATTATTTTTTTATTGACTCACTAAAGGGAGGAGAAAGAATGAGGGGGAAACCCCCCATTTCATTAACCCTTTGAGTGACAGACTCTGGCACTCAAAGGGCTAAGGCCCCTGTGAGCCAGTGTATAGCCAGGTTTCCTCTAGGAGTATCAATTTTCTACTGCTTTGACCTTTCTACTGGTTTTGGTCTGAAAATCAAACATGTATCAAAGACCTGTCATGGTGTGATTGGCCACTGGCTTTTTACTTTTCTAGACCAAAAGGATTCCCATACAGCAGACCTGTGATTGTCCATCCAGTCCCAATAGCAGGTCACAATTTTGCCTGCATACAAAAGGCTGCAGAAGCAGCATACAAAATATTACAAAGCTACTGGTACAAGTCAAATTTGAATATGACCGTGATGGTATTCCCCATATACGAGAGTTAGTATTGGAGTAATTTGATGCTCTACTTTTATTAAAACACTATATAGAGCCTGCTAATTAACAGAGTACATAATATCACATCTTGAGAGTTTCTCAACAGAAACAATATCATAATGCACCACATGAAATGCTCCATACAGATGTGGTTAGCTTTATAGCTTGCCATCAGCTGCCTTTTTGTCATATGAATTTGTATTACATTGTTGCTCCATGTTTAATACTTCACATTGCATAGATTTTCCTCTTTAAGACAAATTATTGGGGGGGGGGGTTACCATCTTTAGACTTCATACCTCTACTGACTTCATCTGTGTACATATGACTGGGTTTCACTATATGAATCACCGTGTGCCAAGTGTGCATATGCCTGTGTGTGTCACTGTGTGCTCAATATGAATCAGTCTTTACGGTGAAAGCCATGTCATTTCTGGTAATCATGCATTAAAATAACTTTTGAATCCCTGCTGTGCATATACACACGGACAGCAAAAGAGTGCAGTTGGGGTAGATGCATTCTGGGATTTGAAGTCTGTAGTACCTAGGATGTAATCAGTGTCCTGAGGTGGAAAACTACAAGTTACAGACACATGTTCTTAAACACTGCTGTTTTCCTGGAAATAAATTTCCATTTTTTCACAGATGTCACTGAACCAGGATTGAGCAAGGTGTTGAATACCAGTTTTATTTCAATTCTCTACTGACATAGAAAAAGTTACACAGACACATGAAGAGCAAGAGTATTTGCTGGCAACACACAGTATACAATAACACAACCTTAGAGAATACATGCAAGAGAACTTGCAAGAAAGTAAGAGTGCATTCGTTAAAGAAACAAAAAAAGACAACTGCTGAAATATCTCTCTTAAACTTTAACGTTTGGCTGTAAGTGAAAGGAACAGGACTGACACAAAGGTGTGCATGTACAGATAGATAATGTGGATTTTACAGACCGTGGCTAATGTATGCCAATATACACACACATATTCCTTGATTCACTTTGAATATAGCAGCAAATGACAAGTTAGAATATAAATTTCCTCCCTTCAGTCAATGCCCAATTACATCAAACCAGACTATAAATTGGTCTTTTTATACAGATCTGCTACAATCTGACTCATATGCTCTAAAGGAAGGACTGGACACCTACCGAAAACTTTAGGAACCAGAGTATACACACTGATATATACATTTATAACAAATATGACAATTTTAAGATGGAAGTTTATTGGGAGATTGGAGAAGACCCCACCATACTTTGCACAAGTCTGCACTGTGTGGCACTCCATAACATTGTAATGGATATCTGGTCAACTCAGTACAGTTTAGGAGCCCAGACGCAACAGGGAGAGCAGGATTTTTCCACCCAAAACGTTTTGCAACGCATATATCTCTTTACCTCGTACTTCTAGATCAGTGGTTCTCAACCCATGCCCTCAGTGGTCACTAACAGGCCAGGGTTTGAGGATTTCCTTGTTAGAGCACAGGTGAGTTAATCCGTTTGAATGAGCCTCTAATCAACACATCTGTACCCTAGCAGGGAAATTCCTAAATCCTGGCCTGTTAGTTGCCACTGAGGGCACGGGCTGAGAACCACTGTTCTAGATATCAGCGATCAATACTGTCCCCGAAAACTATTTCTTCAATCTCGTCCACACTACACGTTTAAAAGGAAAGCAATGGAAGTCACGGTAGTCAATTAAGTACCATTTCAATAACAAACACATGCTTGTTCATTTCGCAATATATTGTTTTGGCTTGATGCACTATTTAAGCCAAGTAACTAACGCAACAATTAAAGACACATTTTTGCTAACAGCCAGTTGCTATCCTTCGTTAAGGCCTACATCAATAAGAGTGGCAAACGACTCCGGACGCCATTTCACGGGGGTCTTTAGCCTTTCTCAAAACTTTCAAGGCCTCATTCTTAGATACGAATATAAACACGTTTCCGCTTGCTACTTACAGAATTTGTATGCCTGCTTAACATCGCTTTGTTCTACTTACCTTCGTGAGTTTTCGCAATCTTCGCCATTTTGCAAACGCTTCTGCTACTGAACTACAAAGCACATACACTGCAACCAAACAATCATGTATTCCTGCGCATGCGCATAATACATAGCGGAAGATAATGGGCGGGGTTCGCTAAGAGACACTGTCCCAAAGACAACAAAGTTGGGAGATGAATGCTAATTAACCCTTTAAAAGACAGGATCGTGGGAGGCTTGTTGTTTGTTTTTGGGGGGGTTTCTAAACTGCTGGCCAGGCACCATTTCAATTTGAAAACATCTATTTAAGTATGACTATCAGGTGTGCCTCAAACCTTTATTTTTTTATTTTTAACCCTTTGGGTGTCAGAGAGGTATGTAACGCGTTGCATTACGTTGGATACCTCTTTGACACTGAAATGGTTAACGTATTAAAAGTCAGACCTAGTGGCAAGGTATCAAAACACCCCCTGGTACCCCCCCCCATGAGCGTTCCGAGGATGGCACATTGGTACTTGTTTCCCCCCTACACCTGTCCTCGCCATATAAACATAAGAGGAGAGGGGGGAGGGTCTTATTATGGATTTTCACACAAGCACACACACCTTGAAATTTTTCTGGAGATGCACCCCAGCTACTGAGCTCCCAGCTGATTGGCTGGGAGATCAATAGTGGCAATGCAGGGGAACAACAAAATTCCCACTTCCATTGCACCCTTACTACCAGCTAGGAGTGAGCTGGATTGGGAAACCCCCTCAGGTCAATGAGGGAGGCTTTCTCCCTCTCACATCAATGAGGTAGTCAAGGCATACCATTTTGGAAAGAAGATAACCCACTGCACTTGTGTGCAAAAATTTTTCCATGTTGTCCCTTTCAGCACACAGAAGAGAAAGATTCCTCTCGCAGGACAGGAAGCGCAACGCCGGAAGAATCAAATTATACACTCCCAGCCCTATAAAATGCTTCCCTCTCTCACCACATACAGTGTTTTTCCTGTCCAGAGACAGGAGAGCAGCGTTTTTTTGTTTTTCTTTCCTCCCTGGGTTGGGAGGACTTTCATCAGATCTGTGGTTCCTTCTGCATCCTCCCTGGAGAGGTGTACATGGACACTGTAGGGAGTGTGAGGACGCCACCTAGATGCATGCACACAGCATACAGGAAGGAACGCTGCTGTGTGTCCAAGCTAAGGCCTGCATGGGAGGAAGCAAGTATGGCAGACAATTTAAGGTAGGAGATTTATGGGGCATTGGTTTGCTTCTGTTTGTACTTCTGGATGTTCCTGGGACCTAGCTGCGACCCTAGAGTGTGCTCTGCTGGCCCATTCTCTGTCTGCCCATGTGAGTATCTTCCTATACTGGGGTATTCTAAGCCTAGGTTGGCTTAACAATTTTTTGCTTGAATGTTCAGGTATTTTATCCTAATGTACATTTGGTGGTTTTGCTTCATTGTAGCATGCCTGACCAGAGAACACAGAAAAGGATATCTTACCTAAAAAATCATCCACCAAGTCCATACATAGGATGTTTTCTTCCTGTGATCAACCTCTACCTGATTCTCAATATGGCAAATTCTGTGGGCCCTGCATTCAACAAGCAGTCTCCAAGGACAACCCTAACCCCATGCAAGATTTTATGACATGGTTCCGCTCTGAACTACAAAGCACTTTTGATCAAGTTAAAGGATCCTATGTGTCTCAAAGATCATCAGCACACAAGCAAAAGGATTCCGCGTCAGACTCCGAGGAAGATGACAAATTTTTAGGTGACGATTACTCCTCCCAGGAAGATGGAGAGGTTACTGATGATACCTACCTTTTTTCCAGTAGAAGAAATGGGTAGGCTGGTGTCAGCTGTTAGATCCGTTATGGACCTAGATGAAAGTACAATGTCAGTCTGTAAGAAGGGCCAACTTTTTAAAGGAATTTCCAAGCAGTCTAAAGCCTTCCCCGTACATTAAGTACTGGCTTCTTTCATATCAGAGGAATGAAAAGTACTGGATAGAAAACTGGCCATCTCCAGGAGAGTAGGGAGATTATTTCCTTTTGAGTCAACAGAGGTGAAGAAATGGGACATCCCTAAAGTCGATGCAGCAGTATCGAAAGTTATAAGACATTTGGCCATTCCTTTAGAGGATGGTTCCAGCTTTGACGACCCCATGGATAGAAAAGCAGAAGCAGCCATGAAGAAAGCGTGTGAAGGATTTAGTTCTGGTTTCAAGGCAAGCATTGCTGCAGTATTGGTGGCTCACTCTCTCAGAGTCTGGTTTTCAGAACTCCAGAGCGGAGTTCAATTTCGTTCCTCGAGGGACAGGCAACCACAGAATCAAAGAAGCTAATTTTGCCCCCATGAGCGCGGTATGTCATACTTCCCTGCTTCTGCAGGACCACAACCTTCATCCACCTGACGCCAAACCAAAGGAGGATTCCATGCCATTAGGTGGCAGACTATGCCACTTTCTACCAGCACGCGAAGCAATTACTTCAGATGCATAGGACCTCCGTTTCCTGCGGGAAGGTTACTGGATAGAGTTTTCCTCCCCACCACCCCAAAGATATGTTGTCACTACTCTTCCCAGATCCCAAAGCTGAGAAGAGGCTTCTCTTCAGGCGTTCCACCATTTATTAAGCTCTCAAGTGCTAATTCCAGTTTCCTCAAGGGACAAAAAAGGCACTTTCTCCAATTTGTTTCTCGTCCGGAAATCTCCAGCAGGTTTCCGCCTTGTTATAGACCTGAGGTTTGTCAACAGATGCATTACAAAACAAAAGTTCAGGATGGAATCTCCGAAGTTCACCATGGAAGCCCTCACTACAGGGGATTTCATAGCCACAATAGACCTAACGGAGGCCTATCTTCATGTTCCAATACATCCGGCTCATCAATGCCTCCTGAGGGTAGCAGTACCAATAGGAGAACACATCAGGCATTTTCAGTTTCAGGCTCTACCATTTGGCACCCATCTGCAGAGGATAGGTATCTCAGTAATTCCTTATCTGGACAGCTGGTTGGTAAAAGCCCCCTCCCACTCCATCCTACGGAATCAATTGAAGGTGGTGATCAGCATATTTCTTGAACTAGGGTGGAGAGGGGGAATGGGTAGATCATCTAATAGGGAGTTGCCATTGTTACAGCCTGATAAAACGCAGATACATTTGACAAAGAAGGAAATCTTTCAGAATGGCAAAATGATAAAATGTATGCATGCAAATGCTCGTAGTCTGGCTGGTAAGATGGGGGAACTAGAAATGATTGCAACACATGAGCAGTATGATCTGATTGGTGTGTCTGAAACCTGGTTAGATGATACATATGACTTAGCAGTCAATCTAGTGGGTTATTCACCTTTTAGGAGGGATAGGGTTAATAAAGGGGAAGGAGGGGTATGTCTATATATAAAACATGCCTTAAAACCTTGTTTAAGGGAAGATATAAATGAAGGGTCCACTGAAAAGGTAGAGGCCTTGTGGGTTGAAATACACACAAAATAAATGTTAGTGGGGATTTGCTACAAGCCACCTAATATTGGGGAGTTGGAGGAAGCCCAACTTTTACTGCAAAGGGAAAAGGCTTCTAGGTCAGCAGAGGAAATTAGAATGGGAGATTTCAACTATCCTGAAATTGACTGGAGCAATATGACTTCCCAACTAGTAGAGGAGTCAACTAGAAATGATGCCTTGATTGACCTAGTGCTCTCAAACAATTCCAACATGATGAACAATGTACAAGTAATGGAACATATGGGTAGCAGTGACCACAATATGGTGTCCTTTGACATTTGCTATGAGAAATCCAATAGCAAGGGTTTAACTAAAACATTAAATTTTAAAAAACGCTAATTTTACAAAGCTAAAAGAAATATTAAAGGATAGTCAATGGGATGTCATTTTAAAAGCTAAAAATGCACAAGAATCATGGAAAGTATTTAAAATGCTCTTAGACAAATATACACGTCAATATATACCATTGGGGGATGTAACGGATCTTATCCGTTACTTGGGCCCTTGTCTGGACCTCGAACGTTTTACCTAAAGACTATGGCCCCTTGGCCTCCTTTGACCGCAGATGAGGGGTTTACTATCTTTATCTTAAAAGATTTATGTTTTATGTATTGTCAAATATTGTATGTGTTTAATTGTACTTGTCCCTGGGATGTGTATTGTAGCCACTCCAGCCATTTGACTCAAGACCTCCTGCTGGGTGTTAATCAAGTCATTGTATTGAGAACTGTCCTGAGACCCCCTGCTGTGTGTGTTAATCCATTCACGCCCCTCAGTCTGTGAGTCACCTATTGTATAACCTGAAACTATGTTGCCAGCCCTTTGTATTATATATTGTGAGTTGATTACCTCTGTGAATGCTCCCATTGTGTCAGCCCTTACCATCTGCTGCTGGCCTTTTGTCTGATGTGTTATGATTTAATCATGTTCCCTATTGTATCAGGTTTCCCAATGTGATCCAATGTACTGTACTGTATATAAATATCTGTGGTTTGTGACAATAAAGAGTTATGTTTTAGTAACATAGTAAATTTGGTTGAAAAAAGACACAATCCATCAAGTTCAACCTTCGCCTCATACCTCAGTAACTGAGATTTTATAGCTTTCCTGCTACCAATTAAATTAGTCTTTATCAGACCTTCCTGATCAGCCTACTGATACAGTATAACTCTGTATGTTCCCTTTTGAAAGAAATGCATCTAATCTTCTCTTAAATGTATCCATTGTATCTGCCATAACTACCTCCCTGGGCAATGAATTCCACAATTTGACAGACCTTACCGTAAAAAAAACCTTCCTCTGCTGAAGTTTAAACCTCCTTTCCTCTAATCTCAAGGGGTGTCCCCTGGTCACCTGATCAGGCCTTGGAATAAATAGCTCACCGAAGAGATCCTTGTATTGACCTCTCATATACTTGTACAATGTGATAAGGTCTCCTCTTAGTCGTCTTTTCTCTAGAGTAAATAAACCAAGCTTGTTTAGTCGTTCCTCATATGCCAAGTCCTCCATTCCCTTAATTAATTTTGTTGCTCTCCGCTGTACCCTCTCCAGTTCTAGTATATCCTTTTTCAGAACCGGTGCCCAAAATTGCACTGCATACTCAAGGTGAGGTCTTACCAATGATTTGTATAATGGCAAAATAATGTTATCCACTCTTGCTTCGGTACCTCTTTTTATGCAAGACAGGACTTTGTTTGCCTTTGCTACTGCTGTTTGACACTGGTCACTGTTTCCAAGTTTATAGTTGACAAGGATGCCCAGGTCTTTTTCTAGCAACGAGTCACCTAAAATTATTCCATTAAGTTTATAAGTAGCCTTGGGATTGTTTCCTCCCAAATGCATGACTTTACACTTCCCCACATTAAACTTCATATTCCACATGTTTGCCCAATCTGACATTGTATGCAAGTCCCTCTGTAGAGAGAAAATATCCTGTTCTGAATTAATGACTTTGCATAATTTAGTATCATCTGCAAATATTGATATTTTGCTTTCTGTATCTATTTCCAGGTCATTTATAAACGTGTTAAAAAGCAGCGGACCCAATACTGAACCCTGAGGTACTCCACTCTCCACTTTAACTGTACTGGAGAATTTTCCATTTCGAGTGAACAAGGAGTCCTGGAGTCTTGTATTGCTTATGGTCTAAAGTATCCTCTCTGATACCAATCTGCGCCAAGTATCCTGAATCGTCGACCGCCTGCTGCCAGCTTCCTGCATCCCAACTTCATATGCTCTCAGGCGGCGACGTGGACTCTTCCCTGCTTCCAGCGATCCTGCGGCTGTTTCCAGTGACTGTCCATACTTCAACTGGTGCATCCGACGGCGCTTATCTGCGTCAAGAAGGAGAGACCCAGGAACGACAGCGGAAGGCGACACGGTCCCCTTCGCAGCTTCTGTTACATTGGTGGCATAGCGGTGGGATTTCACCTTCATATTGGGTGCAGCAATTGAGGCATGGCAGACGAAGCAGTGCTGGCAGACACTCTGGGAGCATATGAGGATCGCTACAGCGCCATCTGAATACAGTGGTGGACCCGGCTGAGCGATGTTATCTACGACTTCGTTCCAGAGTTGGATGCGTGCATTACAGAGGAGCTCAGAGTACAGGAGGAGTACTGGGACTTTGTTAAATACCTGGACCAGGAATATGGATCCGAGGGCCTTTTAGACTGCTGCCCAGCCCGCTTGCGATGGGACATCCAAGGGCTGGTATGGAACGCCTACCACATGGACTCTACTTTTGGGTGCCCTGACTCCAGCAGATACTGGGAGATCCGGGACAAAAGAGAGGACCGTTTTGGTGGATACATTCCTGCGGACTGCCAGGGAAATTTGGATATTCTGGCAGTGAATGGGACCTGGAGCAACTATATGCTGGGTTCATTCGAGAGGTCCGGGAATTCCAAAAAGAGGAAGAAGAATGGGGGGGTAACACATCTGAGGAGGACTTCAGCGACTTTGAGGGCCAGGATTGTGTTACCCCTGTTCACTCCACACTGGTGAGTGGGAATTCGTTCCTCACCAGTGCCCCTGTTGTTGCCCCTGCATCAGGAAGTGGGAAAATCATCCTTCCTGATACCCCTTTTCCCCTGGACTGTGTGTTGCCTGAGCTGAGGAGTGGGAATTCGTTCCTCCTCAGCCAAGAAGATGCCTCTGCATCAGGGGATGGGACAGACGTCTCCCCTGATAGGCATGTTGCCCCTTTCCCTGCTTCCCCAGCTGCGATGGATGAGACGCAGGTCCCCACCAGCAGCAATTGTATGTCCCAACTGATGGGTAGGAGCGAGCCCATCAGTCCCCATGACCCCCCTGCTGTAGTGGGTGTAAGAGAGCCCACCATCAGCCCCAAGATGTTGCCCCCTGTGGGATTGGAAGATGCCCTGGGAGCGGAGCCGTGCGTGCTCCCCAGGATCATAGGTGATGCCGCCTTGAGGGATGGGATTGCGGTCTCCCTCAAGGCAGAAGAAGGGCCTGTGAGTAATGGCCTACAAGAGGAGGACCCCAGTGGGCTGGGAGAGAGCAGTGCTGCTGGCCCTCCTGAAGATATGTTGCGCAAACTGATGGGTGGAGAAGCGTGCCCCATCAGCCCCCCTGTAAACCCTGACCTGGTAAGTGGGAGTGAGCTCACCAGGGTCTGGGAAACCCCTGCTGCGGTGGAAGAGACGCAGGTCCCCACCAGCAGCCCTAGTCTGTTCCCTGTACTTGTTGCCCTGGAGAAAGGAAAGATGGTGTTCTCCAGGTGCCTGAGTAAAATTGCTAGGAGGATTCAGAGTGCCTCCCTGCTAAAGAAAAGAAGTGGCCCTGAGGAGGGGGCCCTGGACGCCAAGGAGATCAGCAGCTTGCCCCTTTGCAGCACTGATGCCTTGGATACCTACCTCTCTGTGACCCCTGGCTTGGTGGATGGGAGCAAATTCACCGGGTCCTGTGAACCCCCTGCTGTGGTGTGTAGGAGTGAGCACACCACCCCTTGTTTTGCCCTGACACTGGTGAGTGGGAGCAAGCTCACCAGCAGCCCCAAGAAGGCGCTCCCCATCAATTCCCCTTTGGGCCCTGATCTGGTGAGTGGGACCACCGTCCTCACCAGGGATGTTGCTGGGGCCCCTGGATTCCCTGAGTTCTGCCTGGGGGGTGGGAATGTGTCCTCCACCCGGTCCTCTGGAACTTTGAATACCTCTGCCCTGCCCAAACAAGTGCCCAGTTATGCGGACAGTGTTCAGAACGTTGCCTCAGCCCAGGAGAGTGGGAAGAACGTCCTCTCTTGTCCCCCTGGGGCACTTGCCCAACTAAAAGGGGGAGATGTGCCCCTCTCCCCACACTTTGATGCCCAGGCCACTAAGAATCCAGAGACACAGTTGTCCCAGGGAGATCCCCCGTATAGACTGGCTTTGGACCCTGAGCCACTGGCCCCAGATCCAGGAACATTGAACCCCAGCTCTGCATGGAGCATGGCCCAGGAGAGGCCACCCAATTTGATGATTGCCAGGACAACGAGGCACCAATTTCCCTGGCCCAGGATTAAGAACCGAGACTGTACCCCTGGTCCAGGACAAGGGACCTGTTTTCTATTTCCAGGCGTGGACAGGGGGCTTGCATTTTCTCCTGGCCCAGGACACCAGGCTGAGTCATTGTTTCCCTCGGCCAGGACAAGGGGCTCCTCCTTTAAGACTGGCCTAGGACCAAAGCCTCCGGACTAATGAACTGTCCAGACAAGGGGCTCACAACAGCAATGCTCTCTTACAGCTCCAAGCCAGCATTTACTATAGCAACCGCTGGCTTGGTACAAAAAGGGGGAGAAATGTAACGGATCTTATCCGTTACTTGGGCCCTTGTCTGGACCTGGAACGTTTTACCTAAAGACTATGGCCCCTTGGCCTCCTTTGACCGCAGATGGGGGGGGGTTTACTATCTTTATCTTAAAAGATTTATGTTATATGAATTGTCAAATATTGTATGTGTTTAATTGTACTTGTCCCTGGGATGTGTATTGTAGCCACTCCAGCCATTTGACTCAAGACCTCCTGCTGGGTGTTAATCAAGTCATTGTATTGAGAACTGTCCTGAGACCCCCTGCTGTGTGTGTTAATCCATTCACGCCCCTCAGTCTGTGAGTCACCTATTGTATAACCTGAAACTATGTTGCCAGCCCTTTGTATTGTATGTTGTGAGTTGATTACCTCTGTGAATGCTCCCATTGTGTCAGCCCTTACCATCTGCTGCTGGCCTTTTGTCTGATGTGTTATGATTTAATCATGTTCCCTATTGTATCAGGTTTCCCAATGTGATCCAATGTACTGTACTGTATATAAATATCTGTGGTTTGTGACAATAAAGAGAGTTATGTTTTGGAGTGAACAAGGAATCCTGGAGTCTTGTATTGCTTATGGTCTAAAGTATCCTCTCTGATACCCATCTGCGCCAAGTATCCTGAATCGTCAACCGCCTGCTGCCAGCTTCCTGCGTCCCAACTTCATATGCTGTCAGGCGGCGACGTGGATTCTTCCCTGCTTCCAGCGATCCTGCGGCTGTTTCCAGTGACTGTCCATACTTCAACTGGTGCATCTGACGGCGCTTATCTGCGTCAAGAAGGAGAGACCCAGGAACGACAGCGGAAGGCGACGCGGTCCCCTTCTCAGCTTCCGTTACAGGGGATAAGCACAAGAGGAGTAAAGGGAAACCAATGTGGCTAAATAATGAAGTTTGCAGGGAAATGAGAAATAAAAAACAAGCTTTTAAAGTGTTTAAGTCAAACAGGTCAGATGCATCATTTAAAAAATATGAAGAATGTAATACAATCTGCAAATAAGCAATTAAGCTAGCTAAATTTGAAAATGAGAGAAATATTGTTAATGAGAGCAAGAAAAACCATAAACAATTCTAAAAGTATATTAATAACAAAAAAGTTAAGGTTGATATTGGTCTTATTAGGACTGAAAGCAAATACACAAAATATTGGTACACATCCAAATTTTCATTACCATTAACCCTTTACACTGCAGCATTGTGTCTGTATATTACTACTATATTAGGGATGACGATTTAGCCTTATGAGCTGACTCTCTGTAACGGTTTGTTTGACACACAGACACAGTGGTTTAGGATAAAACACAGTTTTATTGAAATCACAGTAATAAAATAACCTTCACAGGTCCTGTAGTATATAAGCTGAATAATACAGACACACGAAAGGTTATATATACATATGCCTACACAGGTCCAGCATAAACATAAAGTCCACAACAGTCTATACTGACACAGGTCAGGCAGATTATAATGGATTCCCAGGAACAAGGTACTGTATGGGTTAATGGTCTTCCTTGAGTGTAAACAGTCCAATGTGCAGAGAGGTCTGTGATGGGGCTCTCTGCATATAGACAGCTGATGGATTTGTAATGCCCAGAAACAGATAAGCAGAGCTAACGTGAACTGCCTAGGCAATAATGGTAACAGAGTCACATAAGGTACTGCTGTAGCAGTAACGGGGACCAGAACACTTGCACACTGCCGGAGCAGTAACGGAGGCAGACACATGCACTTAGCAGAGGCACTAACGGAGACTAAGCCCAAGGTAAACTGCCGTGGCAGTAACAGAGGCAGACACTTGCACTCTGCAGAAGTAGTAATGGAGGCAAACTGGTGGCTCACTGCCGGAGCAGTAACGGAGGGAGACACTTGCACTTAGCAGAGGCAATAACGGAGGCTAGGCCCAAGGTAAACTGCCGTAGCAGTAATGGAGACGGACACTTGCACTCTGCAGAGGCAGTAACGTAAACTAGGCCCAAGGCAAACTGCCGTAGCAGTAACGGAACTGGCCACTGGTACTCTGCAGGAGGAAATGGTGACACAATTGCCAGACAGTCAGAATGTCGCCTAGGTGACACAGCACAGGAACGCCAAACAAGCCGGGTTGAATCACGGAGCAGGAACGTCAGCCAAGCCGGTTCTGATCACGGAGCAGGAACGTCAGCCAATCCAGGTCAGATCACGGAGCAGGAACGTCAGCCAAGCCGGGTCGGTACACAGGAGCAGGAACGTCATCCAAGCCGGGTCGGTACACAGGAGCAGGCGCAGATGAATAGTCAGGCAATCCGGGTCAGTACACAGGAGCAGAAGACAAAATGCAGAGTAGTCAGGCAGGCCAAGTCGGTACACTGGGAATCACTGAGCAGAAACAAGCATTGGCACAGGAACACCACGAAAGGGCACCGGAGGGGTGCCAATAGCCCAGTATATAAAGGTCATACTGGGCGGGACAAACACACGGTAGCCAATGGGAGCAAAGCACAGGATAGACTGACAGAAAAAATAACAAAGGAGCACGGGCACCGTGATACTCTCTCCCACTTTAGGCATATTAAGGTTAGGTACTGGCCAAAAATGAGGTACCATGGCGTTGGTGGCAAGCTTAGCATTCTAGGGTCATATGATGTAACTAAATCTTCATCTTTAATATAGTAGTGATATGCAGGCACAATGACGCAGAGTAAAGGGTTAATGGTAATGAAAATTTGGATGTGCACCAATATTTTGTATATTTGCTTTTAGCTATTTTGGCCAAAATTGGTTGCACTCCAATAATTTTAAATGTGTTTTTTTCTTTGGGTGTGCTTACCAAAACCTGGACTGGAACGCCTATTAGGACTGAGACAGGTGAAATGATTAGTGAGAATAAGGCTATGGCTGACACCCTAAATACATTCTTTGCTTCAGTATATACAAAGGAAGCAGCAATGACGGGCAATGGGCAAACAGACAAAACGAGGAATTTCCTCCATTATTTACATGGCTTACTGAGGATAAGGTCCAAAAGAGACTGGAGAGGGTTATGGTGAATAATGCACCTGGACCTGATGGTATACACCAGAGGGTACTTAAGGAACTTAGTTCAGTAATAGCAAGACCATTATACTTAATATTTATTGATTCACTTTCATCAGGCATAGTGCCCTGTGATTGGAGGAAAGCTGATGTAGTTCCATTGTTTAAAAAGGGAGCAAGAGCCAAACCAGGAAATTATAGACCTGTGAGCTTGACTTCCATTGTGGGTAAGATACTAGAAGGGTTACTAACAAACACTATTCAGAACTATGTGAAGACAAACAATATTATTAGTAGGAATCTGCATGGTTTCATGAAGAATAGATCTTGTCAGACTAATTTACTTGCATTTTCTGAAAGAGTAAGTAGTAATTTGAACAGGGGAATTGCCGTAGATGTAGTATACTTGGATTCTGCAAAAGCCTTGATACAATGCCTCACAACAGTTTATTGCATAAATTAAAAGGCTTCGGTTTGGGTGGTGTTATCTG
The DNA here is from genome assembly GCA_037306005.1 of Rhinophrynus dorsalis. Taxonomy (NCBI): domain Eukaryota; kingdom Metazoa; phylum Chordata; class Amphibia; order Anura; family Rhinophrynidae; genus Rhinophrynus; species Rhinophrynus dorsalis. The sequence continues at coordinate 112,058,840 of CM074725.1, forward strand.
TACATGGATTAAGAACTGGTTAATTGATAGATGGCAGAGAGTTGTTGTAAATGGAACCTTTTCAGATTGGTCTAGGGTTATAAGTGGGGTGCCGCAGGGTTCAGTCCTGGGTGCAATGCTTTTTAATTTGTTTATTAATGATCTAGAAGTGGGAATTGAAAGTAGCATCCAATTTTTGCTGCTGACACTAAGCTATGTAAGGAAATACGTACAGAACTGGATACTTTTTCTCTGCAGAAGGATTTAGATAAACTGAGTGTATGGGCAGAAAAGTGGCAGATTACATTTAATGGAGATAAATGTAAGGTTATGCATTTGGGCTATAGAAACAAACTTGCTACGTATACTTTAAATAGGAAACAGCTTGGGGAATCCTCATTGGAGAAAGATGTAGGAGTGCTGATAGACGATAGACTTCATAGCAGTGTGCAGAGTCACTCAGGTGCTGCAAGAGCAAATAGGGTTCTAGCCTGCATAAAAAGCGATGTAGATGCAAGGGATGCTAATATTATCCTTCCTCTGTATAAATCCTTGGTTAGGCCTCATCTAGAATATGGAGTACAATTTTGGGCTCCAGTTCTTAAAAAAGACATTGTTTTAATGGAAAAGGTGCAGAGACGTGCAACAAAACTGATAAAGGGATTGGAGGATCTGAGCAAAGAGAGACCATCCAAACTTGGTTTGTTTACATTAGAGAAGAGACGTCTAAGGGGTGAAATGATTACCATTTATAAATACATTCAAGGTCAATACAAAGAACTAGCCAATAAATTATTTACGCAAAAGAGCTGAGTTAAGAACAAGGGGTTATCATCTATTAAGACTAGAGGAAAGGCAATTTTGACTAAAACGCAGGGATTCTTTACAGTAAGGGTGGTAAAGCAATGGAATTCCTTGCCTCGGCATGTTGTACTTGCAGATAATGCAACTGTTTTCAAAAAAGCAATAGATGCCTATCTAGCACAGAACAATATTGAAAATTATGACAGATGGCTTCAATGCAGATAGGATGTTGATCCAGGGAAATATCTGACTGCCATTTGGAGTCAGGAAAGAATTTTTTTTAACCATTTGGGGCTAAATTAGAAATTGCTCCATAGGGGTTTTTTTTTGCCTTCCTCTGGATCAACAAGGGTGTTTTTGGCATGGGCTGAACTTAATGGCTACATGTCTTTTTTCAGCCTCATCAACTATGTTACTATGTTACTCAATCCCGGGTCTGATTTTTTTCTTAATTTCAAGAAACTGTTACCAATGGCCAAATTTATATTCCTGTGATCTGGATAACTTGGAACCAGTAGTGAAGAAGGCACTAGTCACATTACAGAGGAAAAAGGCATCTGATGGCATAAAAGTGGAAATCATTCTGGAGTTGGCAAACTTTCTTGAACCTTTTGCTGTTCCTTTCTTCGAACTGTACCATTTGTGTAAGATTGCCTGTGCGGTGGACATGACCTGAAGCCTGGACCAAGAGGAAGTGTCTTTGCACCGCTCCTCGGCCTTAAGAATTGTTTAAAGTATCTCACAACTTCTACCTTTGGATTCTCCAGGGGGGAGTCTTTCCCGAGAACCCTTTTTTATACATCTTATTCCACCCTCAAGGTCTCATAGCGGCATAAGACTCGGGAGGCTCCGGGGCCTGGGAGCAACCATGAGCCCCGGGGACTTCCGGCACTAATACCTGTGATCAGGTGCAACTCTCCTCTCCCTCCGGAGATACTGGAATCTTGTCTGCCATACAGCCTTCCTGATTGGGCTGCGAGGCGCTATCCCCCATCCTGGGAGGGGATATCTCCTGAATTCTTTGCTGACCTAGCACAAAGTACCGTTGCTAAACACAAGGAAGTGAATTGACTCATGGAGGCTCTTCGCCGAGGTGGCATCCGCTGTAAGCGGGGCTTCCTTTATTGCCTCAGCTTCTATGTCAACAACTGCACCCACTCTGTCAAGGATCTGCAATCCGGCGAGGACTTCTTCCACTGCTCGGGGATCCCCTTTGCAGCCATTGCTCCAGCCTCCGCACACCGGGACCCCACCTGATCTTTCAATCGCTTAAAGCTTCTAGCTCCTCTGTTCTTTATTGATGGTTATACCCACCCCTGAATTCCAGAGTTTGTCAAGGATGGTTTATGTTACCTCATTTATGGACTTGCCACACTAGTGGCACCTCTCTACAGATGCCAATGCTAAGTTCATACAGTTGTAACATACCTACTCCCGGCCTGCTCCCTTATATCGGAATGTGCCTGTTGTAGCTGGAGACCACCTTAGCAAGGAGTCTTGTTCCTCAGTCTGCTATTGGCCTACTTCAGCAAGTGGGGACTGTTCTGCTTCCCAAGCTTTTGATCTCCACTGTATTGGTATTCCTTTTAGTTCGCTCCTCCAAGCAGGGGCGTTTTCACCATTGCACCTTGATATGTTTCTCTGCCCTGCACATGTTCTTGCAGGTACAGCCATATCAATGTGCTCCTGTTTATGTATGAATTATGAAGTTTGGCACTTTCTCTACCTCTGTGCTCTATAATATCATACTACAGTGTTCATATAATCTGCTCCTACTGTTCACTTAGGTGTTTCCTTTTCCTTTCTGTTGTTTAGAAAGGATTATTACAACAATTGTATACAAACTTAATCCCACATAGTAACATAGTAATTTAGGTCGAAAAAAGACTTGCGTCCATCTAGTTCAACCTTTTCCTATTCCTGTTTACCATCATTGATCCAAAAGAAAGCAAAAAAAAAACCCCTCAATTAGCAATTTAAAATTCTGCCTTGAATGGGGGGAAAAAAATTCCTTCTTGATTCCAAATGGCAATCAGATTTCTCCCTGGATCAACAAGCCCCAACTAAATATTCATCCCAATACAAACGTACATAGCCCTCTATGTTATGCTCTTTTAAATAAGTATCCAGGCCCCTTTTAAAGGCATCTAATGTTTTCGATAGCACCACGTCCTCAGGCAGTGAATTCCATACCTTTATTGTCCTCACTGTAAAGAAACCCTTCCGCTGTTGTAGATTAAATCTCCTTTCCTCAAGTCTAAGCGGGTGGCCCCTTGTCCTGTGTACTGTTCTGTTAATGAACAGGTCTTTGGAGAGCCCTTTGTATGGGCCCTGCACATATTTATATAGTGTTATCATATCCCCTCTAAGACGCCGTTTCTCTAGTGTGTACAAGTTTAACTTTTCTAGCCTCTCTTCATAACTAAAACTTTCCATTCCCCTTACTAGTTTTGTAGCCCTCCTCTGCATTCTTTCTAGTTCCATAATGTCCTTTTTCAGAAAGGGTGCCCAGAATTGAACAGCAATCCCAAATCCTTTTTCCCCTTCCCTACATTCCATTGTCATCTCCTACCCACTCCATCCCCCCCCCATATGGATTGCCTGAGCAGTCTCGTTCTGACCCTGTCACAGACTCCCTCGCCACGGTAGACCAGTCTTCCTTCCCGGAACCCATCTCCCCACTATGTAGGCTCCTGCCCCACCCCTGACTCGTCTCCTCTCATGCCTCACACATAACTGTAATAGCCTCAATTCCCCCTCTAAGAGATGAGCAGCCTTCAATTGGTACTCCCGTACACATGCAGACATCCTCTTCCTACGAGAAACTCACTTTTCTCACACCTCCCACCCTTCCTACTTCTCCAGACATTACCTGATCTTCTACTTGGCCACCTCCCCCAATAAGACCAAAGGTACAGCCATTTTGCTGCATCATCATCACCATCATCCTCTCTCATTTACCCTTCTGGACTCTTACGCTGACCTGGCGGTCAGGTACTACATTATTTGTGGCTCACTTGATATGCGGCAAGTCACAATGTCTAGTGTCTATGCCCTCAACACCGATAAAAAAACGCTTCTATAAAATTTTCTTCTCCAAACTCCAGCTTTTTCCATCGCCAATAACACTTGTTGGGGGCAACATCAATACTACCCTACATATAATAATTTAGACCGCTCTCGTGACCTCCTGGCTCGCCCTCACCCCACCCCTCTGCCAGCCGACACTAAAGCCCTTAAAACGTTCCTATAGTTCCACTCATTGGGCGACACGTGGAGTTAAAGCCACCCCACCAAGTGTGACTATACTTTCTATTCGCCCCTCACAACAGTTACTCCAGAATTGATTTCTTGTTTGCCTCTCAATCGGTCTTGTCCCACTTTGCCTTCTCTGAAATTTAGACCATTCACTGGTTCTCTCGGTCTTTGAGGGGTTGGTCTTGGCGAGGGGTCTGGGGAATGGAGACTGAATGATACCCTTCAGTATGATCCCACTACTCTCTCAACAATGGGTCTGCGGATTGATCCTACTCTCTTTGGGAGGCACATAAAGCTACCTTACTAGGAACATTGATCCGATTGGCCTCTCATTGTAAGAAAGCTTGTCGATTCCAAATTGATAGCCTGACTGCTGATCTCTCCGCACTTTCACTCTGTCACAAAGCTTCTCCCTCTCCTGATCTGATGTCGCGTATTGTATCCCTGCGAGGTCAACTCAATGCTCTTCTGATCACAGATGCAGAGAAGGTAATGAAATGGACCAAACTATGCTGGCAAAAAAACATAGGGACATGCAGCGGCGTAATAATATACCTGCTATGAGTTTCCCAGATGACTCTAGGACTCAGGACACCTATCACATCTTGGCAGTATTTCATTCTTTCTTCTCGGACTTATACTCTGACCTTCACACTTCTGACACTGTCCCCGCTAAGGTTCTTTCCTATCTCAGAACTAGCAATCTCCCCACCCTCAGTGACGACCAGAGATCCATCTTAGAGGCCCCGATCTCAGAGGGTGAGATTTCTCGGGTCATCAAACAGCCCAAATCCTCTAAAGCCCCTGAACCAGACGTATTTTCCAGTAAATACCATAAAGTTTTAAAAACACAACTTCTCCCCTACTTGTCACTGTGAGAAGGGGCCTCTCTGCTCTATAGCCCTACTTAAAACTAACAAGGACCCCCTTAGCTGCTCCTCGTACCGGCCCATCTCTCTCATCAAGACTGACTTCAAACTGTTTGCGAAAATCCTAGTGAACCAACTCTCCCCTATTCTACCCTAAATAATCCACCTGGACCAGGTGGGATTTGTCCGGGGCCAGCAAGCTTTGGATTGTGTGTGGTGCACAATGGCGCTGATCCATCATGCCTGGGCGTCTGAGATCCCTTCCATGCTAATTTCCTTGGAAGCACAAAAGGCTTTCGATCGCCTCCATTGAAAATTCATTTTTGCCATCTTGCGTCAATTTAACTTCCCTAAATCCTTTATGTTAGCCATCTGATCACTATACTCCTCGCCAACGGCCCAAGTCTCTATTGCTAGCTTCTCTTCTGCCCCTATTGTGGTTTGAGGGGGCACCCGCAAGGGGTGCCCGCTCTTCCCCACTCGTATGCTTGCTCAGCTTGGAACCCTTTACGGCTCTGATTCGCCAAAATCCATATCCCAGTGGGCGATACTCACCACAAACTTTCCCTATTCGCTGAAGATATACTTTTGACTTTGTCCAGGCCACTTACTTCCTAACGTCATGCGTGAACTTCACATCTATCAACACCTGTCTGGGTTAAAAAACAATCTAGATCAATCTCATTATTAACCTTTCCCACCCTATTCAGAAATTGCTCCAACTCAATTTCGACATCTAGTGGCAAAAATTCTATCTTCGCTACCTGAACATCAAGCTGACCCAGTCATATCACTCACTTTACTCTGTGAACTATAACCCACTGCTGCACACCTTGATGACTTCCCAGACTTTTATATTACTTTCGGGTACTTCCAAACCCATTTCCGCTGGCTGCCTCCAACATGCTGCAGTCAAAAATCCTGCAGTTTATTTGGGATGGGAAATGCCTACGTGTCTTTTCCAAAATTCTGGCTCTACCAAAAACGTAGGGGGATCTGGGTTTATCACAGATTTTCCCCTATTTCATAGCCTCGCAATTGGCCTAAGCAGTCCAACGGCATCTCCCATATTCGGATCTCCTTCCCTAGATGCAGAGAGAAGACTATTTACTTTTTCCTGTTCCCATACATAATGCTCTTTGGATCCTGAAGCATTCTAGACCCCCGCTATTCTCTACTAGTCCAACAGTGGCCCACTCGCTCAAGCTATGGGACACTGTCAAATACAAGAAATCCCTCACAGTCCCAGTTTCTATCATGACCCCTGTGCTGGGGAAGCCCTCCTTCCCCCCTGGCTTAACCGATAGGGACTTTCACAGATGGGCTCCACTTAAGCATTTTCGCCTTCACCAATTCCACGATATCCACCACCAATTACTCTTTTGATACTCTTCGCAAAAAATATGGCTTACCTCCTTCAGAAGGTTACCATTACTTGCAAATTGTCCACTTCTTACACACCACACTGAAATCCTCCCTGCCCCTGGTCTGACCTGGTACGAAGGACTCAGCTCAAAGTCCACTCCCACTCCAGGCCTCTTGTCCTCGATATATAGTCACATTATGGATTCTTCTATCAACAACAAAACTAAGCAGATGCTGGCCTGGGAGTTTGACTTTGGCTCGGAACTCCCCCTGAGCTCTTAAGTCAAAATATGATCTGCAGCTGCCAGTAGCTCCATCTGTACTAACCATAAGGAAAGAGCATACAATTTGCTTCATAGGTGGTATATGACCCCGAATAGTCTGAACAAAAACAATTGCTCTATTCTCCCGGAGTGCTTCAGAGGATGCCGAAATGTGGTTCAAACATACTGGTACATGGTACTCATGCTTATCAGTTATGTTACACAGATTGCTGTATATCTGGACCCCTGGACGCTGGTCCTGGGGCTGTGCCCCAGAGGCCTTCCTAGACCTGTTGCCAAGTTAAACGCTCACATCCTGTTAGCAGCCCACAACCTGATCGCTTCCACTGGAAATGGTCATTCCTTCCAGATTGTACAGCACTGGGGCGGCTATATGGCACCTCTGACTGACGGCTCAATTGTCTGACAGATACAATGCTTTCCTTTCAGTCTGGGAGCCCTGGCTGGACTTCTCCTCCCCATAGGCTGATGTCCACTCCCTGTAGTTGGACCATCTCTGGCCCTGTGTGCAGTGGGTACTTCCTCCTTGGAGGTTGCACTCTCCCCCTCCTTCCTACCAATTCTGAAACTCCCCCCCCCTTTTCTTTTTTTATCTCTCCTTCCAACCCATCCCCTCTATTTTCTTCTTGCAACATGTTGCCTGCAAATTTCACCTCATCTGTACTGCCCGCCTCCGCTGTCAGTCGTTTTGGTCACTATTCTGGTGCATCTGTCGGGCACTGCAGACGATGGAATATAGTGCATGCCACACATTACTGAAATGACAATGGCAATTCTGGCTTCATTGTTTAACCCTTCTCCTTTAATCTCCTTCCCAACTCCTCCCTTTTCCCATCCTTTTTATGTTCCCTAGTTCAGAACCCAGTTGACGGTGCTCCAGTACTCCTTCTTTTTGCGTTCCCTCCTCCACTTGACTTCCTTCTCTAAGATGTTCATGTTGTTGCTCCTCCACTAGGGGGTGGCATGATCCTGCAATGGTAACCACCTGAAAATATTGCACTTCCACAAATATCCATCGAGAATAAAAACAAATTATTAGTGTATCTTCTTACACAATACATATGAAATACCTTCATCCAAATGTTGTCACAGTTTTCTACCACATGGAGAGACTAGACTGTTAGAATCACAGTCCAATAGATGACACCATGTTAAACCCTATTGATCAACGCATTTCGAGCGGTAAGAGCTTAATCATGATCAAAGACTTTGATCATGATTAAGCGCTTACCGCGCGAAACGCGTTGGTCAATAGTTTTTAACATGGTGTCATCTATTGGACTGTGATTCCAACAATCTAGTCTCTCCATGTGGTAGAAAACTGTGACAACATTTGGATGAAAGTATTTCATATGTATTGTGCAAGAAGATACACTAATAAATTTGTTTTTATTCTCGATGGATATTTGTGGAAGTGCAATATTTTCAGGTGGTTACAGTTGTATGTTTAGAGCTTTTGGGCATAGCTCTAATAAGTGCACCCACATAGTATCTTTATATCACTAGTGACACAATACAAGTTGGATTAGTCACTTAAATTTGGATTTGGATTTTAAAGAGGAATGCCCAAAGTTGAATGGAAGTAAGAGCTACCGATGTGTGATGTGGCGATGACCCTGCAATGCCCATTAACCCCTAGAGTGCCAGGCACTTACACCGTACGAGTGGACACAGCTGTACCTGCTGTGCCACGCTCGTACGGCGTAAGAGTGAAATGCGGTCACTGCATGAGCCGGTATAACCGGCATGCAGTAGCCGCATTTCAAAAAAAAAAAGCGTGGCACTCGTGGGGAGGCATGAGGATCACTCCTCATGCCTCCCCAGTTATTGATCTCCCAGCCGATCGTGCTGGGAGATCAATAAACACAAAGGAGAAACAAAGTTTCTCCTTCCCCCTCTCTCCTACCCGAATTTCCGGGTAGGAGTGGGCGGGACCGGGGGAAGCCTCCCAACGTCATCGGTGACATGGTCACCGATGATGTTAGGGAAGTTTCCCTGGTCCTGTTCACTCCTACCGGTGGTAGGAGAGAAGGGCAGGAGAGCTTTTGCTCTCCTGCGGTCGTCTCATTGATCTCCCAGCCGATCAATGACTGAGGGGACACCAGGAGGGGTCCTGATGTCCCCCACGAGGTCTGAACAGTTTAAAAAAAAATAATAAATAAAAATAATAAAAGAAACCCTGTGAGTGCCACAGGGTCCCCAGCACATTGCTTTGCAATGTGCTGGAGACCCCTGTGGCACTCACAGGGTCACTTCCTTTGGAGGAATTTTTTTTTTTCTAAAGACCTCATTGGGGGGATCAGGGGGGGTCCTGATGCCCCTCAATGAGATCTATAATTAAAAAAAAAAATGTAACCCTGTGTGTGCCACAGGGGGGGTCCAATTGGCCCCCCAATAAGCTCTGATTACAAAGTAATGATAAAAAAAAAGGGTCCAATGCATTGCTTTGCAATGCGCTGAATACCCCTGTGGCACTCACAGGGACATTTATTTTGATTTCTTTTTTTTTTATTTGGTAAGACCTCATTGGGGGGATCAGGGGGGTCCTGATACCCCTCAATGAGGTCTATAATAAAAAAAAAGTAAATTAAAAAAAAAATTAACACTGTGTGTGCCACAGGGGGGGCCAATGCAGCCCCCCTTCTGCGGCACACACAGGGCTTTTATCATTACTTTGTTATCAGAGATTGTTGGGGGGTCATCAAGATTGGTCCTAATGGCCCCCCAACAAGCTCTGATTACAAAGTAATGATAAAAAAAAAAAAAATAACCCTCTGAGTGCCCCAAGGATCCAATGCATTGCTTTGCAATGTGCTGGAGACCCCAGTGGCACTCACAGGGTCACTCTGTTTGTGGACATATATTTTTGGTTTACTAAGACCTCATTGGGGAGGGATCAGGGGGTCCTGATGCCCCTCAATGAGGTATATAATAAAAAAAAATGAAATCAAAAATTAACCCTGTGTGTGCCACTGGGAGGGGGGTTCAATGCAGACCCCCTTCCTGTGGTACACACAGGACTTTTTATCATTACTTTGTGATCAGAGCTTGTTTGGTGGCCATCTGAATACAAAGTAACAATAAAAAAAAATTAACCCTTTGTGTGCTGGACACCCCTGTGGCACATAAAGGATTTTTTCCCCCTTTATTTTTTATTTAGACCTCATTGTATGGGTTCTGATGCCCCCAACGAGGTCTACACAAAAATATTAGGGGAAAAAGCCCCCAAAAATGCACGTGCAACAGGAAGGGGGTCCAACGCAGTACTTTGTATGAGGGGACATACAGTGCACAATGGTAGTCAGAGATCTCCCATACACACTATCAGACACTGCCCCACCATCACCACCATTCTTGCTCCTCTGCTCATACCCACACACACTGCCTAATCCCTCACCCTCTCACACATTTTGTTATACTTGTAGTCACAGGTCCGCAGGTACACCGGCTGACATCCTAGCTTCTTTCATCTGTTAGCCATAAAATCACACATACACTGTTTGCTTTCCCATTTCTGTTTCACTGGTAGCTATGCTCCTGTAGCGTAAATTGGTATGTCAACCCACAGCAGTGGGGTACCATTTTTTTTGGCTGGCAAGAAGTCCCACGCCATTGAACCATTTTAGTATCTTTGAAGTGACTGATGTGTAAAACAAATGTTTGTTTTTCTTTCCTGTAGCACCACATTCTGGAAATAGTTGTGCCAACAAACTTAGGGGTAAAAACCCCCTTCCATTCTGAAGGTGTTATAGCCATTTTCGTACAGGCAAGTCAGGTTTGAGAAAAGGTTTGAAACATCAGAGTTTGTAGTAGGTGTAGTTTTCTACTTCTAACACCCCCTAAGGTAGTTCAACTCATACCAATGGGGTGTCGTTTGACTCCTAAGAGCACTAGCAAACAAATGCAGTTGAAAATTCCATGGTTTTCACAGAGCTCCATACATTTGAAGGGGCAGAAATGTAAAAAAATGCCTTTTTTTTCATTAACACCTCTTTCTGGAAACATTTATGCACACCAGTATTGAGGTAAGAAGGCAAATGACCCCTTATCAGATGCGGCAGGATGTCTTCTTTCCAAAATGGTATGGTTTATCTACCTTTTCTTCAATTCTGAAGGCGTTATAGCCATTTTCGTACAGGCAAGTCAGGTTTGAGAAAATGTTAGAAACATCAGAGGTTGTAGAAGGCGTAGTTTTCTACTTCTAGCACCCCCTAAGGTAGGTCAGCTCATACCAATGGGGTGTCGTTTGACTCCTAAGAGCACTAGCTAAGGAATGCAGTTGAAAATTCCAAGGTTTTTACAGAGCGCCATACATTTGAAGGGGCAGAAATGTAAGAAAATGCCTTTTTTTTCATTAGCGCCACCTCTTGGAAGCATTTGTGCATACCAGCCTTTGGGTAAGAAGGCAAGTGACCCCTCATTAGATGCGGCAGGATGTCTTCTTTCCAAAATGGTATGGCTTATCTACCTTTTCTTCAATTCTGAAGGCGTTATAGCCATTTTCGTACAGGCAAGTCAGGTTTGAGAAAATGTTAGAAACATCAGAGGTTGTAGAAGGCGTAGTTTTCTACTTCTAGCACCCCCTAAGGTAGGTCAGCTCATACCAATGGGGTGTCGTTTGACTCCTAAGAGCACTAGCTAAGGAATGCAGTTGAAAATTCCAAGGTTTTTACAGAGCGCCATACATTTGAAGGGGCAGAAATGTAAGAAAATGCCTTTTTTTTCATTAGCGCCACCTCTTGGAAGCATTTGTGCATACCAGCCTTTGGGTAAGAAGGCAAGTGACCCCTCATTAGATGCGGCAGGATGTCTTCTTTCCAAAATGGTATGGTTTATCTACCTTTTCTTCAATTCTGAAGGCGTTATAGCCATTTTCGTACAGGCAAGTCAGGTTTGAGAAAATGTTAGAAACATCAGAGGTTGTAGAAGGCGTAGTTTTCTACTTCTAACACCCCCTAAGGTAGGTCAGCTCATACCAATGGGGTGTCGTTTGACTCCTAAGAGCACTAGCTAAGGAATGCAGTTGAAAATTCCAAGGTTTTTACAGAGCGCCATACATTTGAAAGGGCAGAAATGTAAGAAAATGCCTTTTTTTTTCATTAGCGCCACCTCCTGGAAGCATTTGTGCATACCAGCCTTTGGGTGAGAAGGCAAGTGACCCCTCATTAGATGCGGCAGGTTGTTTTCTTTCCAAAATGGCATTGTTTCTCTACCTTTCCTGCATATCTATTATGGTTATAACCATTTTAGTGCAAGCAGATAATTTAAAAAACAAAAGTGCCAGGTTTACGTACGTGTTCCTAGCACCCACATATTGTATGTTAACCCACACAAATGGGCTACCATTTTTCTCATGTTGGTAGCAGGTACTGAATACAGCAGGAAATGTTATGGTTTTCAAAGATTTTAGTATCTTTGAAGTGGTGGAAATGTAAAAAAACATGTATTTATTTCCATAGCGCCACATTTTGGAAATATTTGTGCACTTCAGCCCAGGGGGTAGAAAGGCAAGTGACCCCTCACTTGATGCGGGAGAATGTCTACTTTCCAAAATGGTATACCTTTTATACCTTTCCTTCATGTCTCTAACAGTTATGGACATTTTAGTACAAGCCGACATTTTCGAAGAAGCAAACAGGGAGGTGTAGTTATGTGCTTCTGGCACTCCTAAGGTAGGTTGACTCATTCCAATTGGGTGTCATTTTTCTCCTAAGGGCACTAGCTAATGAATACAGTTGGAAATTCCATGGTTTTCACAGATTTACATACAGATGAAGGAGCAGAAATGTAAGAAAATGCCATTTTTTCCTAAAGTGCCACCTTCTGGAAGCATTTGGGCACAACAGGCTTGGGGTAATAAGGAAATTCACCCCTCATTAGATGCGGCAGGTTGTCTTCTTTCCAAAATGGTATAGTTTGTGTAGCCTTTCTTCACTTCTCTAGTTGCTATAACCATTTTTGTACAGACAAGTAATGTTTGAGAAAATGTTAGAAAAATTAGAGGTTGCAATAGGTGTAGTTTTGTACTTGTAGCGCCCCCTGAGGTAGGTGAACTCATACCAATGGGGTGTCATTTTTCTCCTAAGAGCACTAGCTAATGAATACAGTTGGAAATGCCATGGCTTTCACAAATTTCAGTACATTTGAAGGGGCAGAAATGTAAGAAAATGCCTATTTTTTTCATTAGTGCCACCTTCTGGAGGCATTTGTGCACTCCAGGCTTTGGGTAACAAGGCAAGTCACCCATCATTAGATGCGGCAGGGTGTCTTCTTTTCAAAATGGTATGGTTTGTGTACCCTTTCTTCACTTCTGTAACTGTTATAACCATTTGTGTACAGACAAGTAATGTTTGAGAAAATGTTAGAAACATTTGAGGTTGTAGTAGGTGTCGTTTTGCACTTCTAGTGCCCCCTGAGGTAGTTGAACTCATACCAATGGGGTGTCATTTTTCTCCTAAGAGCTCTAGCTAATGAATACAGTTGGAAATGCCATGGTTTTCACACATTTTAGTACATTTGAAGGGGCAGAAATGTAAGAAAGTGCCTTTTTTTTCATTAGCGCCATCTTCTGCAGGCATTTTTGCACACCAGGCTTGGGGTAACAAGGAAAGTCACCCCTCATTAGATGCAGTAGGTTGTCTGCTTTCCAGAAATATATAGTTTTATATAGTTATTCCACTGTTTTAGGGTAGATTTACCACAAAAACCCTAGAATGCGCATTTTAGTTTATAAAGTTGAAAATGTCATTTTGCGCTGCTGGTGATTAGGGCTCTACGCTAGCCATGGACGTAGGTAAAACTATACAAATTTGGTATTTTTTTACTCGGGGGACTCGGGGCTTTTTCAAATAATTGAAACTTTTTCAATCAAGGTAAATGTTTTTGATACATAGTATGTGATTTTAGCAAAATGAGTAAATTTTCAGTTTTTTTGTCATTATGACATCATAGCTTTTTGCACGATGTAAAATTCTCTTCATGTAAGGTACCACAAGAAAGCTCAATTTGTTCTGAAAAAAACAATATATAGTTTTCCATATTTAACTAAAAATCCCCAGAGGAAATCAAGCCTAAACGGAAGGATAGCAAAAATGCTGAAAAAGTGTCTGGCCTGCAGGGTACAGGCAATGGCCCAAGCCTCTGGCACTGAAGGGGTTAAGTATGTCACATCCCTGTTTGGTCCCTCCCAAATGTATAGGGGTTGGGGTAATATGCAGTCCTCTGAGGCCTGGCCTCTCTTTTCCCCATGTCTAGCTAGCCTTCAGTCGCCCCTACTGCTCACTGACAGCCCAATAGCCACGGTCTTGTCCTCCTGGGGATCTTACCCCATGAGGAGGAGAGTTATTGCTGTCTTTTGCCGACCTGTGTCGGGGACATCATGGGCCCGCGCCATTACGGTTGGTCATGTTGTATTTAGTTATTCTTTACATATGTTTGACTATGTGCATCTCTCTGGTTCATGGTGAACCGTTCACCAATGCAATACCGCTGTACCCCCTCCCCCTTTTCCTTTCTGTATTCCACCCTATTTCAACGAAAAATGAATACAAATTTCAAGTTAAAAAAAAAAAAAAATATTTGCCTATGCTTTGCCAGTCACTAATGCATCATGTGAAAGAAGCTTCTCTGCTCAGATAAATAAATAAAATCATATCTACACACTAGTATGACAGATTAAAGGCTGTTGGATCTTGTCACTTTGGCTATAGAATTCAGGCTTGCAATGCAAATAAACATGGATCTTATGGTTGACAGGTTTGCTTCCATCCACAAAAATTCCAGCTTGAAAAAGGGTTAATTTTAATATTTTCCAGTTTCATTTGTAAGTATGGTTTTCCGATGTCGCTAACGTTTTCTATAAGTAGCTATAAATGACCAACCTCGACATTTGCTTTTCCTGTTCTCTTGTGGCACAGTAACTTAGATGTTTTAGTATGCACTATCCCCACACTCCTGGTGGATGACATATATCATATATTGTTCAACAATCAGCAAAACTGAATTCACAGATATATTGTCTGACTCAGGTCGGCCCCTAGTGATCAAGGTGTTGTGGCACTACCAGTAGCAATAATTAAAAGTCTTCACAAAGACACAAAGTTGCAGGTAAAGTGCTTTCAAGTAGTCAGTTTCACGTTACCATGTCCAGCAAGACGATCATGGAGCAGATTATCTCCAAGCATGATGTCTTCCACCACTGTGCTTAATCGTAAGCATACTTGGGAGATATTATATCTGTCTCATGATCATGTTGACCAACATGATTATAATGTCATGCTGCATATTTGGAATAAAAGATAATTTTCTACATATTTTACCTCGTTACACATTGCTCACTTGGGGCTAGATTCTACTGCATGAGATAAATATTACCTCACGTTTTATCAAACATTTTCCTATTGACGTCTATGGGGAAACCTGGGGATAAAAGCAGTGATAAAATTAGCACCTGCAATAGAATCCAGCCCTTGAATTGTTTAACCTAGATCAGTCCTTTGTATTGCCAAGGGCAGTACCTACAAGGGTGGTTCCCTGCAGGACAGCATGTTTCTGTTATATCTGAGATATTTTGGTGATTAACATCCATTACTAGACCCAAACATCAGCATTTTTTAGTATGACTTTTTCATTATTTAGATCTATCTTAAACCATTAATAAGTGAAGTGGTTGTTGTCTACTGTTTTGTTGATGGCATGCCACAAAAATATTTTCACTTTATTGAAGTGTACTTGTTTCTTCTTCCTATGTAGGTGTGGCATCACGCTAAACGTTAAACATTCTATTTTTTGGCCTTCGTTTTTTCAACATTTATGTTACAAATGCACCTTTAACATTTTGCACTTTACTTGATTCTGTGTACGTATTGTATAACAAATTGCTTATTACTTTCATTTTTTAAAGTAATACTGGAACTGCCACTTTCCCGTTTTGGTACATTATGCCTTTTGCCCCAAACATGCAATAAACCACATTAAACCAAGTGCTTCATTCCAAACTACATAAGTATGTTTAAATCATGCTTACTTTTCATGCAAGAAGCACTGGCTACCCACATTTGTCTACCTCTTCTGAAATGATTAGCACCTCATGTGCTCAAGAATCTCTGTTCTCATGAATTAATCTACTCTGTCCACAGTCTCCCACTAAACTAGGGTCCTCTCAGGGACGGACTGACCATACGGCATTCGGTCCCGGGCCCTCGGGGGCCCGCCGCCGCTTCCAGCAATTCTAATTTTAATACATTGTGTCCGTGTGCCACTTAGGGGCCCATCTGTAGCGTTGCTCGGCTGATCTCCCACTCTGGCCGCCGGCGCTCT
This sequence comes from Rhinophrynus dorsalis, assembly GCA_037306005.1. Lineage (NCBI taxonomy): Eukaryota > Metazoa > Chordata > Amphibia > Anura > Rhinophrynidae > Rhinophrynus > Rhinophrynus dorsalis. The sequence goes on from CM074725.1 coordinate 112,074,717, forward strand.
GTTCTAGTAATACAGAGAGCTGGGAGATGACATCATCTCCCAGCACTCTGTATTACTAGAGGAGCGCGCCACTTCGCACAGTGTTAAGCCACGCCGCCAGACCACCAGGGACTGGAGGTAGGGGCAGTGTGGAGATGAAGGGGCATAGTGGAAGGGGCAATGTGGAGATGGGGGCATTGTGGAAGGGGAAATGTGGAGATGAAGGACCATTGTGGAAGGGGCATTGTGGAGATGAAGGGGCAATGGGGAGATGTGGGCATTGTGGAAGGGGAAATGTGGAGCTGAAGGGGGTATTGTGGAAGGGGCATTGTGAAAATGAAGGGGGCATTGTGGAAGGGGCATTGTGGAGATGAAGGGGTAATGAGGAGATGGGGGCATTGTGGAAGGGGAAATGTGGAGATGAAGGGGCAATGGGGAGATGGGGGCATTGTGGAAGGGGAAATGTGAAGATGAAGGGGCGATGTGGAGATGGGGGCATTGTGGAAGGGGAAATTTGGAGATGGGGGCATTGTGGAGATGAAGGGGGCATTGTGGAAGGGGCATTATGGAGATGAAGGGGGCATTGTGGAAGGGGCATTGTGGAGATGAAGGGGGCATTGTGGAAGGGGAAATGTGGAGATGGGGGCATTGTGGAAGGGGCATTGTGGAAGGGGCAATGTGGAGATGAAGGGGAAATGTGGAGATGGGGGCATTGTGTAGGGAGCATTGTGGAGATGAAGGGGGCATTGTGAAAGGGGCAATGTGAAGATGAAGGGAGCATTGTGGAAGGGGAAATGTGGAGATGAAGGGGGCATTGTGGAAGGGGCAATGTGAAAATGAAGGGGGCATTGTGGAAGGGGCAATGTGGGGATTTCTGCAGGGGGCCCAGACCTCTTTTTGGACCAGGGGCCCTGGGTTCTGTCAGTCCGTCCCTGGGTCCTCTCAAGGGAAAAAGTAGTACCTGTCTTTAATGGATCATAATTCTGAAACTATTGACTTCTGGAAAAAATAATTATCTAATAGCTCTAGGCAGATATTCATTGTTTAAAAACCTAGCAGGTGACACTTCTAATTTCAGTCTTTTTTTAAGTCGTAACAAATATGCTTGATCTTTTATTGCCTACTAGTGTAAAAGCCCTTGTACACGGGCCAAGGTCCGGATGATGTTAACCCTTTGAGTGCCAGAGGGGTACGCAACACATTGCTTTGCAATGTGTTGCTTATCCCTCTGGCAATCAAAGGGTTAAGAGGATGGTCCTCCTCTACAGTCGGCACTGTAGAGACTGCCTGAAAGCACAGAAGGCTCCCAGCACAGAACTCCCAGCATTCTGTGCGTTCAGGCAGTCTCTATTGTACATGACGGCTTCTGACAGACATCCTAGCGAACTATTATATAGGACTGTCTAACTTTTACTTACACAGTGACCTTACAATAATTGTAGCCAACAAATTAGAATTAGAGATTCCAAATAATTGTAATCCAGTGTTTAATTTAAAAAGTCTAAATTAAGTAAACTAATGAAAGTGTCTATAAAATGTTTGACCTACCCAACTGCCTAATAACTTCAGAAGAGGTGGTTTCCACCTCATGTGCTCAGAATGTCTGTTCACATGAATAAAACTACTCTGTCCACAGTCTCCCACTAAGCTAGGATCCCAAGGGAAAAAGTTGTCCGGAACTATCATGCTAATAACATTGCCCCCAATATATTTCTAACCTAGCAATATGCAAAGTCTTACTGTCTTTAGAGGGGATGTTTCACCCCTTTACAACTTTGCCTAAATCGTTTAGTTATCCTATATAATAATTCGCTAGGATGTTTGTCACAATGCAGTAATGCGCAGTAGAGACTGCCTGTGTTCGGGCAGTCTCTACTGCGCATGATTGCATTGCGTGAGTGAGGCAACGCAAGACTGCATCATGTGGAGCAGTGAGGTAGCGGCTGCTTAACCCGTTGAGTGCCATAGGGGTACAAAACGTACCCCTCTGGCACTCAAAGGGTTAACATTACCCGGACCTTGGCCTGTGTACACAGGCTTTTACGCTAGTATATTATAAATAATGAAAAGTGTATACACTTTTTTTTTTTTTTTATTATTTGGAGAAATTAAAAGAATAAATGCAGCTCTGTACCTACTTCCAGGCAGACTGTGTTTAACTGATCTGTACCACAGTCTGATGCTTCTTTCCAGCCTCCTCCAATGACGGAGGCTTTCTGTCTGTAAACTGGAGTGCTTTCATTTGCAGAAATAGATTTCTGGCCAATGAGAGTGCTCCAGCTTACAGACAGAAAGCCTCCGTCATCGGAGGAGGCTGGATAGAAGCGTCAGACTGCGGTACAGATCAGTTAAACACAGTCTGCCAGGAAGTAGGTACAGAGCTGCATTTATTCTTTTAATTTCTCCAAACAAGCGGTTTTTTTTAAATATATATATACACTTTTCATTATTTATAATATATAACAAAACTATTTAGGCAAAGTTGTAAAGGGGTGAAACATCCCCTGTAAGCTCAATAAGCCTGTGTTATTACTGAAAAAAACACTTCATTAGCAGGCACTGGGCTGCACAGAGCTTACAAGAGAAGCTCTGTGCGCCTGTGAGTTAGGAACCTCCGTTACATTAACCCCTTAACAACCCTGGACGGTCATAGTACATCATGGGTCGATTTGAGTTAATGACCCATGACGTACTATGACTGTCATGGAATTCCGTTCGGGGAGTCCAGAACCGGAATTTGCAAAAAAAAAAAAAAAAAAAATCTCAGTGGTCCTTAAGTGACTGTGACACGCCGATCGGCCGGTCGTTAAGGGGTCAAGGTAACCAGCTAATGTCACCACCAGTGCTGGCAGCGAACAAAACAGACAGCGCAGACTCAGAGGTACCTTTCCTCTAAGATGTCTGTGCTGTCTGTGTCCTGGTTCCTCCCGAAGAAGTGTATTTTCTGCAATAACAATGACTTATTGAGCTTAAGGACAGTATGACTTTGCATATAGCTAGTAACATAGTAACATAGTAACAGTAAATTAGGTTGAAAAAAGACACAAGTCCATCAAGTTCAACCTTCACCTCATATCACAGTAACTGAGAATTTTATAGCTTTCCTGCTACCAATTAAATTAGTCTTTATCAGACCTTCCTGATCAGCCTACTGATAAACAGTATAACTCTGTATGTTCCCTTTTGAAAGAAATGTATCTAATCTTCTCTTAAATGTACCCATTGTATCTGCCATATCTACCTCCCTGGGCAATGAATTCCACAATTTAACAGACCTTACCGTAAAAACACCCTTCCTCTGCTGAAATTTAAATCTCATTTCCTCTAGTCTCAAGGGGTGTCCCCTGGTCACCTGATCAGGCCTTGGAATAAATAGCTCACCGCAGAGATCCTTGTATTGACCTCTCATATACTTGTACAATGTGATAAGGTCTCCTCTTAGTCGTCTTTTCTCTAGAGTAAATAAACCAAGTTTGTTTAGTTGTTCCTCATATGTCAAGTCCTCCATTCCCTTAATTAATTTTGTTGCTCTCCGCTGTACTATCTCTAGTTTTAGTATATCCTTTTTCAGAACCGGTGCCCAAAATTGCACTGCATACTCAAGGTGAGGTCTTACCAATGATTTGTATAATGGCAAAATAATGTTATCCACTCTTGCTTCGATACCTCTTTTTATGCAAGACAGGACTTTGTTTGCCTTTGCTACTGCTGTTTGACACTGGTCACTGTTTCCAAGTTTGCAGTTGTCAAGGATACCCAGGTCTTTTTCTAGCAACGAGTCACCTAAAATTATTCCATTAAGTTTATAAGTAGCCTTGGGATTGTTTCCTCCCAAATGCATGACTTTACACCAGGGGCGGATTGTAGGGGAATACCAGCCCGGGCTCCCCCCCCCCGGTGCGCACTGAAAGAACTGCAAGACAACTAACGCTGCCCGTTTCTCTCCCCCTCCGATCCACTTTGTCTTGAGTGCAGAATCTCTCTCTCTCTCCCCCTCCGGTGCGCTCTGAAGGAATTGCAAATAAATTACAAGTGCTGTACAGCGCTGGCCATCTCTCTTCTCCACTAACTTCCTTTCATTCTGCACTCAAGACAAAGTGAAGCGGAGGGGGAGAGAGATGGCCAGCGCTGTACAGCACTTGTAATTTATTTGCAATTCTTTCAGTGCGCACTGGAGGGGGAGAGAGTCTGCACTCAAGACAAAGTGGCTCGCGACTTAAAAGTAAGCCGATATAGCGGCCCACCGGGGGATGCCCGATCCCCCGATAGGACAATCCGCCCATGCTTTACACATCCCCACATTAAACTTCATATTACACATGTTTGTCCAATCTGACATTGTATGTAAGTCCCTCTGTAGAGAGAAAATACCCTGTTCTGAATTAATGACCTTGCATAATTTAGTATCATCTGCAAATATTGATATTTTGCTTTCTATATCTATTTCCAGGTCATTTATAAACATGTTAAAAAGCAGCGGACCTAATACTGAACCCTGAGGTACTCCACGCTCCACTTTAACTATACTGGAGAATTTTCCATTTACAACCACACACTGTTCCCTATCCTTCAACCAGTTTTGTATCCAATTGCAAAGGTTATCTCCTAGCCCCAATATCCTTATTTTATACACCAGCCTTCTGTGTGGCACTGTATCAAATGCCTTTGCAAAGTCTAGATATGCTACATCTACTGCCTTGCCATTGTCAAGGTTGCTGCTTACCTCCTCATAGAAGCTGAAAAGATTAGTTTGGCATGATCTATTCTTCATAAAACCATGTTGATTCGTACTAATGATTTTATTTTTTGTGTTGTAATCCTGAATATAGTCCCTTATTATCCCTTCTAACAGTTTTCCCACTACAAAGGTCAAACTCACTGGTCTATAATTCTCAGGTTCTGTTTTAGTTCCCTTCTTAAATAGAGGCACTATGTTAGCTCTTGGCCAATCCTGTGGCATTGAGCCTGTGGTAATAGAATCTTTAAAGAGTAAATATAGGGGTTTTGCTAACACTGCACTAAGTTCCTAAAGAACGCTGGGATGTATACCATCAGGACCCGGTGCTTTGTCGGTCTTAATTTTGTTCAGTCTTCCCATGACATCTTCTTGAGTTAACCCAATATCTATTAATTGTATTGTTTTATTTGTTACTTGCGGAGGCTCTTCTACCATTCCTTGCTCCCTTGTATATACTGATGCAAAGAAAGTGTTTAAAACATTGGCCTTTTCCTTATCCTCACTAACCAACTCACCCATCTCATTTTTGAATGGTCCAATGCACTCTCTCTTAAGTTTTTTGCTATTTATATATTTGAAAAACTTTTTGGGCTTAGTCTTGCTTTCCCTTGCAATTCGAGTTTCATTATCTATTTTTGCTATCCTAATTGCCTTTTTGCAATCTTTGTTGCACTCCCTGTATTTTTTTTTTTTTATAAATTCAAGTTTTATTGAGTTTTTTTCTGAAAGTTTAACAAGACATAATAACACAGAAGACTAGAAAACCGGGAATACAAGGCAAAGGGAAATACATGGCATGGATAAACCCGTGTTAAATGCTCAACACGTGCCCATAGGTATGATATACATAACATGTAGTAAATCGCAATGCAACACAACAACGAAGCATAAATTTGAAGAAAAGAAGCATAACATAAGTCACCATTATGTGCAGGAGACGAATCAGGACGGTGAGACCGACAAAAGGTGCACATGAGACAGACAGTAACCAACAAAGGGAACACATAGATAGAGAGACAAGACAGGAGCACACAAAAAAAACAAAACAAAAAAAAAAACAGGGGGGGCACGGGAGGGAGGGAAAGGGTAAGAAGGGAAGAATGCTTAGGGAATAAGGTGAGAACTGACTCATTTAAGGAGCTGCATCATCCAAGAGTGACTGTGTCTGCGGGTCCTCCAGAAATTGCATCCGTGAAAACCAGGTGCCAAGATATCTGTCACCCTCCAAGTCCACTCGGGAGACAAGTTCCTCTAGAGATCGAGCCCTCTCCACCCGTTGGACCCACTCACGTACAGTAGGGGGTGAGGACTTACTCCAATGTAAGGGAATGAGAGTCTTGGCTTCATTCAGCAGGTGTTTAACAATCGATCTCTTATAACTAGAGAGAGGCGCAGAAGTGTGATGTAAAAGTAGAGACGCAGGTAGAAATGGAGGAGGAATATCCGAAAACCTGCATATAATCGAATAGACATGCGACCAGAATGGAGTAAGAGCAGAGCAGTCCCACCAAATGTGGAGTAAAGTACCGGGCTCGGATTTACATCTCCAACACAACTCCAATACTTCCGGAGAGAAGCGGTGAATCAATTCAGGCGTCCGATACCACTGGGTAAGTAGTTTATAGGACATTTCCTGTGTCTTAGCACTTAAGGAACATTTATGGGTTAAGAGAAAGATCTTCTCCCATTGCGAGACACTCAAGGAAATTTGCAAAGCAGATTCCCATTTCCTCACAAAGGTCGGCAGGGAGGTGTCCACCTGAGAGCGTAAGAAGTTGCACAAGAAGGAGATGCCCCGCAAAGGTAACGACCCACCTCGACAAAGTCCCTCAAATGGAGTGGTCGGACGCAATAGGTTGTGTCTACCCGGTAAAGATCTCACAAAGTAGCTCAATTGAGTATGATGAAAACAATCAAGAGGCGTATGTGGCCGATGAGGCAGAAGCTCCAAAATTGGTTTGACTTTAGCATCCGGGGTCAAAAAATTCACAATAGCATCTGGGCCATCTAGGGAGGAGTTTAGAAAGTCACCTGGACCAGTTCCAGGAACGAAATCTGGATTATGGCGCAGAGGCGTCAAGGGCGATGGGTAAGTAGACAACCTAAGCTGTCTAGAGGTAGAGAAAAACACAGAAAGGGTTGCCCATGTCAAAGGATGACCAGCTGAGAGGCGCCTAGCATGGTGTGGTTTCAACCATGGAAGCACATGTAATGGGGTCCGAATATCAGAGGCTTCCACATCGACCCAAGCCTTATGCAGGGGACGAAAAGTCCATTCCAGAAGGCGAAGTAGGTGGCAAGCACGGTAGTACAGCCTGGGACATGGCAAAGCCAAACCTCCCCGCAGTTTGGATCGTGTCAGTAATTTGAAGCGTAACCTAGGTTTCCTTCGAGCCCAGACGAATCCCAAGAACATTGATCTAAGAGAGGAGAAAAAAGCCAACGGTAGTTTAATGGGCAGTGTCTGAAACAGATAAAGCAATCTGGGAAGAACATTCATCTTCAGCGCACTGACTCTACCAGTCACCGAGATATGGAAGGGAGCCCAGACAGCAAAATAGCGTTGTAACTCGTCTAGGAAGGGGGGGAAGTTACGGTGGTATAGGCGTTCAGGATCTCCCGTTAACCAGATCCCCATATATTTAAGTCCATTCCTACACCATTTGAAGGGGAATGCCGCGGATAGATGAGCCACTTCGGGTAGAGGGAGATTAATGTTCAAAATTTCAGATTTGGAAAAATTAATTTTAAGATTCGCAAGAGATCCATAAAGTTCAAATTCTTTCATAAGGACTGGCAGGGAAAGCCTAGGCTTAGTAAGGACAAATAATAGATTGTCGGCAAACCCAAGTATCTTATGGTGGACTCCAAGAACCGACAAACCCCCAATATCCGTATTCTGACGGATCGCCTCCATGAAAGGTTCCAGTGAAAGAATAAACAACAAGGGGGACAGGGGACAACCCTGTCTCGTACCATTAGAGATCCCAAAGGAGTCTGAGAGGGCTCCATTGATCCTTATCCTGGCAGAGGGACGAGAGTATAGGGAAGCGACCCACGCTAACATGTGAGGACCAAAGCCCACCTGAGTCAAAACTTCCAACAAAAAGGACCAATCCAGGTGGTCAAAAGCTTTCTCGGCATTGGTTGACAGCAAGATAGAGTGAGTGGAGGTGGTCCCGGCTCGATGAATCAGGGTGATCGTCCGGATCCTACAGTTCCTGGACTCCCGTCCCGGGACAAATCCTGCCTGATCAGAGTGGATCAAGGTCGGCACGAGGGAGCCAATGCGAGTAGCCAAGATTTTGGAGAAGAGCTTTAAGTCCACATTAAGAAGGGATATCGGCCTGTAACTACCGCAATGTTCTGGATCTTTCCCCTCCTTTGGAATAAGAGAGATAGTGGTCGAGAGAGTGTGAGGATGTATGGAATGGCCATCTAGGATGGAGTTGAAGGCCCTCACCATGGGAGGACCAAGAACCTCCCGATATACCTTGTAGTACGAGGCAGGAAGGCCATCCGGGCCTGGACACTTTCCCGATTTAGCATTCTTCAAAGCCATGGAAAGCTCCGAGTCAGAGATCGGGTGATCAAGCATTTCCGAGTCGGCGGCAGACAACTTTCGCTTCAGGTGGTGATGTAAGTAAGAAGAAATCCGTTGCCGAAGTTGAGCCGTTCGAGAAGGGTCAGTGGAAGTTGGAGAATGGTTGTACAAAGTAGAGTAAAAGGAAACAAAATCTTTGGCTATATCGGAAGGAAGCCTCTTGACAGAACCCCCTTTAGAGCGGATTTTAGAAATGTAAGCAAGCTGTTTGCGCTGATGAAGTGCCCTCGCCAGGTATTTCCCCGGTTTGTCCCTGTGTTCATAGAACACAGCACGATATTTGGAAAGATGTTTCTGTGCTTGCTGATTCCAGAGAGAGGAGAGGTCATGATGCAAAACCAGAAGGCGCTGTAACTCAGCAGCCCCCAGGTTATCTTTATGCTGACATTCAAGAAGGGCAATTTGAGAATAAAGCTCACCAAACCTTGTCGAACACGCTTTTTTCGCGGCAGAAGCAAGTTTAAGGAAATGACCTCGAACCACACATTTGTGAGCCTCCAACAGCGTAGGCGCCGGAACATCGGGAGTGGAGCTAGTAGCGAAATAGTCTTGCAAAAGCGATTTAGTAGAGGAGAGGACAGTCGGATCCGAGAGCAGGGAGACGTTAAGTCTCCAGGACGAATGGGTTGGCCGAATCAGCGGAGATGCAAGGTGCATCGTCAGAGGAGCATGATCCGACCAAGTCATCGGTTCATATCGAGACCCCTGCAGGAGCGGCAGGTGATAGTGAGAGATAAAAAAATAATCAATACGGGAGTATCTAGCATGGGGCATAGAATAAAAACTGTAGTCTCTATCATCAGGGTGCAGAGCCCTCCAGCAATCTACCAATTGATTATCATAGAGTAACTTCTTGATCCTCAGTAATACATGTGCCGGAGTGCTGCTAGAGCCCACCGAAGTATCCAGGGAAGGATCCAAAGGAAGATTAAAGTCTCCGCCCAGGATTAGAAATCCCTCATGGAACCTCCTCAAGGAGGTCAAGAGACCCGCAAAACACTTGTGTCGGCGGGTATTAGGCAGATAAATAGACGCAAAAGTATACACACGGTCCGCAATAGTACCTTTGACAAAAACGTAACGACCCTCGGGATCAGAAAGATGGGCTAGCTCAACAAAAGGAACCTGTTTAGAAATGAGAATCACAGTACCTTTAGATTTAGAGTGAGAGTCAGAGCTGAGAAAGCAGTGAGGGAAATCATGGGAAACCATACTAGGCGGAGACGGACCTCGAAAATGAGTTTCCTGAACAAAGGCCACCGAAACACGCTGTTCTTCGCAGGTCACGCGTGAGAAGTGACCTCTTTTCAGGAGTATTAAGACCTCTGACATTAAGTGTCAGGACTTTGAAATCAGCTGAAACAAAGGGGGAACCCACAGACATGCTCAGGCAAAAGCTTAAGGGGAAAAAAAAAATTTATAATAAAGGCGGGGAAAATAAGAGGAAGACAAAGAGAAAGAGAGGGGTAACACACCAAAGGAAGGACAAACGACAAAAAGGAAAAGACAAAACAAGAAAAATGTAGATGTATGTATACACGGAGGTCCAATTGGACAATGAAGGCAGTCCCAAACTCACTAATAAGGTCAGGGCTACGTTCACACCAATACAAAAATGGCCTCGGTATAAAGGGAAATGTCAACCGAAGGAGGAGAACAAGGACTCCAAAAGGGAGTCAAAGGAGTACAGAGGATCACGCTGAAGAAGCAAGATCCGCTGCCCTCCCATCATATGAGTGAATGCTTTAATAAACATACCAACATAACTGGTTGTTACATAGCAACAAAGACACCAAACAGTCACTAAATGGGTCATAAGCCCGAACCGCGGGCGAGCGGCCCCCACGAGGGCGCAGGGGGCCACACACCCGAGGCCCAAACAAAGAGCCTCTCACTGGGGTCAAAAGAGTGCCACATAATGTCAATGAGAGTATCTCATAGAACACTCACTCCCCTCCATCGCAGCTGGGGGGCCGGGACCGGCGGGACGTGACCCCAACAAGCAGGCCTACTCCCCAACTGTCCACCGGCCCCCCAAGTGCAACCGAGCAGAGGAAGTACAGCACAAACAAAAGATCTAAATTTAAGATATATACCAGAAATACTGGTCCCAGCCTAGACCCGCTCAAAGCAGACCCACTTACAGTTAAACAGTGCCCCCCACATTTTAAACAGATTACTAGAGCATATAGTAAAACCAATCACTCCCCACTAAGGGGAATCGCAGCTACGTGCCCCGGAGCAGGACCCCCCATAAGAGAAGTCCCCCCCCCGGGCACCCACCGCAACCCCTCAGCAAGCATAAAGACGCCCCCAAAATGAGAACAATCTTTCCCAAGGCCTCCCAAATACTAAAAGAGTCACCTGTAGCCAGAAGCCCAGGCAACCCAAGTACAAGCAGGGACACCCGGGAGGTGTAGGCAAAGGAAAGCAGGGAGGGATGGATATCGCAAACTCAACAACGATGTCAGGGTAGGAATGAGTAGGGAAGAAAGTGGGCGGAAGGGAATGGGGAGGGAAGGCCAAAGGAATAAGGGCAGAAGGGACACCCTGATCAGAGCAAAAGTCCCTTATTACAAAGGATGTGAAGGGAGTAGAGCTCTACTGGGAAGGGAAGGGTGCAAGTGCAAAGGGAAGTGCAGGACAGGTGCAAAACTACAAAATATAGCATTAACATAGCGACCCAAGATTCCCCCCACCAGTGGAAAATACAGTGCTTAGGGTAGCTAACAACTCCGTGGGCCAACAAGGTCAGGGGACAAAAGCAGTGGACCATGAAAATAAGCAAAATACAGAAATGATGAAGCACTCGAGCTCCCAAGGTGTCCCTGTAGTGATAGGCTGAAGAGGCCCGAGAGGAAGTGGCAGTGGGTAAGTGGCGCCACAGTCACTCTTCAATTTCCACCCCACTCCTAAAACTTGGCTCCACCAAATTTTGCGTGTCCCTAAGAGGTGTGGAATCCCTTACAGCTCGTCGAACACGGGCCCGTACTGGATAGCGTTGCTCCTGGAGAGACCAGTCTCTAATCTGCAAATCCGGAGTCCCCAGCTGGTCCAGAAAGGCAGGTAGATCATGGTAGTAGTGCAGGATAGGTGTAGAATCAGGCAGAAATACCCTTAGACCAAAAGGAAAGTTCCAAACATATCGGATATTCCGTTGTTGCAGCAGACCAGTCAGGGGCCTCAAGGCCCAGCGGGCCTGGAGAGTTAAGTCCGATAGGTCTTGAAAAAAGGTGATCTCAGAGCCCTCATGAAGCCAGGATCCCAGGGAGCGAGCCCTCCGCATGATCTCCTCTTTCAGCTGGAAATCCACTAGACAGCATATAATGTCCCTAGGGGGACCCCCATCCATGCTTCTCGGCCACAACGCCCTGTGAGCTCTGTCCATGTGGATGGTAGCAGCAGTAGGGCGACCAAGCATCGAATTGAAGATTCTGGTCAAAAGGAGAACAACATTTTCCTCCGCCGGGTTATTCGGCTCTGGAACACTGCACACTCTAATGTTATGGCATCGTCCACAATTGTCCAGATCCTCCAATCTGCACCTAAATTCCACCAGGTACAGAGAGTGCTACGTAGAGGTTTGAGCAAGATGGGCAATTTTACTGGTTTGTTGTGAGAATACCTCCTCTTGCTTCGCCACTCTGCTCTCAAGGCCCCTCAGGTCGGTGCGCAGCTTGGATACTTCGTCTTGTACTGTGTGTTTTAATTCCATAAGCAATTTATTGAAGTCCAATTTCCAAGGAACGGAGGAGAAGATATTGTGGGTAGTGTCAGAAGTAGAGGTTCCCGGTGAGGGTGCGTCTCCAAGCCTAAGGTCAGGAACATCCTCTCCAGAGGAATGCGAGCAAGATGGCGAACCGGTTCTGAGGTCGTCGCCCGCCTGGGAGTTGGCCGAAGCTTGCGAGTGAAAAAAGTCTGTCAGGGAACCTGCAGGGGGTTTGTCCCTACCGCCTGGGGCTAAAGAACCCAAAGTGCCACGTTTGGTGCGACCCATAGTGCAAAACACCAGCCAGTTAGTTTGCTAAACTAGGGAAGGCAGCGGAGCTCCTAGATTAAGCAGCCATCTTCTCCGACGGTCAGCCACGCCCCCCACACTCCCTGTATTTTAAGAAAGATTGTTCAGTTCCTTCAGACTTAAATAATTTGAAAGTGTTCTTTGCCATTTCCTTCTTTACGTGTGCAGTTAACCATATTGGCTTTGACTTAATTCTTTTGCATTTGTTCCCCATAGGTATATACTGTTGGGTACATTTCTGCAACCTAAATTTTAATTCTGACCATTTTTCCTCAGTATTTTTGCCTTTAAATAAAATATCCCAGTCTATGTGTTGCATTGAAGCCTTTAACAATTTGAAGTTAGCTTTTTTAAAATCAAGAGTTTTGGTTGAACCTATACATTTTTGCTTTGCCAGACTGATCTCAAATGTAACCATGTTGCGATCACTGTTTCCCAAGTGTTCTCTTACCTTAATATTGGATTAGAAATATATTGGGGGGCAGTGTTCCACTTTAATGGATCATAAATCTGAAACTATTGACTTGTGCAAAAAAGAAATAATGACCTAATACAGTTCTAGCAAGATTTTCATTGTTTAATATCCAAGCAGGTTATACGTGAAGGGCTAAGAGCCCGTATTTGTGGGAGGTGCTGCAGCAGCCTCTCCCACGGGACGCATCGTCACTTGCGCGTCCCTACGTCGGCAGGACCCGGAAGTAACCGCACTTCCGGTTTTCGTCCGGCGCGAGAGGTAGCATCGGCAGCCTACCCCCGCTGGAATCCCGATCAGCAGCACAGGAGCACTGAGCTCTTAAGGTACCGGACTTCCCTACATGACTGCACCATCGAGTGCTGGGTGTAGGCTAGTCCACGTCCGTTCCCTCCTCCATATACATAATGCAGTTCAAATGATGACTCTACATGTGTAGTGCATTTTACATTTTGTGAAGATCCATTCTCTTGTCATAATGGCTACTAGTTACATTTAAGCAACACATGTGCCCTGTAGTTCTACTGCCTCACATTGGTTAATTCATTAAGCTTCATTACCGTTGGCTATAATACTACGCAGGGCAATATACTGTAGAATATTGAGACCTTGCTGTGATGGGATGGTCTACTCCATATGGTATAGGCAATGCCTGCTCTATTTAGTATGCATATGTTAGTTCCACTTTCTGTACACCGTTTCATTGCTCATTAAATTTTATATATGGGTATAGTGATACCAATACAAGGCTGTTAAGGCTAAGTATGTTATAATATACAGCACCATGAATTTCAAGCTTGTACGTTCGATCATATCCCGTACAGTGCATTATGTCTGAGCCATCATTTACCTTTATCATGTCATATTAAGCATCTAAGTCATATACTAGAATGTCATATTCAAGGTGTATATACTGTTCATTTGTAATCATGCTACTCCTCTCGTTTAGCATTGCAATTCCTGCTATTATCAGCCCAGACCAATTCAGGACCAGGGATTTTAGTCCTCATCCAGTCATCTCTTTGCAGGCTTCCTACGTCACTACGCTATACCCATTCCCCAGGTCAAGCATTCTTACAAATCACATTCCAATGACATTCTCAATATCATCCACAGATCTCTGGTCTGAATATCATATTCAAGTAATTCAATAGCAAGATCCTGGACAATTCAACAAGTCATTCATTCAGGAATCCATCACATTGCTTAGTTCACTTACTCTTCTAAGGTACTGTAAAAAAAAAAAAAAAAAAAAGCATATATATATATATATATATATATATATATATATATATATATATATATATATACCCACACTCTACAAACAACTAAACTTATTTCCACTTACAGGCATTCCGTTTCATCCCGCAGCAGGTAAGAAGCTATCTACTAAGCACTGACTGCCAGGAGAGCTTTCTCCTCAAAACACTATCACCATTTTAGTAGTGAAGGCACGACAAACATACCTATGCCACATGCAGCACATAAATAGTGCAGCTCAGGCATGAGGCACGTCTCTTGCTAGCCACACCATTCTCGATCATATACACCGTGTCTGGTCCAACACTATCAGACGATCCAGCCAATGCATGTCGCATTCAAGCAGGTTTCAGTCAAGTGGTGCAGGATTCAGTCATGGCAAGATCATGCACTACTTGTTTAGGACCACCACCGTCACTCCGCACTTCCCTCCCCTCTTCCACATATTCCTTCACCATCATACTAGTCTGCACCTCAATCCTATTATCACCATAGACAAATACCTCACCTCCTCACGGAGGCCGGAGGTCCCATAGATAGATACCTCACCTCCTCATGGAGGCCGGAGGTCCCATAGACAGATACCTCACCTCCTTGCGGAGGCCGGAGGTCCCATAGACAGATACCTCACCTCCTTGCGGAGGCCGGAGGTCCCATAGACAGATACCTCACCTCCTCGCGGAGGCCGGAGGTCCCATAGACAGATACCTCACCTCCTCGCGGAGGCCGGAGGTCCCATAGACAGATACCTCACCTCCTCGCGGAGGCCGGAGGTCCCATAGACAGACACCTCACCTCCTCGCGGAGGCCGGAGGTCTCATAGACAGATACCTCACCTCCCTGCGGAGGCCGGAGGTCCCATAGACAGATACCTCACCTCCTTGCGGAGGCCGAAGGTCCCATAGACAATACCTCACCTCCTCGCGGAGGCCGAAGGTCCTATAGATAGATACCTCACCTCCTCGAGGAGGCCGGAGGTCCCAACAGACAGATACCTCAACCCCTCGCGGAGGCAGGAGGTCACATAGACAGATACCTCACCTCCTCGTGGAGGCCGGAGGCCCATAGACAGACACCTCACCTTCCTCGCGGAGGCCGGAGGCCACATAGTTAGATACCTCACCTCCTCGCGGAGGTCCCTTAGCTAGCTACCTCGCAATCAGGGGTTGCCATAGTCAGTCCTTTCCCGCAAGTGCTAGGTCCAGTAGAGAAGGTTCCCCCCCTCATTATAGATCCAGGGTACTAGTACCATATCGTACTTAGACCTCTCAACTCTCTTTATTGTACAGATATCATGGATCATGTCGACAATCAAACAGTTTCCGATATTGAAGCCCCCCAAACGGAGAGCCCAGCCTTTCCCCCTCCACGTAGCCCTTCACTAAGAGGATGGACTGTGGGAAAACTCATGGCAGAACTGACTAGACGCCATATTCCATTTCCAGCATCTGCAAGGAAAGCGGAATTATATAGACTACTGATGACATCTTCCACTCCAGCCATATTACAACCCCCCTCTCCTTCAATTTCCCCTCCTCAGTCTCCGTCAGCCAACGAACAGTTCGCACATATTACCCACTTACTTACAGAAATGGGGTCAGCCATATCCGACATCCACAAGAGAGTATCCACCCTGGAACAAAACAGCCGCCCTTCACATAACATGCCCCAGCCAGCAGAATTTATCCAACCAGGTACATCCCCCTCGGTTTGCCCCAAAATATCTCCAGCTCACATGATCCCACCCCAGCTAAGGAAAGATATTATAGAGGGCAAGGAGGTTAATTTAGTCGCCATTCTAATTTCCTCCCAAGATTTATCCGACAATAAGGTCATAAACTGTGGCGACATTTCAGTTACACTCAAATCCAAGGACCCCAGGCTCTCCAAAAAACTCACGGTCACGGAGTTCGTTCTGGCATTTGGTATTTACAGGGATATTCTATGTTCAGCTTTCCCTCATAGACGCCAGGAACTGGACCACTATCTCCATCTAGTAGTCGACTTGGCTCACAGGTATGGTGGCAGTGCCTTTTACGACTATCACCGGTCCTTTGCAGCCAAGTCGGCTGCTGCACTGGCTCAGTTCAACTTCGTGACCGATTGGAGTAGCCTGGATACCGAGTTGTTCTGTAGGCACTTCACTGGCCTCAAAACCCCACTGTGTATACACTGCCAATCTTCTTACCACTCCTCCGCCCTTTGCCCATCAGCTCCACCCTCTACTCACAGTCAGCCCTACCAGGCCATTAACCCCTCTCAACTACCTTCACCACAGCCCAGCACCTCATCAACCCCCCCAGCGTTCGACAAACTCGGCCGGCCAATCATCTACAATGGTAACACCCCCATATGTAACAATTTTAACTCTAGGGGTTGCTTCTTTAGTGGATGTCGGCTGTCGCACACATGCTCCAACTGTAAAAAAGCCCACTCCCGTTCTATTTGCCCACGTTTCAACCATATTAATAAAAGCCTAGGCGGAATCTACCTCTCCTTGTTACAGTCTCTGCTCATTTCTCACCCAGATCCATTAGCCACAGAATACATTTTAAAAGGACTCCAAGAAGGTTTTCACATAGGCATAACAGCCTATCCATCTACCTCCATAGAATGCCCCAATTTGTTGTCAGCCTTATCCGACCCAGGAGAAGTATCAGCCCTACTAGCTAAAGAAGTAGAGAACAACTTTCTTTTAGGCCCATTTCCTTCCCCCCCTTTCCCCATATGGCGCATTAATCCATTAGGTCTCGCCTCTAGGAAATTCTCATCCAAAAAACGACTCATTCTAGATCTCTCAGCCCCATATTCCACGCTAGTTCCCAGCATAAACTCACTAATTCCCCCAGACTCATTTTCACTTCAATATGCCACCATAGATCACGCCATCACTCTTATTCAGCAAGCTTTACCAGATTGCTGGCTAGCAAAGACAGATATTCAAAATGCTTTTAAGATCCTACCCGTTCACCCCTCACTATGGCACCTTCAAGGTATGAAATGGCAAGGACTATACTATTTCGCTACTACACTGACATTTGGCTGCCGCAGCAGCCCTAAGATATTCGACGACTTTGCTGACATTCTCTGTTGGTTCCTGCTTAATCAAATCAGATGTCCAGCAGTGATTCACTACCTAGATGATTTCCTGCTCATAGACAATTCTGCATCTAACCCCTCCAGCATCCAAAAACTTATAGATCTTTTTAAATCATTAAACATCCCACTATCCATCCAAAAAACCTGCGGCCCTACCAAAGTCATTGAATTCTTAGGCATTACACTAGATACAGCTTCTCTAGAGACCCGCATCCCTTCAGACAAACTGATAAGAATTAAATCTATTATAGAAGACACTCTTGCCAAAACCGCTTTGTCTAAAGTGGATCTTCAATCCTTAATAGGCTACCTCAGTTTCATCATGAAAGTAATCCCTCAAGGACGTTCATTCATCTCTCACCTCATCTCCCAACTCCCTTCAGCATCTCAGCCAAGCTCCATCATTTCACTAAACCAAGCAGCTCGCTCAGATCTGTACATGTGGCTTAAATTTCTAAATCACTGGAACGGCAGGTCCATGTTTCCCCCCGCTCTCAGCCCAGACAGCCCCAAAATATTCACAAACGCAGCAAAAAGTTCAGGCTTTGCTGCAATATACAGAGATCAATGGTTCTCCAAACCATGGCCTCAAGAAATAGCAATATTCACGATCTTAACCAAAATCTATTAGACATATACCCAATAGTGGCAGCAGCCAGTCTCTGGGGAAATCAATGGTCAAACCAAGCTGTCTCCTTCCACCCCACTAGACAAGCTACAAGCACACTCATTAATAAAGGTAGAACATCTGCTCCCCATCTAAATCAACTTCTTAGGAAACTGACATGGCTTTCACTAATACATAAATTCATAGTTCACGTCACCTTAATTTCATGCGAAGATAATTTATCAGCTAACATTCTCTCACAATTTGAATTTCAGCACTTCCTCAGCCTGAACCCTACAGCTGCAGAACTTCCATCAACTCCCCCCACCTACACGGATCTAATGGCGCTATAGACTCCCTCCTCACAGAAGCCTCTAACATCATCAACTTAGCGCTAGCCTCTAACACCAGGAAGACATACAGTCGAGCTTGGAACATATTCAAACACTTCATTTCCGTTACAAAACCCATTAATCCGTATTCTCAATCTACCATATTAGCATTCGCAGCACACTGCCATTCAGGTCTGAAACTATCCGCAGCTACCATTAAAGTATACCTAGCCGGAGTCCAACATCACTACGCATTACACTACCCATTTAATCCATCCTTGCTATCCATGTATAGCGTTAAATTATTCCTTCGAGGTATCTCCAACTATCACATACATCCACCACGCACGCGTCTGCCCATTACAGGGCTTATGTTTAGACGCATCTACGAATTCCTTGATACAAACCCATTCCAAAAGCAAACTAATATCATTATGCAGGCAGCGGTATGTCTGGCTTTCTTTGGGTTTCTCCGGCCAGGAGAGTTCTCCTGTCGCTCCAGGTCAGACGGATTTGTGCGGAAGGAACAACTCTCTAGCCACTCAGACCATTTTTACCTCTTTATATTTCACTCTAAAACAGATCAATCTCATTCTGGCCACTTCATTCCTTTTTACGCCACTCATGACCCATGGTGCCCTTACAAAGCGCTAGTCCGGCTCTCTAACCTCATTCAACACCAGCCTAACAATAGTCCACTCCTTCCCCTGCCTTCTGGCCCACTGACTACTTCCACTTTCACGTACTATACCTGCATAATTCTCTCACGACTAGGTTACAACCCGAATCATTACTCAGGTCATTCATTCCGCATAGGGGCTGCATCATCAGCCTCCAAGAACCAAGTTCCAGCGCACATCATCCAGAGGTTAGGGAGATGGCATTCAGCATGTTTTCAAAGGTACATACCCAATCCGGACTCAGAAATCCGCAGGGCCCTCACTAATTTAACAAAATAATGTCTTCTTTCGCAATTCAATAAAGGAACCTTTATGGCTAGTCTCTTTGCCTTTCTTCAGGTAGCTGTCGTCGCTCATCCCCTGGAGGATTACGGTAACCCAGGGGAAAGGCAATCCCACAGGTAAGCATACTCCGGAAGCCCTGACCACAATTCTAATTTAAGTCTTTCATTTCTAACAAATATTCTTGATCTTTATCATTGTCTGTTGTCTAACTTTTACTTACACCTGACCAGAGGGGTAGAGGAAGCCCCTGTAGCTCCTGCTGTGCAGGGGGCCCCGCCATACTCAGGGCCCCCCAAAAGTTCATCAATGTGCCCTGGTTTTCTTCTTAGAATACTCATAATGATTTTATATTTTTGATTGTTTTTAATATTTTTTCAGTCTTTGTATACTAGTATTTTTGCATTCTAAGAAGAGCAGATTAAGAATAATAAAAGCTGTTTGAATTTAGATTTACTTGATCCTATAATTGTATTCTGTCCTTTTGAACTATCTAAATTGGAGCCAGTATATAGAGGTGGTAAGGGGTGAGTGTGGTCAGCATCTTGAGACAGAAATCTTTGAGGTGGGACCACTAAGAAAACCCTAGATACCCAGAAAAGACGTCCCAGGAGATCAGTGGACAAGAATACCAATCCCAGGGTGTATACTGGGAAGACAATATATTCTTAGAGGCAGAATTAATGCCTCAGAAAAATGTGAGTACCCATTTATTGCCAGCACAACAGTGAAAAAGGTGATGGATCAAGCTTGAGATAATCTAAATACTACACTCAGAAGATCTTCTGTGCCGGCTGTTTCTTTTTGTTTCTGTGTAGATGGTGATATAGCAGGGGGATCCAACCTGCATCAGACGAGCAGCGAAGATATATCTCTGGGGACTTTATTTACTGCATACAATATTGGTATACAGTTTTTAAAGACATTTTTTTAATTTAATTCCTTCCCGTTGATGTTGTATCTTTTTGTATAGTTATTGCAGGAGGGCTAAATTTAAGAGGCGCGCCTCTCTTGTGCTTGCACATATAAGTATTCTGGTGGTTTTTCTGTTCCTTCAGAAGTACTTATTAGGTTTTACCTCCTAGAATGAAGCCTAGTCCGATTCCTCAGCGATCCTCTCTCCGCTATCTTGGCTCTTGGTTTTGAAATAAGCCCCGCCCCTTTCTCTGATGTCATGTGTACCCTCCTGCACTGGGAGAGGACTGCCAGGGGATCAACATTGCATCCCGGCTTCTGTTGATGGCCTCAGATTGCACCTGCGCTTTGAAGGCAAGCACTGACTAACTGGGTTAGCCACTTTAACCCCTTGTGTGCCAGAGAGCTACAGAATGCACCCCTATGGCACTCAAAGGGTTAATATGTTTGTCTGCATAGTTCCTTTGGTGCTGTAGCTGTTGGTTCGTGGCCAGGGTTGGAGCTCCTGGGTTTTTGCCCAAGGCGACAGATGCTCTGCAGACAGTGGTGACAGCTCGTAGGTAACCAGCCATTGTTATTTATCAGAAGCGAGATAATAAAGGCAAAAACCCAGGGGAATGAAAGAGAAGGGACAGACACTTTAGACTCTCAAGGACCACAAGTCTGAAGCTCATACTCTTTCTTTAATCAGTCTTGACATAATACACGGCAATTGTTCAAGACTGTCAAATATAACTGTGTGAAAGGTCAACACTGACTGTAGATAGAAAAGTAGACTTTGCTTTGTGAAGGCATGGCGCAACAGGATCAGGACACCAGCGCGGTCTGAGACAGTCACAAATTTGATAAACGGGGTTTAGAACTGTATCTCACCTTGTAGGAGTAGCTTAAGAAGAGGTTATTAATCCTTTCAGTGCAATGCGTTGCAGCCTGCATTACCACTGAAAGGGTTAATATCCTTCTGCAGCTACTCCTAGAAGGTGAGGGCCAGTGGCGGCAGGATCACTATGAATGCAGAATCTGCACACTTGCACCACTGCTCCCCAATTTTTCCCTTTCTGCTACTCCTCCAGGGGTCCATTATTCAATGTGTGGGTGTAGGCTTTCCAGTGCTGTATTGCCGAAACACGTATATAGGGAAAAAAGGGCAACTTGAAAGGTGGATGCTATCCTGTTTTGCTGTTATCTTCCCGCTGCTGATAGTGCCCCTGAGTGGGTAGAAACTCCATGTGTTAACTGAGCGCTTCTCTTCAGTACCCCAGTAAGTAGAGAATAGACAATGAATGATTTCCAGAGGTGAGAGTCAGCCATGATTTTGGTTTTCATCAGGGGATAGTAAGGGGTGTGGAAAATTAAGTGGCTGTGAGTATGTTGCACTGGGGCAGTGTGTAGGAGTGTTGTATTCGTGGCCTGAATTATGAATATTAATATGCAAATATTAATATTCTAATTAGGATATTAATAACATTAAAATTTATTTGATTTGCGGTATATCAGTTAATTATGTGGAATGAATACACAGGAAACAGTTGTAATATTAGATGATATATTGCTTTAACAGCAAATGTTATAGTAAAGTATATCTAAAAAAGGGTTATTACAACAAAGTTACAGAAATACAGTGTTACAATTATACTTAGCTTGGTTTACAGTGAAAATTCAGCACATGCAAGCGTATCTCTTTGTCCAAGGGAACCCTGCAAGTAATTACTTTGATGTTACTCTTGGACAGCAAAAGGCCATTCTTCATCCTTGTCTCTGCATGGTGGGTTCTAAACAAACATGGCCCCCAAAGCCTAATAACTCCAACCACTGTCCAATCTGGTTACTTGAATAAGTCACATGGCTCCTTTGTTCCTTGCCACATGGCATAGCTAATGCACAGGTGGCCAGGATTCCCAGAATGCATGTCTGCAATGGCAGCCATTACACATGTGCTCAGCCACTCATAAACACTACCCCTTGTGGTACACATTCAGAATGCACATAACATATGCAAATATATTGCTTTAATTGTCTGTGTGAAATGAATCATATACAGTACAATAAATTGTATCCAATACAATCCACCTGTTGATTCACTCCACACAGCAATGTCATCAGATGTAAACTACTCATTATGAAAAAAAAATAAAGAAATTAAAAGTAAAAAATTCCAACAAACCTCCTAACCAATAAAACTACCCACTGTTTGATGAGTTGTAGTGTATAGTAGGATTTAATAACCTCGCAATAACTTAAATACCTGCATTCCATCATACCTAAAATATCCACCCTCCCCCACACAGAGCAAAGTCAATGTAAGCAACAATCTCTTGAACCACCTTTGGGAACCTTTGACTATAAAGATCTTCTATTTTACATTCCACACCTGTAGGCTCATGGACAGATTTTAACCTCTTAAATTGCCCACCTGTACACTGATTCTGTTTTAAGGGTAGGGTGGGTAAACTTGGATGTAAAAATAGGCTTATACTGAGACATGATTGACATGACACCCACATGTTTTAAAATTTAGAGTACTGTGAAGCATAATTTAGCTAAGGCTTTCACAGAGATCATTTGCACCATTCATTACACCTTGCAGTCACTCTGTAGACCTCATGTAACCCTCATTAGTCATTTAGCTTTATAGCTGGCTGTTGTTTGTGAGTTCCCACTCACATCTCTCTCAAGGTTTCTGTACCACCAACGCTGCTTCATCCACAAAATCTGTCAGTCACTTCCACACCGCATCCACGTCTTCACTCAGAGGTCAGGACTGGGCTGCTTTCAAGCTGCAGGCTGTCTCCTTTATTAGACCATGGCATCTGGTGTTACTTTCATATTTTGGAAATGTTTTATGACAGTTCATTTGCTTTTCTCTTTCATGGTGTATTGAAGAACCCACACAAGGAAAAAACAGTTTATTGCTTGAGGGCGTGATAGGGTTAGCATATCTGTAGTGTTTTTATTCAAAGTATTCAGCTGGAGATATCTGCGAAGTGTTTGTCATAATGTGTTACCTTATTAGCTTAGAAATTAGAAGATACACTACACTAAAAGTGTGCTGTGTGATCTTATCAAATCACTAGTAGTGTATTTCACTCTTGTCTCAGCATAATTAGCAAATGGTTCCATAACTTATCATCCAATACAGTAGAGTAGAAAGGAACATAAACACATCAATTAACACATTCCCTGTACTAATTACCGTTTGCTACATTCTCTGCACATTTAATCTAGGAGGACATTTCAAAGTATGGAATGACCGGCCATGACTTAGTTCTAATTTATTTTCATCCCATCTATAGGTCATTAAATGTACTAAACCCCACCTTTTTAATAAAAAATTAGAAGGGAAACAAAATTAAAAATATAGATTTGATGCCACCTGTACATACAGTACTTGCAGCATGTAATCTATATACAAATAAAAATAAAATGTATGTTGCCATACATTATAAATGAAGCTATATTTTTGTTTTAACCAAAAGAAAGTTACATATCATTTCCCCAGTATGATCAAAATACTAGCCTCACCTCAGGCAACAATTCACCCAGTTGGGGAATTCATTATTACAGTTTCTATAACTGTTTAACAGTGCAGGCATTTTATAATAAGAAAAAACAAAAATAAATTTGGAATTTGGCCCACCTGACTGTATAAAAAATAAATAAATTAGAGGCTTTCCCTTAAAAAACAAAAAACATAGATAAGGTCCTTTATTATCTGGCACATTTAGCTTGCCTGCAACAAACACATATGTTAATTGTTTGCACTTCTCCACAGGAGGCATCCCTTTTGTTTCTGCAAAACAACTTCAAAGAACAGTTAGTATCTTTCATTGGAAAAAACTGGTCAAACAACCTTCATTCCTTCATTTTGGATAGCTCTGCTTTTAGAAAGCCAATCTGTTCCAGCAAATCATTTCTTTCACATTTCAGTTTAAAATTTTCAGTCTCAAGCTTTTCCTTTTGGTATTTAACTGAATAATATTGGTCAGCGATCAAGACTGATGCAAAATTCAGGAAGTTTTTCCCTTTTGCTTTGGAAAGCTTATTTTCAGTAATTGCATTGGCCACATAATTTTGGGCTTGCAACCATGGATTTGTGGCCCCTTCCATACATTTAACCATATCTCCAGGATCAGAGACCCTGGAAATCTTTTTTATAACAGACTTCCACTTTTTCACCAAATTTGCTGTGAGAATGTCATCTATTTCTGTGCTAGGAACACCTGCTTTTAACAAATCAAACCACATTTGCTTTCTAGGTATCCTGATACAACCTGTACCCTTCAACTGATCTTTTGCATTTGCATGATTTATGTTATGTACTGATTTTATGGACACTACCTCCATTTCCAATGCATCCATTTCATCTAACAAAGAGGTCAATTGGTGTATTTTTCCTGTGTTACCTAATCCACTTATTAGTGATAACAAGGAGGCTCTCATGGCCAGTGGAGCAGATTTCAAAAAACGCGAAAGCATGCTGGCAGTGAAATCTTCCATATCTGGTCCCTCCCACTTATCAGCATTAAGTCCAGATACACATCCCATAATTCTTACTCTTTCAATGGCATCTTTAATAGTAACCCAGGGGGAAGTGGACTCTATATCACTATATGAAGGGTACACTTGCAATATCGCATGCCTGATCATATCCAGCAACAGAAAGTTACCACAATTTTCCCTCACTTTCCCCATTATCTGCCTAACTTGTGGATGGAGGGTAATCTGTCCCATGCAAACTGCTTCTGCTGCATTTAACATCACAGTATCTGCACCCCCATCCCACAAACGCAACAACCATTCACCAATTCCTTCACCAACAGTTTGCTTAAATTTTTTGGCAAGTTCAAACAACTCAGTTTGTGTGTAACTTCTCATTTTCTCATTCACTTCATCCTGTGCCCCCATTCTTACTCCAAAAACATCCTGCTCTCTATGCAGTCTCCTCTTCCTATGCTCAGTAATAATAGGGCGGGCTATCCTCTGCTCAGTTTCATGCACACTATCAGACATAACTACACATTTTTCCTCATCTACAGAGAATAGGGGAGAATCTACAGAATCCCCACCTAATCCAGTTACAAGCTGATTACAGGGTACAGGCTTTCTACCCTGTTGGTTTACTACTGGAGCTGAACATTTCTCTTCCAACTCACCTACTTTAGCTGCATTACATTGCATACATTTGTTACTCATAATTTACTGTCCTTTAATTATCTGCAATTCTTTTTGTAGCTCCTCTTTTTGTTGTACCTCTTTCTGAAATGCCTGCAAAATGATCCATCCAGTCTCACTTGCCGATTTCCGCTCCTTTTTCTTGTACATACTCAGATCTAATCTCAATGCTTGACTACCTAACTCTGTCCCAAATTCAGGGTGTACGGGGGTAGCGTACTTTATTAACTCTTTGGCTATGGGCTGCCAGAATCCGAAACTAGCCCACCCAGTAATGGAGCCATATTTTGACCTTTCTTCCCCTTCTGCTGCTTGCTTCTTATCACTAAACATCTTAATGGCTAAGCTTAACACACAACTATAACTTTTAAGCAAGAAATTACAGATTTTGTTGTATTTATTCCAATAATCACACCGATATCCTGCCAACTATGCCAAAATGTTGTATTCATGTCCTGAATTATGAATATTAATATGCAAATATTAATATTATAATTAGGATATTAATCACAACATTAATATTTATTTGATTTGCGGTATATCAGTTAATTATGTGGAATGAATACACAGGAAACAGTTGTAATATTAGATGATATACTTATATACTATAACATCTGCTGTTAAAGCAATATATCTAAAAAAGGGTTATTACAACAAAGTTACAGAAATACAGTGTTAAAATTATACTTAGCTTGGTTTACAGTGAAAATTCAGCACATGCAAGCATATCTCTTTGTCCAAGGGAACCCTGCAAGTCATTTCTTTGATGTTACTCTTGGACAGCAAAAGGCCATTCTTCATCCTTGTCTCTGCATGGTGGGTTCTAAACAAACATGGTTCCCAAAGTCTAATAACTCCAACCACTGTCTAATCTGGTTACTTGAATAAGTCACATGGCTCCTTTGTTCCTTGCCACATGGCATAGCTAATGTACAGGTGGCCAGGATTCCCAGAATGCATGTCTGCAATGGCAGCCATTACACATGTGCTCAGCCACTCATAAACACTGCCCCTTGTGGTGCACATTCAGAATGCACATACCATATGCAAATATATTGCTTTAATTGTCTGTGTGAAATGAATCATATACAATACAATAAATCGTATCCAATACAAGGAGATATGCAAATCTCCTCCTAGCTGCACCCCAGGGTGTGAATGGTGGGCTCAGGCAGTGTGGGGGAGATCTGCATATGTCCTGTTAGCTGCCAGCCCCGGGGTGTTTGTATTATAATATAGTGTGTAATGCTGGGCTCAGACAGTGTGTAGGAGATATACAAATCTCCTCCTAGCTGCCTCTCTGGGGTGTGTGTGAAGCACGGACACGGAATTTGTGGTCACCTGACCACTTCTTCTTTTATAGTATAGATTATATGGGAGTCCCTGACAGACTCAGGGACCCCCAGTTTTGTCTGAAGCACAGTGAATTGTTTAATAGTTATATAGGAGGCTCTGCTGGACTTGGGGCTCAAAATGTTCCCCATAATAATATTATACTGGAGACTTGGGGGCCTCGGCCCCAATCAGTGAAGTGCACTGGATCTGTAAACAAAGCTCCCCCTGGTGAGTGCAGAGCTCACTCACTGGCATCCTGCTCAAGGTGTCCTGTGTTAGAGGTGGCAGGATGGAATGACATGCAGCTGCACTACACTGGTGTTCACGTAGTGACAACGAGCTGCTTGTATTCTTCCAACACCAGCTGCATAATTGTATTTGCATGACATAGCTGGTTGTGGTTGATGGTGTTTTTTTGCATTTGCTCCCCTCATTATTTTATTGCCTTGGCTCGCTCCAGAAGCCTGCTGCTTCTTACTTGTGCTGTGCTGCTGTCCTGTGCTGACATCTCTTTATCAGGTTCCCCAAGTTTAACCCTTTATGTACTAGCCGCACTCACGGCCGGCACTTAAGGACCACAGAGCATTTTTTTTTTACTAGATCCGATTCAGGGCTCCCCGAAAAGTGTGCATCCATACGGGGAGCCTTGAAATCCATGACGTGCCAGGACTGTCACTGGTCCTTTAGGGAAGTTTTTCCATGATGGTCCTGGCACATCATGGGTCCTTAAGGGGTTAAAAACCAAACAAACAAAGTGGACTCCAAAGGCAGCATACATTTTTAAAAAATGTACAAATTCAGGGTTCAAATATGTGTAGTGAACTGCTGTTTTTGTTAGTAGATAAGTTAAAAAAAGTATTGGCCAATCATAAGAATATCATTTATGTGCTAATATAAACACCAATATATACTATATTGGTGTATATGTTAGTACAGAAATATGGGTTTTATGATTGCCCACCACTGATCATGCCAATACTTTTTTTTTATTTGTTTTAAATATATCTACTAAAACATACATAAATACATGCAGTTGGTGTACAACTGGTCTATGTGTTAGAAGATGTGTTTTTTTTTTTGTTTTTTTTACGTATTGGCCAGAGGTGGGCAGTGCTAAATGCCACAGTTCCCTATTCACATATATACCCCAGTATGCTGTATGTTGGTCTATCATACTTTGGTTTGGACATGGGAATCTTAGAATTTCCCAACCCTGGCATATCTTTTTTGTATATACACCTGTACACTGCATGTATTTAAACACTAACCTAAACCTGACTGTGTGTGTCTCTGTGTTTTATATTTATGATATTGACTTTATTAAAGTCAACATCATCAATGTAAACTATAATACAGCCAGAGTTAGGTTTTATATATAAGAAATATATTCTTTTTAATGTAGTTAAATTATTAAATTAGCTAGACTGGAGAATGAAAAAAATATTGCTAAGGAGAGCAGAAGCAAACCAAAAAAATTCTTTAAATACATTAATGGCAAAAAATTAAAGTCTGATAATGTTGGGTCCTTGTTATCTGAAACGGGTGAGATGGTCAAAGGGGACAGAGAGAAGGCAGATATTTTAAATAATTTCTTTTCTTCTGTTTTTACCAAGGAAGACCCATTGGACAAGAATCTGCAAACTACTTTTACAAAACAGTCACAGCAAGCATGAGACTGGCTAACACAAGAAAAAGTGTTAAAACAATTGAATGGTGTCAAGGTAGACAAAGCTCCAGGGCCAGATGGTATACACCCACGGGTACTTAAAGAGCTAAGCCAGACCCTGGCCAGACCGATATATCTGATTTTCAGGGATTCTTTTATTTCTGGTATGGTGCCCATGGATTGGCGTAAAGCAGATGTGGTGCCCATATTTAAAAAGGGATCAAAGTCCCAGCCAGGAAATTACAGACCTGTAAGCTTGACATCTGTGGTAGGGAAGCTGTTTGAAAAGTTGCTAAGGGAATATATTCAAGAATTCTGCTGGAACAGGAATATCATTAGCAATAGCCAACATGGCATTGTGATAGACAGGTCTTGTCAAACGAACTTGATCACATTTTATGAAAAAGTAAGTAATAATATAGATGAGGGAGTGGCGGTTGACGTGATCTATTTAGACTTTGCCAAGGCATTTGATACAGTTCCTCACAAGAGGTTACTGTACAAATTGAATGAAATAGGACTAGGGGAAAATGTTTGTGTGTGGATTGGAAATTGGCTGAAAGATAGAATGCAAAGAGTGGTAGTAAATGGCAAGTTCTCCAGTTGGATAAACGTGATAAGTGGAGTGCCTCAGGGATCTGTCCTGGGTCCTCTTCTTTTTAATTTGTTTATTAATGACCTCCCAGAGGGCATAGGAAGCCATGTATCAGTGTTTGCCGATGACACAAAATTAAGTAAGGTAATAAAGTCTGAACTGGATGTGTCTTCATTACAAGAGGATTTGGACAAATTGAGTAACTGGGCAGGCAAATGGCAAATGAGATTCAATTTAGACAAGTGTAAAGTTATGCATTTTGGGTATAATAATAAAAATGCAACATATAGTTTAAATGGTGTTTCTCTGGGGAAATCTACAAATGAAAAGGATTTGGGAGTAATGGTAGACAATAGACTTAACAGTAGCATGCAGTGCCAGCTGGCAGCTGCAAAGGCCAATAAGATATTGGCATGTATTAAAAGGGGTATTGACTCAAGGGAGGAAGATATAATTATGCCTCTTTACAGGTCCATGGTAAGACCCCACCTAGAATATGCTGTTCAATTCTGGGCGCCCTTTCTAAAGAAGGACATTATGGAACTAGAGAAAGTGCAGAGGAGGGCTACAAAACTAGTAAGGGGAATGGAAAGTTTTAGTTATGAAGAGAGGCTAGAAAAGTTAAACTTGTACACACTAGAGAAACGGCGTCTTAGAGGGGATATGATAACACTATATAAATATGTTCAAGGCCCATATAAAGGGCTTTCAAAAGACCTGTTCATTAACAGAACAGTACACAGGACAAGGGGCCACCCGCTTAGAATTGAGGAAAGGAGATTTAATCTACAACAACGGAAGGGTTTCTTTACAGTAAGGACAATAAAGGTATGGAATGCACTTCCGGAGGAGGTGGTGCTATCAAATACATTAGATGCCATTAAAAGGGGCCTGGATACTTATTTAAAAGAGCATAATATAGAGGGCTATGTACGTTAGTATTGGGATTAATATTTAGTTAGGGCTTGTTGATCCAGGGAGAAGTCTGATTGCCATTTGGAGTCAGATGCCTTCTTTTGGGTCAGCGATGGTAAACAGGAATAGGAAAAGGGTTGAACTGGATGGACGCAAGTCTTTTTTCAACCTAAATTACTATGTAACTATGTAGTGAAGACATTTTGGTTTTTAAGATTGTCCATCCCTGGGCAGTAATATCATATTTTGCCTTACATTAACCCCTAGCACTCAAAATGTTAAACCTTAAACCAGTAGCCAATGATAATGTAATTTTTTTTTTGTAATTCAATGTTTATTGATTTTAAAGAAGAGTTAAGGGTTACAGAACACAAAAACAAAGGGAAGGGGTACATGCAATACAGAAAATAAGAATAACAGGACGTAAAAATAAATAGAAAAAAATAATCCAGAGGGCACTGGACTGTACATCACATGTGGTCATGAAGAGGTAGATTGCGAGAAAAAAAAAGGGGGGGATGAGAAAGAAGAAAGGGAAGACGTAAGGAAAGGGAGGGGGAAGGCAGAACAGGAAGGCTTCAAACACCAGAGCCCAGCTCCTCAAAGCAGAAGCAAATATCTGTGGAAAGGAGGAGGGACCACGGAGTCAATCCATGGGGTCCATAAGAGGAGGACGAATTGTGTAAATAAGCAGTCAATTTCTCCATACGAATCAAGCTCCAAATCCGGTTTTCCAGAGGGGCATAACACGGAGGCGGAGACTTCCAATGGTAGGCAATGTGGCACCTAGTCACAGAGCACACTCTGAATATCAGTTTATTAGCTATGTGGGACAGTGGAGGGAACCTAGACGTATGATTCAGCAGTGCAGTCCAGGGATCAAGTTGCAACACGACACCCAGTGCAGACCCCAGAAGCGCAAAGACATGAGTCCACAGGGCATAAACCGAAGGGCAAGTCCACCACATGTGGAGATAAGTGCCAGATTGACCACATCCCCGATAGCATAATTGAGATGTGGATGGGAAAATACGGTGCAATCTGGCAGCCCACCAACTGAATTGTGCGGGGGAATAATAATTCCAGAATAAGGGACACATTCTGGAGGCTGAGGAAATGAGTCGATTAGAGTCGCGGAATCTCCTCCAAAGGGACAAAGTCTGTGACAGAGTCAAGCTGTTGCCAAGCTCACCAGTGTGGAAAGCCAAAGAAGATCAGCCTCTGGGGGCGAGCCGCACAAGGAGACCTCCAGTTCCACCCAACAGGGAACATTGCAAGATAGGTGAAATTGGATAGCTCTAGCCAATTGGGCTGCTTTGTAGTAAGACCAAACATGTGGAACTGAAAGTCCCTCCATGCAACCTGAGTTTATGAAGCAGTGACAAACTAAGTCTAGGCTTCCGAGAAGCCCAAATGAACCAAAGTATATGTCTCTGAAGCAAGCGGATGTCGGACATCCGAACAGGAATAGCCAGCGAGCAAAAAAGATAAAGGAGTTTGGGCAGCACTGTCATCTTGACTGCAAATATCCTCCCAAACCACGAGATCCGGTAGGAGGCCCAGGTCCTCAAGGTGTTATGCAGTGACTTAAACAAAGGGGTGTAGTTAGCGGCATAAAGAGCCAAAGGAGATGTAGTAATACGAATACTCAGTGACAATAAGAAAGAGGAGCTCCATTTGAAATCAAAATTGAGGGCCAACATCTTCTGGTTAGGGACAGGGAGAGAAAAGTCTAGGGCTTCACATTTGGAATGATTAATTTTGAAGACAGAAAAAGAGAAAAATGTGGCCAGCAACGCGTAGAGGTTAGGCAGCGAGGTCATAGGCGATGCCATGGTGAGTAAAATATCGTCAGCGAATAAACTAAGTTTGTATTTTTCAGAGCCTACCTTAAGACCTCGGATGTCTTGGGAGCTCCTGATCGAGACAGCGAGCGGCTCAATGCATAGTGCGAACAAAAGAGGAGACAAAGGGCAACCCTGTCTAGTCCCACTGCGGATGGGGAAGTGTAATGAAGTATGACCCGTGAGCGAAACCACCGCCGAAGGGTTTGTATAGAGAGTTTGAATACCACAAAGGAATAGGTCCTTGAAGCCAAAAGACCCCAAGACTGCCCACATATATTCCCAATCAACGCAGTCAAAAGCCTTCTCGGCATCTAAAGATAGAAGCATAGTCGGGATAGATTTATCTCGAGCTAATTGTATCAGGTTCAGAACCCTCCGAATATTGTCTGGGGCTTTCCTTCCCATGACAAAGCCAACCTGATTTGGGTGGATCAAGTGAATCAGGAGCCGAGAAAGTCTAGAAGCAAAAACCTTAAAGAAAAGCTTAATATGAACATTGATAAGGGAGATTGGACGATAACTAGCACAGGCAGTGGGGTCCTTGCACTCCTTCGGGATGACCACAATTTGCGTGGATAACATTTAAGGTGGAGGATGGTCACCCTCCAAAAAGGTGTTGAAAAGCAAAACCAAAGGTGGCAGTAGGGAACTTTGAAATGCTTTATAATAGGCAGAAGTGTACCCATCAGGGCCAGGAGCCTTTGAAGATCTAAAGGACCCCAAAGCTTGAGCAACTTCTTCAGTTGTAATTACAGAGTTCAGAGACTCTATATCGGCAGGAGTCAAGTGGGGGAGATGACATGAAGTTAAGAACGGGCATCTAAAGAAATGGAGTGGGAAACTTTACAGCCATCGTACAGATTTTCATAAAACTTAGTTTCTCATTGTCATTCTATGCTTCTGAGGAATGTTCAGCCCTTTAACATTATGGGTCACTATTTTCAGTATCGTAGGGTGGTGGGAGTCTGTGGTCCCAAGCTCAGTAGAAGGAGCAGCCCCCGAGTCCATCACAGACAGAAGGGCAAGGTGGGGCCGTCCATCTATAACCAGAGATCACAAGGTGGAAGAAAAAGAGAAAAGAGGAGAAAAAAAATAAATAAATAAAGGGTGGGGGGGGGGGAGACTCAGAAAAGACAAAAGGAAAAGCACAATAGTAAGGAACCAGGAGAAGGGATGCAAGAAGGGCTGGATGGAGATCAAAAGGGAAGGGAGAACCAGAAGGTGCCTAGGTGATCGTCCGTACAAACAAATACCGGGAGGAAGCCTACGACCAGGAGCACATATCTCCACCCCCGACCACCCAAAAAGAAAAGGAAGATAAAAAAAAAAAGAGAAATGAGATCACCTGCAAGGCGGACCAGTTATGGTCACAGGAATTGAGGAGCGACCTGGTCAAGCAATGAAACAGCAACTGAATAACAGCCTGGGGAGGAAATCCATATAATATGTCACAGAACGTGTGTGCGATATCCCAAAGCTCTGAAGGGGAAGCCCCATCTCGGGTAAAACAAATAGCACAAAGACCCTCTCCCCCGAACCGCCACATGCAGCATCGGTCACTCTAAGAGAAACTGAGGTCACAAAAAATAGGGGCTGGCCCAAGAGGGAAAGGGAAGGGTGGCAGGCCAACCCACCAGGGAGGCCCCCCGAAGACCAGAGCACAACACACAGAGCACAATGGCCTAAACATGAATAGTAAACAAATAGGATATTATATGCACAATGTAAGTAGAACCAGCATGAAATAATAATATAACAATATGAGGAGCCCAAGGATAGGCATCTAAACACCCCGCACTCAAGGGTCCCAAAGCGTCTACTCCAATGAGATCCCCACATGTAGGAAGCTAAAAGCACAGTGTAAAAGCAATCCCTCACAGTAGGAATCAATCCAACCCAAAACACCCCAGGGTTTTGCCATATGGGGCTCCGAGGCTAGAACAGTCGAAGAAACACAACTCTCGCTGATAAGCGTCCAAACCCACCCATCGCAGGGGGGCTGTCTCCAGAGAGGAGAAGAACGGGAAAATCCCTAGATTAGAAAAAAAAAAGAAAAAAGTAGGCAGAGCCCCACATAGCAATATGACCCCCCAGAACTAATGAGTAGCTAACAGCATTGACTCTCAATCCTAAACTAGGGTAAGGGGAAAGGACGCATAATGGGCAATAAAGAGGCAGAGCCCCAACAGCTATAATGGGGCACCTCGGTTAGCAATGGCTTGCTAGAGAGAGGCAAGAGGGGCACAGGGGAGGAAGAAGGGACCATCGGGAAAAAGACCCCCAGTAGGGGCAGAAGGTCAAAGTAAGAGTAGGACAGGAGCAAGAGGAGCGGGAAGACTGGAAGGTGAAAAAGACCAACAAAGGTATTGCTGTAAGGAGGGACAACCGAGTGACAAGAGACCCTGTGAGGGCCCCCCAGTCCGACCGGAGGGAACCCGGGCGAGGCCACCCCAACCCATAACAAAAGCGTCCCACACCCAGAAAGGGCTCTCAGGGCCATCTAGTTAAACCCTCACGGTTGTCTCGAGTGGCAAAATAAAAGTAAACTGGGGGAGTCTGGTCAACCCAATCTCCCCCGAGAACTATGCTCAATAAAACAGGAAGACCGGAGGAGCCAGAGGCCCGGGGCGGGGAAGGACAATATATGATCACAGTTTATAAGGCAAGAAAAGGAGCATGGAACAGAGTCCCACAGGGCAATATGTCGAACAGTGGGTATCCCCCTACCCAATCTAGGGCAAATCTAAGTACACACATTAGGGAACTGAGGGTCATAGCCCCAGTAGCCATAATGGGGCCACCGCCAGTGGACACCATGCATTCCAAGAAGAAAGTAGGAGGGGCGCAGAGGGGGAAGAAAGACCAACAGGAGAAAATGCCCAGGTGGGGGCAGGGGTAAAAGAAGTGAATAGGAAAGGTGCATGAGAAGCGGGAGGGAAGGGAGGGGGAGAAGGCCTGAGAAAAGGGACTGCAGTGAGGATGGACAGCCCAATAGTAAATGACCCTGCCAGTGTCCCCCCCCAGCCACAAGGAAGGAGACCCAAGCTAGGTGGCACCAACACTGAACACCAACACCAGAGACTCATGCAGGGTCCACAGCTCTGTCCCAGTGTAACCCCATGAATGTTTAAAGGGCAAAATTAAAGTAAACTGGAGCCATCTGGACCACCCTATCACCCCTCGAGAACAAAGCCCAATAAGTCAGGGAGACAGGGTGGACCAGAGGCCCACAGTCAAGAAACACAGGCCCTAAACACATTAAAGAATACAAAACAGGGTACAGGAAAAGTCCGGGCAGGGAGAGAATTCAAGCTGGCACCATCACCGCAGGTTCCCCCAACACACAGTCTATGTATTTTCTAGGATGCCAGATTATAGGGCAAAAAAAGAAAAAGAGTAATGTCTCCATATTGTGAAGAATACGAGAACAAGGTCCCTATGGAGGTAAGGGTCAGAGCCATCTGTGGTAGAACCGATGAAAAAAGTCCATTGCAGGGGTCCACAAGTGAGAATGATATTGAGTCCTAAAGATGGAATGATAAAGTATCCCCCTCCTGACCCTTTTACCTAGTGTAAGCCACCTCCCCTCAGATGTGGAATCTGGTCCTTGGACCAGACTGCTCACAGCAAGGGACAATCTTCTTACTGTGAGCATAAGGAAAACCCTGCTCCCCTTGACAGGTTTTTCTTTATGCTCGCTGAAGATTGTCCCTCTCTGCAATCTATTCAGACAGTCTTGCTGTTCTGAGGTGAGCAGTGTTACATCAGCAAAAAGGGCAGAAGGGGTATACTTTATCATTCAATTACTCTTGAACTACAACTCTGACATTATTGAAATAACACTCTCCATGGCCCAAATACTATGAAGATTAATTGGAGCTGATTTTATTATGAAACATTACTATCCCTTTAAGGAGAGGGCTGCACAATACACTGCTGTCCAGTGCACTGCTTGCCCCTCTGGTGCTCATGGGATTAAGCATATATAACCCCATGTTTATGGTCTAATGCTGTTGTTGTTTAACCCATTGAGTGTCTGCAAATGCCTTCAGCTTGTCTGATACTCTGATCTACAGTCAGGAAGGTGTACAATTACACTTTTCTGTGTTAAATACGTGGAGATTAGAGACTTCTCTAGCACCCAATAATTAATATAGAAAAGTGTAATATGTATTGTTTATGATGCTCATTCATTTACAGCAATGGAAAGAGTGGGGTGGGAAGGGAGAATGACTGCTGCTCCCTCAGAACATGTGTGTAAGAGTGGAATTTAGGCCTCAGAAAACAAAAAGAGACATTTTCTGAGCTTAGCATGGAGGTCAGTAATATTAAAGCCTTTCAGTGCCAGATGACTGAGCAATGCATTGCTGTCCAGTGCACTTTTGTTCCTTTAACTCATTGAGTCCTAAAGATGCCCTCAACTTGTTTGATATATTGGTGTACAGGAAGATGCACTTTTCTATATTAACTCCTTAAGGGATGTCTCCTGGAGACAGCTGTAGAATCCAAGTGGTTAATCAAGAAAAGTCTAATATGTTTGATATTTGGTTTACCTCTTGGGGATCAACTGGCAATCATTTATAGCACTGGAAAGGGTGGTAATGGCTGCTCCCCCAGAGCATATGTAAGACTGGATTCTAGGCCACAGAGATCAAAAGAATCTAGCATGGTGCCCATGATATTTAGGTGTATATGACCTCAGACATGTTCACTATGGATGTTGTTGTCTCTTTATCTTGAATGCCACTAGTCTAAAAGTAATTAATTTGCAACATTTTAATTTTGGCAATGCCCTCTGGACAATTTGTATTCTCTAGTAATTGCACATTACACATTTAGAGCCTATGTAAGTACATATCTGGAATATGTGTACTAAAGAAATCTGGATCATTCTTATTCTTCTTTGTATTGTTATTTGGGGAACTTTGGATGGAGCATAATTATGGGCAGGACATGGGTCCCCTTGTTAGATAAAATAATTGTAGCCCACAAATTGGATTACAATTATTTGGAACTTCTAATGTTTAACTTAAAAAAGTCCAAATCAAGTTACTTTTCTAAGCACTAGGAAACAACATTAAATAATGAGTTCCTAAACAGGAGACTTATTTAAATGAGGCACTCTATCAAGAAACCTTATATAAATTTATATAAATTTAAATATTTATTACAATCAGTAGACAAAAATCAAACAAGGGTGATACAATAAAAACAATTTAAAAACAGTACTGAGAGATATTTCCATACATCCATTGTATAGTATTACATTCCCCTTGTAACTGGTAGAGGTTTTATGCTTATTTAATATTCATGGAATATGTGCCATAAAGTCACACACACTCCATCAATATTTAGAATGACAATTTGGCTACGTCCACAGCTCATTCACACATGTCCGTGGCTCATCAGGACAATTATTGATTGTTCATAGGACTGGTGGCCAATATAAATATAGACTTATCCTGGGGCAAAGATGGAAAATATAGCGTAAAGAAACAGATATATTGAAAATATAAGGAGCCCCAGGCTTATTGCATTCTACAATTAATCTATTGCATAAACCTTTATAAACACATTTATATGTGAAAAATAATGCAAGATTCTTCAACAGATTGCTGAGATTAAAATTAATGCAATTTAATATTCGATCAGTACATCACATTACAAGAACTAGTTCTACATTAAATATACATAACAATACAAAACATTCAACACAACACAAAACATATCATTTGCGCAATTCTCTTAAACATGCATGACATTGCAGGTACCTAATGAATGAGGGGCTTACCCAAGCTTGGCAGAGACTCCTTCCTTCCTGGCTTTCTATTGTTGTCTCCTGTACTCCTTCTCTACCCCTCCTTCTCCTTCTACTCTCCTGTACTTCCTTACTCTACAAACTTAGTAGTGGGTCCCTCTTGATATATGGTTCCCTTGCCCAAATTCTACCATGTTGAGGCTCCTGATTGGCTGTGGTAATATCACTCCAGGCTGATAGGATTTGTGCCTTGATCTCACTTGGAGCAACAATACAATACGTCAATCAATCTCCCCTTGGCAATATTTGTGGACAGTTAAAACAATACCTCAGACTCCATGCTCATCAGGAATACAGGGTGTGTGAGTGTTATTTATTATATCAAGATAGAGGGTGATCTTTATCTCCCACCTGGATAACAGAATACTGTCAGCTTCCATCTAGCCAAACAGGATTTGGATGTCCAGGTGCTGTGATAACTTGTTTTGGGCTGCAACTCCCATGCCCCATGGCCCCATGACCCTCTACATACACCAACTAACTCACTCTGTATACCAGTATGGTCCATTATATCATGTCAGCATAGTCTAGCTATACAAATAAAAATAAAGATAATTCATAAGCAATTGCCCATAAGGTAACACCCTAGATGCAACACATGAACAATATTCCTGCTACAGTTGAGGAAATAAAAGTAAGAGCTCTCCTGTTAGTAACCAGCATCAAAGTAAAGGAAATGAAAAAAGCAATAATAACGAATATTCAGATAAATAAGACCATAAACATATCCACTAGATGCATATAGGGGGTAGAAGACCTCTCAAGAATGATACTCCAATTATATCAGGAAGTGAACATCAATCAACAGTGGAGAAGGATCAAATACTTATCATAAATGAACAAATGATGCAGGAACAAAAACTCTCTCAGACACCAGTCATCCTAACACGTATGGCCTACATTCGTTGGGGATAAATGAATGACATACGGCTCTAAAATGTAAATGTTCTGGGGTCCAATAGGGACAGCCACTACAGTCACATGTTCATCCCTCACACACAAGCCTCTTAATTAGTAAAAGGCATTAGCCATTTCTCAGTCATAGTAAGGATCTTTATTACCAAAAACAATAGATTAAATAATTCAGCAAAGCCGAGAGAGAGAAAATATAAGTAGGCAAGTACTACAGAGTTTGGATGTTACCACACCATTCATTTGCCTTGTTACTGAATACCGTTTTATTGTCTCCAGTGCCCACCCTACCCTCCTCTCTATGGCTCAAATCAAGTTACATGTCATAAAACCATCCTATATAATAATTCGCTAAATAGTTTGTAACGACACAGTCATGCGCAGTAGAGACTGCATGTGACGAGACTGATACAGAACGGGGCGCTCCAAAGTCAGACCTGAGGTCTGACTTCGGAGCGTCCAGCTTTGTATCAGCTGCAACTCGGGCAGTCTCTACTGAACATGACTGCACCGCAACCGGCCGGCACTCTGGCCCGTGTACACGGGCTTTTCCGCTAGTACTGTTATATTTTATTCAAAACTGTCAATAATGAAACCCTAGAAAGCAAGGATATATGAAGGCACTATAGGTCTTCAGCAGATAATCAAAAAATATATGTCCCAGCAAAGGAAGCTAAATCACCCCAGAGTCTTGCAGCGTTTAGCCCTCTTAGGAGTCCAAACTCTTCCCTCACGATTTGTTCACACAGTAAGGTATAGATGGAGCTCAGCTCTGACTTCCTTTTGAGGATGCCCTACAATAATAAAGAATACACAGTATATAGAGATACATAGAAATGCCACTGGCAGTTTAAACAACTAGAAATGAAGCACCATGTCTACAAAAATACAATTTCCGTAAAGACTATGGTGTCTCCCAGAGGCCAGCAAATAAATGACCTGTACCTATATATCGATATCCAAAATATGTGGCTTAACCTCTAAAGTGCCAAACCGGCATAATCAGAGCTCACCTTCGCAGATACCCTTCAACAACATAAATTATATGTCTAGATCTGCTATATTGTAGAATTGTTTTTACATATTTTATGAGGATATTTTTTCTGTTAAATTTACCTTCCCAATATAACACTGGTGTCTAGTTTTATACTTTTGTAGATATGATGCCCCGTTTCTAGTTGTATAAACTGCCTCTAGCATTTCCATATATCTCTAGATACTGTGTATTCTTTATTATTGTAGGGCATCCCCAAGGGGAAATCAGAGCCAAGTTCCACCTATACCTAATTATGAAACCCTCTTATTCCTTGCAGCTATACATCACTTTCTTTACTTCTGTTTTGCTAGGTTCCTGAATTCCACTAAAGATTAAGACACACACACACACACACACACACACACACACACACACACACACACGTAGTGAAAACTATAACTACTTTTTATTAAATATGCATTACAAAAAAAGGACATAAAAGATACTTAGCTACCGCCGGAGTTTTCATCAATATGGGAGAGCCCTCCATATGCCCCTGCAGCAACAATCTTTTAAACACACAGGCTTGAGATTAGTTACACACTCTCTATGTCTCAAGATGGCTCTGAGAACCTAGAAATGTGTTGCAACTTGTTAATGTGAGGTACAAACTACACCCTAACTGGTATGATATAAGCCTATCATAGTTCAGGATAAAAAGTATTGCATAACTGAGGACTGCATAACTGTTTCTCTGTTGTTTATTCTGCTACATGCAGAGAGTTAACCCTTGGCTGCCCATGAGGAGACCACAAAGAGTACCTCCCCTTACACTCTACCCTTGGTCTCCCCAAGCGGCCCCAAAGGTAATATGTCCACCTCTGAAGACGTAGAGCAATCATCTGTAACGAAGCGAAAATCAGCGTCCTAAAGTTCAATGATATCCTCGATTAACTGAACTAGATCTTGGATGTATATGCAGTTCATAATCCCGCGGCATCCATAATGTTTAGTCCCACCAAAACTGAAAACCACAAGATTCATACACCAAATCAGTGTACGCAGTGGCAAGCAAAGCATAATGTTTTTATTATATCAGGTGTTCCTTACCCTTATTTTGTGATGCAGGTTTCCCACATGCATTGCCAGTCATGGTAGTAGGAATAACCTATGGGAAGAAACATACATTGGTTTAGTTTCTTTGTCAATATTTCCCCTGTTCCTGTTGAAAAAACTTTCACTTTAGCTCCTTCATTC
Organism: Rhinophrynus dorsalis; assembly: GCA_037306005.1. Taxonomy (NCBI): domain Eukaryota; kingdom Metazoa; phylum Chordata; class Amphibia; order Anura; family Rhinophrynidae; genus Rhinophrynus; species Rhinophrynus dorsalis. The sequence continues at coordinate 112,115,196 of CM074725.1, forward strand.
AACAAATGAACTTGTTCATTGATAAGCTGTGCAACAACCACTACTTCCATCCAACCTACCACCGCTCCCTCAGCTACTTTACCCATGGAATCGGCATCAGGAGTGATAGTTATAACACATTCTTCACCGTCCTCCACTTGCATTATCTCACTCCACATACACAACCCAGATTGTGGGGTGGGATATGAAACACAAACAGGAAACACTCACAATGCCAAAATGACACACCACACCCCCTTCCTCAGTTGTCTTTTCTGTAATTTCTCTAGAAGAGTAGTCTTGTGTGTCATGACCCAACATTCGCTCCAAGGGAGTAACATCCTGAACGAGACAGCCATTCAGTACGTTGACAGTCTCATCCAGTACCTTATCCCACTTCCTAGAGCGTTTGTGGGAGTCATCTTGTGTATCTGTTCTTTCAGCAAGCCATTCATTCTTTCAATCATACCTGCTTCCTGCAGGTTAAAAGGGATATGGTACACCCAATGCACATCCCGTGTTGGAGCCCACTTCTTCATCAACATGTCAGTATTATTAGTTTGTATTTCCACAAGAGTTCCATAGAACTTGTGATCAGAGGTTATCACGGTGCCCGTGATTCCGCCTGAGTGACATTGTGACTTCCGAATTTACCCTGGCTGTATTCTTATTGGCTCTGTGTTGATGACTCCTCCCTGGTTTTGCCTTTAAATACGCCCTCCTGTCACTATACCGGTGCCCTTTCGTGGTGTACCCGTATCTAGTGACTAGTAGCTCTTGTTCCTGTTTCCCTGTATGACCCGGCTCGCCTGACTAAGCTTAGTTCCTGACGTTCCTGTGATCCGATTCCATTGCTGACCTTGGACTGGCTGACTAACTCCTTGTGTACCGAACTGACTTGGCTGAGTATCTGATTCCGTTACCGACAAAGGGCTGACTGACTAACTCCCTGTGTACCGAAGTGGCTTGGCTGCGTATCTGATTCCGTTACCGACTAGGACTGGCTGACTAACTCCTTGTGTACAGAAATGGCTTGGCTGAGTATCTGATTCCGTTACTGACTAGGACTGGCTGACTACCCTGTTTGTACCGATCTGGCTGGGCTAGTGTCTGGTGGTCCATCTGACTGGCTGTGTATTCTGTGTGTGCCAACATGGTCGAGTTTCTAGTTCCGTCGCTCACAGGACTGGCTATTCACCTCCGTGTACTGATCAGGGTGACACCAGTTGCTGACCGGTTACGTTACGTACCCTTCTCACTCCCGCTCGCTTACCGCAGTTCGCCTGTTAGGCCTAACCGCTCCTATAGTCTCCTGGAGCCTGTGGGAGTCCCATCACTCACCAGTGTCTGTGTTGCCTCCGGTAACCCTATAGTAGGGTCCAGTCTATACCATACTTCTGCCCGTGTTGCCTACGCTCACCCTAGTGGTCTAGGGTCACTATATTGCCAGTATCTTGTGTCTGTTGCCTCCGTTAACCCTAGCGTGCTAGGGCCCAGTCACTGCCATAGTCCTGTCTGTGTTGCCTCCGTTAACCCTAGCGTTCTAGGGTCAAGCCTCTGCCAGTGTCGGAGCCGTGTTGCCTCCTTTAACCCTAGCATGCTAGGGCCTAGTTGCTGCCAGATTCCTGTCTGTCTTGCTTCCTTTAACCCTAGCATTCTAGGGCCAAGCCACTGCCAGAGTACTGTCTGTGTTGCCTCAGTTAACCCTAGCATTCTAGGGTTTAGTCACTGCCAGAGTCCTGTCCGTGTTGCCTCAGTTTAGCCTAAACTACTAGGGTCAGTTCTCTGCCAGAGTCTTGCCAGTGCTGCCTCCATTAACCCTAGATGCCTAGGGTCTAGTGTCTCCCTGTACACTATCTGTGCTGCCTCCTATATCCCTAGTCCTCTAGGGGATTGCCCTTCAGTCACCCATCGCTTGTGTCACCTATTGCGGTGTGGGGCTGTTGAGGATATTCTGTTCCTGAAACTATCTACGTATTCACCTGCAAGTCCAAGATCATCACACTTATTTTGTATTATTACTACTGTGTGTGTTCTTGCCCTGACCCGCCTCAGATTTGGAAAGTACTTGGTACGGACCTCATCTGGACCTGAGTGGGGCTATTGTGCATTATTTTCAGTAAAGCTTTTAACCTTACCTAACTGTCTGAGAGTTCTTTAACAAACCGTGACAGAGGTACTCGTTTCAGCTTTTGATCTTCCTGTGGTAAGGGCCCGAGGAAACTCATTTGCCAGACTTCACCACCTGTGATGCCTTGATCTCTTTGTCCAGAGGTGGTCTTTGGTTTTTCCTTCTGTATAGCCTGACCAACCAGACACTTGATCACAATCTCTTTTACTTGATTCATTGTCAGAGAGATTCCCTTCAAATCAGTCCACTGATAGATTGTTAATGCTTCTCTGTGTCCACCTTGGGCTTGAGCCCAGTCCCCCAGCTTCAACAGTCCATTGGTAGTCTGGAAGGGGATCTGTGCCACACTGTCAGCCATCTCATTTTCCAAGAGACCAGTATGTTCATCAGCATGTTCCACAGCAATGGGCCACTTGTTGCCTTGTGCCCACAAGATCTGCCACAACCCAGTACCACCCATTGGTATTGCTGCTCAGTAGCCAGTCTGGCAGTCACTTCTTTATATGGCTGTGCCGGAACTTCTGTCTCATTGTAAGTCCCATTACATGCGGATTTAAGATTCACAAAACCTACCAAGCGTTTCTTGTTAGCAGCAGTGTCTTTTCCGGTCGGGTTGTCTCTCTCTGCCAGACACCACTTCCATGTCTGTAGGGTCTGATTCTGCGCAACTGCTGTGCGAGCCTCAAGGCCGTCTTGACGCACCCAGTCACGTATAGATAGATCGGATTTCACTAGAGAGATGAAGTCTAAATTGTTGTTGACACATACAGCCTCTTTGACTGAAGCCAGTTCTCAATCCCAGTAATGCACAGTCTTTTTCCAGGTTACATCATAGATGGGATGCAGGAACAATCCCAGGTAGGACACAAGGAACCTCTGGAAAACAGAAAAGCCCAGCAGGACTTGTGCTTCATCCATGTCTTTGACCACTTGCTTCTCCATATCACCAAACAACATAACATCATCAGTGTCCCGGTATACTTGACAATGGAGTGACCCCATAGCCTGTAAGAGTCTGGCAGCATGCCATTGCACAGTAGTGTGTGCAGTCCTTTTCACTAATATCAGGTCTGGGACAGAGGCTGCTAGCAGGGGTGTCACTTTGTTCAGTTCTTTATAGTCCACAGTTATATGCCCACTCCTGTCTGGCATCTTCACAAGCCAGACTAGACCATTGTAGGGGTTGGCAGCAGGCCTCAACACACCAAGGCCTTGAAAGTCTCTATCATTTCTGTATGTTCTCCAGGAATGTGGTACTGCTGGCGATTGCTCGGTTCGACTGGCAGTGGGATGTACACTGGGATACATTCGGTATGTCCCCAGACTATTGGCTGAAGCGCTGAAAAGGACAATGTACAGACTACAGCGCCAAAAATGTAACACCCTGCCTCAGTGTATATAATCTGTCCCATCAAAATATCCATTCCCAGAATATTATTTGGTAGAACAGAGAGCAGAATCTCTGCTGGGAATATGGGACCAATCCCTATCTGAATTCGGCACTGCACCCGGTACGCAGGTATCTTCTGTCCTCCCACTCTCTCAACCATAGCACAACCCTTAGTGTACTTTGTCTTATTCACATTGCTGTGACACAGAGACACTTCTGCCCCGGTATCCAGCAAGGCTGTCACATCTTGTGGTTTCCTACTGTGTCCCCAATCACAAAAATTTCAGTACTGCTATATGCAAAACAGTAGGGCTTGGGAACGGGGACCGGCCAACACTTCATAAAGATTCAGGAATCATCCACGTGTGTGTGTGTGTTCGTGTAATGCATCAAATGCTTCCATGTACAGAGTAATCATTGGTGGGGGTGGAGCTGTGGGTGTTACAGGGAGTGTGTCAGTTGGTTCCACTTCACCCTCCCCCCTATTTCTTCATCACTAGTTGCCACCTTTTGGAGTCTGGCTGTTTGTAACTTCCCTTCCTGCTTCAGTTCCTGCCAGCATTTCAACAAGGCATGTGTAGGTATCCCATCAATCTCCTCTACAGGTACTCCACTCACCAACAAGTCCATAAAGAGTTGTCGACGAGAGACATTCACTCTGGACCCACCTCCACTTGCCGTTTTCTCTATGGGTCGAATCTTCGCCACTGGCTGTGTCTGACCCTGGTCAAGTGCACTCAATCGTCCCATAAGACCACTAGCTGAGTACACTGTCGCACCAAAGGTATGAGCACCCAGTAAAGCGAACAATGGAGCCCTGTATCTAGGTGGAGCAGACTGCAAAAGCTTGTTATACATCAAAGGCACAAACTGCTCTGCATCTGGTCCTTGCCAGTCTTTCTTCACCCCAATTCTCCCCCGTTCGTCCACTATTAGCTGACATCCAGCCACACATGCCATCTCCCGCAATCTCTGAATGCCATCCCCCAATGTGTTCCATGGTGTGAGATCTAATAATTCAGTTGGATGTTCATGTACCTGGGCTATAGAGTCACACATCAAATGCAACAGATGGAAGGGCTCCTTTGTATCCCTAGATCATCGCATTTGCAATCTAACTAAAGAATCTACACAAATGTTACCCAATCCTACCGCCTCTTCTTTGGTCAGAGTAACACATTCACCACTAGCATTCCAGGCACGCAAAACCCATGCCAACAGATTTTCATGCATTGTCTGTTTGTATGTCTTTCCTAATTCTGCTAACTCTGTAGCTGAAAATGACCTTGTTTCCTCAGTATATTGTTCCTGCACAGCAGCAGAAGTAGCTGGCACAGCTACAGCAACCTCATCCCCTTCAGCCACTGGTGCCCGAGGGGTCTGCATACGATTAGTCAATTATTTCCGCCGTTGTTTATTAACAATAGGTCGTGCCCCATACTCTGGAGCATCCGATTTACCGTCCGATTCACTTTCCTCTTCAGACAGCCCATCCCATTGGTAAATTTCATCCCACTTCTCTTCTGCTACCAATGTTCGTACATGGACAGTGCTCTGGGGAGACATCACACACCACATACGAAGCATAACTTTCCCCCATTTGTTCTAGTCTCTTTTGTTGCTCCCTTAATGTACTTTGCATCATAATACATTTATCCTGTAAAGCTTGATATTCCTCTTTAACAGTTTCATATTCCTTCTGTAAATCTTGTAAGGCTTGCAACAAAATCCACCCAGTATGCATAGCAGCTTTCTGCTCTGCTGCAGAATACCTAAATAAATCTAATCTGAGAGCAGCTTTCTGCGGCTCTGCCAGCTGTTGCCCATCAACATATTTATACAATTCTTGGGCAATTGGGAACCACGGTCCCGGCTCAGCCCATGTTGATAACGGCGCCCTCTTGCAACTACTCCCTGCACGGGTCAGTTTCAGTTTCTTCAATTTTTTAAACATGCTATCACTACCACACAATCCCTTACGCCAAGTGTTTTGCTAGGTTCCTGAATTCCACTAAAGATAAAGAGACGCACACACACAGTGGTAGTGAAATCCTCTAACTACTGTTTATTAAATATGCATTACAAAAAGAGGACATAAATGATACTTAGCTACCGCCGGAGTTTTCATCAGTGTGGGAGAGCCCTCCATACGCCTCTGCAGCAACAATCTATTAAACACACAGGCTTGAGATTAGATACACACTCTCTATGTCTCAAGATGGCTCTGAGAAACTAGAGACGTGTCGCAACTTGTTAATGTGAGGTACATACAAACTACGCCCTAATTGATATTATATAAGCCTATCATAGTGCAGGATAAAAAGGATTGCATAACTGTTTCTCTGTTGTTTATTCTGCTACGTGCAGAGAGTTAAACCTTGGCTGCCCATGAGGAGACCACAAAAAGCACCTCCCCTTACAACTTCATTTAAACTCCATTAATTATATGAATATAAGTAATATATGAGTATTACTCCTTTTCTCATTCTAGCTGCTTCTTACTTTTTCTATTTAATCAATAATATACATAATGTTTTATTACACTATTTCTCTATCTTTCCTTTACATTTGTAGACTGTTAAAGGCAGGGCTTTTTTGGCCTGTATGGGCTTGCATAAACCTTGTCTGTTTGCAATTAGCAATTTTTCATATGGCCTGTGGGAGTGGGAAAATTTTACCTACAAGGAGGGCTGGTGGATCCATAGTCCTCTTGGACAGGTACCCACTTACTGCAGGCTACAAAGTTTTCTTTATATCAGGTAAGTCATTTTTTAAACCTTTTTAAAGGGATAGTAATGTTTCAAAATAAAAGCAGCTCCAGTTAATCTTCATAGTATTTGGGCCATGGAGAGTCTTATTTCACTACTGTCACCTTTGTAGTTCGAGTGTAACTGAATGGAAAATTATCCCCCTCCTGCCCCTTTTACCTAGTGTAAGCCACCTCCCCCCAGATGTGGAATCTGGTCTTAAGATCAGATAGCTCACAGCAAGGGACACTCTTCTTACTTTGAGAACAATGAAAACCCTGCTCCTCTTGATGGATTTTTCAGGTTTTTCACTTATATCAACTGAAGATTGTCCCTCTCTGCAAGCCCTCTGAACACCACCTTGCTGTTCTGAGGTGAGCAGTGTTACATCAGTAAAAGGGGCAGGAGGAGGATACTTTATCATTCAATTATTCTTGAACTATAACTCTGACAGTGTTGAAATAATACTCTCCATGGCTCAAATACTGTGAAGATTAATTGGAGCTGCTTTTATTTTGAAACATTACTATCCCTATAAATACTTGTTTTTAATTGCACACATTGGGGCCTCCAAGCTTCAAAAACCAGAAAGACTATATGTAAAGTGTCCCCTCCAAAGAGTTTGTTATGACACTTCTGGGGTTGTTTTTAATCTAGATAGGACTTTTATAGGTATATTAGATTAGGACTTGCCATATATTGAGGTACCTTGACTGGGTTGGCAAGCTTTAACATTCTTTGGCCAAATAATGGAACTAAATACTCATATTTATCAACACAGGGATATTATATATGCCTAACACTGGGCACACATTTGCATTATTTGTATGGAGGAGAGCGAGTCCGTTTTTGTTTTGAATTATGAAGCCTGTTGTAAAACCATGTAGAAAATGTTTGATCATAAAGAGATTTTAATTCAAACAGACTGTCTTGTCATTATTCCAGTATGTTGACAGGAAAAGGGGATCACAAACTTTAGTCTACTGTACAAAAAACCATACTAACATAGTAATTTAGGTTGAAAAAAGACTTGCGTCCATCTAGTTCAACCCTTTTCCTATTCCTATTCCTGTTTACCATCGTTAATCCAAAAGAAGGCAAAAAACGCCCCTCAATATAGCAATTTCAACTTCTACCCTGAATGGGGGGAAAATTCCTTCTTGATTCCAAATGGCAATCAGATTTCTCCTTGGATCAACAAGCCCTAACTAAATATTAATCTCAATGTTAACGTACATAGCCCTTTATGTTATGCTCTTTTAAATAAGTGTCCAGGCCCTTTTTAAAGGCATCTAATGTATTTGATAGCACCACCTCCTCAGGCAGTGAATTCCATACCTTTATTGTCCTTACTGTAAAGAAACCCTTCCGCTGTTGTAGATTAAATCTCCTTTCCCCAAGTCTAAGCGGTTGGCCCCTTGTCCTTTGTACTGTTCTGTTAATGAATAGGTCTTTTGGAGAGCCCTTTGTATGGGCCCTGAACATATTTATATATTGTTATCCCCTCTAAGATGCCGTTTTTCTAGCGTGTACAAGTTTAACTTTTCTAGCCTCTCTCCATAACTAAAACTTTCCATTCCCCTTACTAGTTTTGTAGCCCTCCTCTGCACACTCTCTAGTTCCATAATGTCCTTTTTCAGAAAGGGCACCCAGAATTGAACAGCATATTCTAGGTGGTGTCTTACCATGGACCTGTAAAGAGGCATAATATCTTCCTCCCTTGAGTCAATACCCCTTTTAATACATGCCAATATCTTATTGGCCTTTGCAGCTGCCAGCTGGCAGCATGCTACTGCTAAGTCTATTGTCTACCGTTATTCCCAAATCCTTTTCATTTGTAGATTTCCCCAGAGAACACCATTTAAACTATATGTTGCATTTTTATTATTATACCCAAAATGCATAACTTTACACTTGTCTATATTGAATCTCATTTGCCATTTGCCTGCCCAGTTACTCAATTTGTCCAAATCCTCTTGTAATGAAGACACATCCAGTTCAGACTTTATTACCTTACTTAATTTTGTGTCATCGGCAAACACTGATACATGGCTCCCTATGCCCTCTTTGAGGTCATTAATAAACAAATTAAAAAGAAGAGGGCCCAGGACAGATCCCTGAGGTACTCCACTTATCACATTTATCCAATTGGAGAATTTGCCATTTACTATCACTCTTTGCATTTTATCTTTCAGCCAATTTCCAATCCACACACAAACGTTTTCCCCTAGACCTATTTAATTCAATTTCTACAGTAACCTCTTGTGTGGAACCATATCATATGCCTTGGCAAAGTCTAAATAGATCACGTCAACCTCCGCTCCATCTATATTTTTACTCGCTTTTTCATAAAATGCGATCAAGTTAGTTTGACAAGACCTGTCTTTCACAAAGCCATGTTGGCTCCTGCTAATAATATTCCTGTTCCAGCTGAATTCTTGAATATATTTCCTTAGCAACCCTTCAAACAGCTTCCCTACCACATATGTCAAGCTTACAGGTCTGTAGTTTCCTGGCTGTGACTTTGATCCCTTTTTAAATATGGGCACCACATCTGCTTTATGCCAATCCATGGGCACCATACCAGAAATAAAAGAATCTCTGAGAATCAAATAATAACGGTCTGGCCAGGGTCTGGCTTAGCTCTTTAAATACCCATGGGTGTATACCATCTTGCCCCGGGGCTTTGTCTACCTTAACACCATTCAATTGTTTTAACACTTTTCTTGTGTTAGCCAGTCCCATGCTTGCTCTGACTGTTCTGTAAAAGTAGCTTGCAGATTCTTGTCCATTGGGTCTTCCTTGGTAAAAACAGAAGAAAAGAAATTATTTAAAATATCTGCCTTCTCTCTGTCCCCCTTGACCATCTCACCCATTTCGGATAACAAGGACCCAACATTATCAGACTTTAATTTTTTGACATTAATGTATTTAAAGAATTTTTTTGGGTAGCTCTTGCTCGCTTAGCAATATTTTTTCATACTCCAGTATAGCTAATTTAATAGCCTTTTTACAGGTTTTGTTGTCATTTTTGTATTCTGAAAATGCCTCTACTGATCCCTCAGCTTTGTAATGTTTAAATGCCGCTTTCTTGTTATTTATTTCATGAATTACTTTACTGGTTAGCCACATTGGTTTTAATTTGCTTCTTTTGTATTTGTTTCAAACAGGAATGTATATTTTTTGCAATGTTATTTTGAAGGCATTCCACTTACCTTCTGTGTTTTTTCCTGAAAATATTCTATCCCAGTCAACGAGACCAAGGGATGAATTAAACCTGCTAAAGTTGGCCTTTTTAAAATTCAGTGTTTTGGTGGAACCTAAACCAAATTGCTTTTTTGAATTAATCTTAAACAATACCATGTTATAGTCACTATTCCCCAAGTGCTCCCTTACTTGGATGTTAGAGATAAGTTCTTCATTGTCAGGTATTACCAGATCCAGACACGCATTCACTCTGGTTGATGTCTCCACTAGTTGAGACAAAAAATTGTCATTCAACAAGTTCAGAAACTTACTGCTTTTAGCAGAATTAGCTGTTCCATTTTTCCAGTCTATTTCTGGATAATTAAAATCCCCCATAATTATAGTTCTCCCTATTTGAGAAGCCTTTTCTATTTGCATTAAAAACTGTGATTCTTCAAGGTCACCAATGTTTGGTGGTTTATAACAAATACCCACTAATATTTTCTGGGCAGTTTTACCCCCAGTGACTATTTCAACCCACAGGGATTCCACATGTTCACTACTGTCATCACATATATCTTCCTGCAAATGAGGCATTAATGCTGGTTTGACATACAGACAGACCCCACCACCTCTTTTGTTTGACCTATCTTTTCTAAATAACATGTAGCCCTCCAAATTGTTTGACCAATCATGTGTGTCATCCCACCATGTTTCTGTTATGCCTATCAAGTCATAGTTTTCGATTTCAGCTACCAGCTCCAGTTCCCCTATTTTAACAGTTAAACTTCTGGCATTTGCAAGCATATAATTTATGCCACTGCTATGTTCCATTTGTGATTTAATTTTGATGTGGTTTATAGGCTTCTCCCTATCATCTGTACTAACCCCGGCCCCAGATCCACCCACCTGGTTATTAACTACATCACCTTCCCTTTCTATACTATCTAGCCCAGTATTTATTGGCCCCTCCCCCCTTTGTACCCCAAAGCAAAATCAGCCCAGTGCTCTAAAAACCCAAAGCCCTCCTTCTTACACCAAAACTTCAGCCATGCATTGAGCTCCCCAATCTCCTGCTGTCTCTCTGGCGTAACACATGTCACAGGTAGTATCTCTGAGAATATTACCTTGGAGGTCCAGTTCCTAATCTTACTCCCTAAATCCCTAAAATTACCTTTTAGGACTCTCCACCGTCCTCCTACTTTGTCATTGGTACCAATATGCACCAAGACAGCTGGATCCTCTCCAGCCCCTCCCAATAATCTGTCCACCCTGTCTGCAACATACCGAACCAGGGCACCCGGGAGACAGCAAACCTTTCAGTTTCTGAGATCAGAGCCACAGATTACCCTATCTGTTCTCCTAATAATGGAGTCCCCTACCACCACAACCTGCCTAGGCTTCAGTTTCCTCTGGATCCCCCCTGTGCTAGAGGAGCTGTTCTCCTGGCTGTTAGGGAGAACAGTCTTCTCCAGCAATTCCACTTCTGGGTTTGCCTCCCCAACATCTTCACTTAAATGAGCAAATTTGTTGGGATGGAAAAACTCAGGACTGGCTGCCCTCTTCCTCTTCTCTCCCCCACTGCAACCACTTCTAACTATCACCCAACAATGTGCTTGGGTCCCTTCTAGCTGATCTCCTCCCTCTTTGCTAGGTGACCCAGCTAGACTCTGCTCAGTTAGCAAGAGACTCCTCTCAAGGTTGTCAATATCTCTCAGTGTTGCAATATGACTCTCTAGAGCTCCAATCTGAGCTTCTAGAAAAGTCACTTGCTCACACTTGCCACAGCGGTATGGACCCTGGAACTGCTGTTCCACGCATGCATACATATGGCAAGATGTGCACTGAGTGAGATCTCCAAGCTTGCTCATCATGTATGGTGCAAGTGTGAGTTCCTAAAAATGTAAACAATTAATTTACCTTTGTTCCTCTAACTCCTGTGTTTCACCAACTGCTGTGTTTCACAAACTGTACACTTATTACAGAGCACTTAGTAAAGAGCACACTGTATTTGTGAGGAAGCTCTGTGAGTCTTGTACCTAGATTTATACAGGCCTTCACAGGTGATTGTTCACAAAGCCCCACCCTTAATTAATTACACACACTCCCAGATCAAACAACCTTTTAAACTTTAACCCTTTAACCTTTTTACTGCAGGTTAGAATGTAAACCTAAAATCAGTATATTGTAACACTTTTCCAATGCTGTGATGTCCCAAGTGTCCACTTATTCCAGAGCACACTGCTCCTCAGCATCCAGCCGCCCTTGCATCGCAACATCAGAAGGAAATAGAGCAGTTGCAAATTCCTCTAATTTCAAAATGTCATTGTTAGTGGTGGTGGTGATGCCTATCCTCATCCCTGTCTCCCATTCCTTCTCATTTTCTGCTAAAAAGGCCATCAAAGTCCCTTCCATCCCAGCTTCTCCAGCATCATCATCACCACCACCACCACTAGTCCCTATATGCTGCTGTTGCTGCTGCTCTATTCCAGACATGTCACTGCTGCTTGGAGGAGGTGACAAGCAATGTGACAGAGGGTCCCCTTGCCATTTCCTTTTGACCTGAAGAAGGCAGACCAGCACTAGCAGCATTAGCAGCAGACACAGGCAGCTGATCTATGCTCCTGCTGGTGATGGTGGTATTAATTGTGAGCCTGCTCTCCTCCCCCCACCCAACACCAGTTCTGGCCTCTTCAGGATCATGTTCCACCTGGACACTGTAGTGAAGGGAAAGGGAGGACTCCCAGTCCCAGGGTCAGAGGAATGGTGTGGGCTCCCTTGACTGCTAGTCTGGGTGCTCTCCAATGTTTCCCCTAGCACTCTGGCTGCTTCACCATTACTGCTACTACTACTAACACCAACCATATCAAGTTCAGCCGCACAGTCTTCCTCCTCAGTCTCACAGTCACTAGTAATATGAGGATATTGTTGATAACCCCCTCCATCACTCCTAATGCTAACAAGCTGCTGGACCTTAGTATTAGTAGTACTAGCACTGGTAGGACTGCTTGGGAATGAGTACTACAAGACACACTAGCAGCAGACAAAGTATTGGTGGCAGTAGGTTCAGCACTGGCAGCAGGTTCAGTACTAGCAGCAGGTTCAGCACTGGCAGCAAATTCAGCACTGGCAGCAGGTAAAACACTAGTGGCTGCAGGTACAGCAGTGGTGGCACTGGCAGCAGGGGCAGCATGTACAACACTAGTGGCTGCACGTCTGGCAGCAGGTACAACACTAGTGTCAGCAGGGGTAGCACATCTGGCAGCAGGTACAACACTAGTGGCAGCACATCTTGCAGCAGGCACAGGCAGCTGGCCTGTCCTGCTCTCACTAGTACTACCCTTATCTCCCTCCCTTCCCATTCCCTTTTCTACCTTCATTCCCATTCCCTCTTCTCCCTTCCTTCTCTTTTCTCACTTCATTCCCATTCCATTTTCTCCCTCCCTTCTCATTAAATTCCCCAAGATCCCTTGGGGTGATTTAGGGGGACTGGACAGCATTAGTTCAGTACTGCTGGTCACTTCCTCCTCCTTTTCTTCAGACTCAGTTGACACATAATAAAGGTCCTTCCAGTTCCTCTTTCTGCTGCTCATAGTGATGGGAGTCACTATGAGCCTCTCCTGCCTCAATTTTTCCAAAATATCACAGCAGAACAGCACAGCACATATCTATCTCGCTCTGTAGCTGTTTCTATTGTGTCTGCCTTCAGCAAAAACGTTACGTTTTTATAGCGGAAGTGCAAAAACAAAGTAAGTCAATGGCGAAAGATTTTGGCCAATGGGTGAAAGATTTGAAAATTTTAACAGCTAGATTTAAAGCGGATTTTCACACGAAAAAGCAGATAACTACGTGGTTTTCTCAAAATTTCTTGCGGGAACACGGCAACAGCTTTCACCCATCCCTACTCAGGAGTAAGAAGTTGAGACAGGAGAGCGCCCACTCCTGTCTCAGATGCATATACCTCAAGTATAAATGGAAGCTCGAGTTTCATGTGTGCCAAACTGAGTGCTGCGGCAAAAGCAACTTTTAATGCCTCAAATGCCTTGATGGCTTCCGGAGACCAATGTGTGGAGTTACCGTTTTTTTTGGCCATGTCGGTAAGGGGCATTACAATAGAGGAGAAATTGCGGATACATTTCTTCTAGTAGATAGTGAACCTGAGGAAACAATAAAGAGAGGGGAGACCTACAGGTCTCGGCCACTCAAGAACAGCCAAGAGTTTCTCAGGGTCCATAGTGAAACAGACTTCTGAAATTATGTACCCCAAGAAGGTGACCTATTTGTGGTGGAACTCACACTTTTCTAATTTGCAAAATAGATTATTCTCTCTTAATTTTTGCAGAACTTGGGCTACATCTGCATGGTGGCTTTCAATGGAGGTGGAATGGATCAGAATGTCGTCTAAGAATGCCACCACGCATTGCTGGAGCATATCCCGGAGGACGTAATTTAAGAATTCCTGAAAAGCTGCGGAAGCATTGCAGAGACTGAAGGGCATTACGAGGTATTCATAATGCCTGCTCCTGGTGTTAAACGTGGTTTTCCATTTGTGGCTCTCCTGCATCCTTATCAAATTGTACTCCCCTCACAGGTCGAGCTTAGTGAACATCTTGGACCCTTTTAATCGATCGAATAGCTCGGTAGTAAGTGGAATTGGGAAGCGTTTTTAACTGTGATATGGTTGTGCCCCCTGTAATCAATACAGGGTCTCAGTTCTCCACTCTTTTTCTTCACTAAGAAGAACCTGGCCCCGGTGGGAGAGGAGGACTTGCGGATGAACCCCTGGGACAATGCATCAGCAACTTACTCCTCCATGGCCTTATCCTCCACGACAGAAAGATGGTAGACTCGACCTAGTGGAGGTATGGCACCCAGTTGCAATTCAATGGAACAATCATACGGGTGGTGAGGAGGAAGCTCACCAGCCCGGAACTATTGGTACTCTTCAGGCAGCGAAGAGACAGGGGATGTGGTTAGCACCTTCACCACTTTTGCTAGGCATGTCTTGGAACAGTTAGGTGAATTAAAAGAACAGACTCCAAGATTTTTATAGTTGTGGTCAGGCCTAGGAGAGACTATGATAAGGTGTATGTCGGATGACTATTGCCCATTCTGACCTGGAAAGTAGGCCTAAGAGTGGGCCCATATGTATAAGAAAAAGAGTTTAATTGGTAGAGCTGAGAAAAGGGGTATGGGTTGGGTGGGTAACACAGAGCTCAGTCGGAGCTCTGCACAGTCTCGAGGAAAGGATTGAGGCTGGTATAGATGTCTCCAACCCGCCCTCCCACAACTCCAGGCTAACCAATAGCCTTACATTTGTGGTCAGGCCTAGGAGAGACTATGATAAGGTGTATGTCGGATGACTATTGCCCATTCCGACCTGTAAAGCAGGCCTAAGAGTGGGCAAAATAGAACCATAAATCCACAGTGATCATGACCGTAGATCCATATCCAACACGAATAAAGAATGGGTACTGCAATGACCTGATACTAGATAACTCCCCGTCTGGTAACCCATGAAATCTAACAGAAGCCATAAAAAAGATGGAGCAAAAGTTAACTAAAAGGAGGGCTGATAATCGAAGGGTAGCGAGCTGACTACCCAACTGCTCCAAAATAGAAAATCTAAGTTGTCAAGTGAAAGACTATGTCCAATTCCTCACATGATCAGTCATAGGAGTATTGACAGTATAACCTACTGTAGTAGTTGTGTTGGTAAAGATGTTTGATGCCTGCCAAGACGGATAACAATAAGGTAAAATATGCATATCAGACAGAAATGAAATAAGACTAGTACATAAATGGAAAAAGAGATGTAAAGGCAGAACACCATGTGGCACCACAGAACAACTAGCCCAGTCAATAGTTGACGTGTATAGTGGAAATGGTGAGAACCTTGAAATACTACCTCCCATATGTAGCTTCTTAAACATGGCATGCATACTATCATCAGGGCCAGGTATGTAACACATGAATGTCTGAAGGTGGTAGTCTGTCTTACAACGACACCAATGCAACGTCTCTGCCAAATTAACCCAGAACTTGTGCCTTAGTCCAGAACATAAGGCAAATAAAATCCTTCTTCACCAGACACCCTGTAAAGCCAGAGAGCTGTGTCATGGCAGTATCTTACCCGCATGTTCCATTACTGGATTTAATTATGTAAATTCTTCCGGTAACTCCACTGGTTCCTCTGTGAGGGATCTTCCTTACGTATGATGATCCTGTAAACAGGGCTCAAAATTTCCACTCGCCACTCACTAGTGGCGAGTGAAAATTTAGCCCTGGCAAGTAGAAATTCAGCCCTGATGGGTATGTTATGGCTTGCAGTGGCGAGTAACTTTTCAGGTCTGGCTATTAGCAAAGGACTTCAAATTTTAAGCCCTACTGTAAACAAAACTGATTCATGATACTTAATACATTCCTATAATGCTGCTGGTTCGTGACCCCCCTGCCTAGTGAAAAGAGAGAAAAGTACTAACTTATTGGGTGACTGGTGAATCCCTCTCTGGTGCCAAGCGGCTGATGCGAGACGCTACCTATGATTTGGCCCAATGGGCATGAGGCCTATGTGATAGGCTGAGGGGTGTTGGTCTATTAGATAAAACCTATTAGATTTAACAGTAGACTTCCTAGTGTAAGAACATACAAGAACATACCAATATAACCCTAGGAACCTAACCGTGAAGTATGAAGATGAAAGACATAAAGAGATCTTCAAATGCCCTAGCCCCAAAGTCAAGATCTAGAACGTAACTATTAACAATAGGGGCCTACGGAACAGGATAAAGATCCCAATAGCTGTCGTATGTGGAATTACCTGTCTGTAGATGATCCTAAATGGATGGACCATCTGCTACAAACAACATGGAGACTTAATCATAGGAGAAGGACAACTGAATGCAGCTCCACAACTGAATGCAGCTCCAATGACATGTCTTAATTACATACTGTATGACCACATAGGTTAAAATAAAAACATTGCCTATAATGCTGCTGGTTCATGACCCACCTTGCTAGTGAAAAGAGGGAAAATATTAACTTATATGGTGACTGGTGAGTCCCTCTCTGGCGCCAAGTGGCTGATTCGAGACGCTACCTATGATTTGGACTGATGGGCGTGAGGCCTATGCGATAGGCTGGGGTGTTGGTCTCGCAGTGACAAATAATCTTAAGCAGTAGAGAAACCCTATGTCTATAGAGTGGGTATGACAGGTGGTACCCTGTCTATCCTGAAAAAGGGGGGGAAGGCTCTGACTATGAGTTGAGCCGAAGGAAACGTGGGATGGGACTAAGCTGTAGCCTTCCCCTAACCATGCTGAAAAACGAACCAGCAGTCTAACACGAACCTATCCTATCTCTGCCCCTTGCAAGTAACTTGCTCGAGACTGTATGCGTGTCTCTGAAATGAGGAGACAGGAATGAAAAGTGAGATACTAATTTACAGACAAACAGTATCTCTATGGGAGATAACCTATAGATCTAATTGTAGAATTCTTATTTGAGAACATACCAATAATACCCTATGACCTACTCATGAAGTATACAGCTGAATGACGTAAAAGATCTTATCTCAGAAATAGCTCCAGCCCCAATTCCTGATTATCTAGACACCTCTGATATTGAGTCCCTTGTGTGCATTGGTCTCTAACTGACGGAACTCCATTCCTGCCCTTATCACAGAGGTAGCTACAGCCCCAAATTCTGATATTTTGACCCTCTGAAATTTGAGACCCTATATGAACTTATGGTCTTTGGTGCCCTTGCCCCCAAAATCAAAATCTGGAACATAATGGTGACTTAACAAAATAGAGCTCCCTTATTTTTAATGGATGCAACTCCAATGACATATCCTGATTACGTTCCATATCCTGATTACATACTGGATGACAAAGGTTAGTCATCATACACCCTGACTTGATATCGACATGATCATTTTAATTTGATACCTTACCTTCTGATACTTGCAACCAACTTCCTGTGTCTTAACAGGCTTCTGAAACTTCCTGTGTCTTGACTGGTTAATAATAATACCCAACCACACTAAATGGTAACATTAATCTTATAAATAGAAATATCACAGGCCTAAGAATGCATGATAGACTAACTGAAACCAAAACTACACAGATAATAAGTACCGTGCCGTGGTTGCACATATGGCTTGATCTCAAAATCTCACAATCAAATGTCTACAGAGAAGTGATACAAGTACGTAGATAACTAGGCAGACCCTCATGTAGCAATGCGTCCCCTACAGAATCAGTGCCTGTGTATGCCTACGTATATAGAGAAATATAACAGTGAACGAGGTCGGAGAAGGAGATGCTGATAGGAGAAACTGCCACGGAATCGCGGTAGCCTGTGCTGACCATGGGTAAGGGGGGGAGGGTGAGCAAAGGTGTGATGGAGAGAGGGAAAGATATGATTGGTTATGTGATAGTAAGAAATATTAATGTAATTATGCATCTATGTATATGGAATATATACTGCACATCTTGGAATCTATCTGTTTATAAGATATGACTGACTACCTTACCATAGTGGTGTGTGATATTCCAAATAAATAAAATATGCAAACATGGATAGAGAGAATACCAAGCGATAAGATACAGGGTGTCAGGATTGTACTGAATCTTGGGCATGCAAGTTATGCCCCTTAAGGATTGAATAATCTAGAGATCACTTAAAGGTCAATGAGTCCCTGCTGATACATACAACAAATCATACAAAAGAAAAGGAGGTCATATATATATATCAACAGTATCTTAAGAGATGAGTACTAACCCTATAACTTGCAGAGATTGATCGGAGGTTAATAAGTGCTTAATAAATGGGACTCAACCATATCGCAGTGTCCTGTTATAAACTGTAGAAGAATGAACCGTGAGTGTAGAGTTCAGAAAACTTTTTTTTTTTTTTTTAAATATAATTGTCCCTCAACAGGGTTTCTAAACCTAAGATACAAAATTATCTTGTACGCATACATAACCTGCCTAGAAATCAATTTCCCTAATTATGGCTATACTTGACACACCATTACTCTGAATGATTTGTATAGAATGACTGAATACAATAGAGTTAACCTGTATTCCAGGAACAGTGAAACTTCCCGAGATACTAAAAAATGTTACTGGACTATATAGCCTTCCTCAAAGACAACTCAGTTTAACAGAATTAGGCTTTGATAGCAGTGTATATATGCAATGAAGGATGTTAAATAACCTTCTATGCATAGTGATATACGTCATGATACCATACCCTAAGTTACTATGGTTTAAATGCGTGGTGTAAGAATGAGACTCCTGAATATGCCCCATTCAATGACTACAAATACCTTAAGCAGCAAACCTAATGTTCCCATAAATACCTATATTAAACATGTCTTCCATCTACTGTGTATGCTCAAGAGATATAAGAACTAACTGAGACAGTATCAGGATATTGAAACGATGTGGAGATAACTATAACTGACTACTGTCCTCTATCAGGAACTCAGGTAAATGAAGAGGTGGGGGGGTAAGTGACATTATCTCACGTGCAGATGTTATAGTAGAGTGATACAGGTACATAGATACCTAGGCAGACATTCAAAGAGCTATGCGTACACATACAGAAACTAGTGTTCATGTGCATACCTATAGATAATTACAACAATAGAGAGAGATCAGAAGAGGAGATGCTGATGGAAGGAAACGGACATGGAGATGCCGCAGCCCGCAGCTGAAGTGGGTAAGATGAAGGATGTTGGGCGAAGTGTGAGAGAGAGGAATAGAGATGAATATAGATAGTTAATCAATGTTTATGGAATGAAATACAGCATGTCTGTATCTGATCTATCTATAAAGATGTATTAGCGAGTTGTGTATATGATATGACCGTCTACATACCCATAGTAGCAGGTATATGGGGTTATTAATACATAAACACAAATACCCACGTCTACCAGATAAATACACGTAAACAGCAAATCCTTAAAACATGTAATAAGGTTCACACTGTCAGTTCGGATATCTAACATGTATCCGTGCAAATAAAACAATCCATATTGTTAGGGCATGATGACATCATATAGTAGATTCCTAGACTGTGCCTAAGACAATGGACATGCACTTACTGGTAACTAGCATACATGGACTATGATAATCTTATTATGGCTGAGCGCATTGTAAAACCCTAGTTATATAAGAACAACATGGTGCATAATATTAATGTTATGTGTATGCATCTTACTAACTAGCCCCCTTCTATCACCTTCTGCATGAAAATATGTGTCGCATGCTAGTGTTATCCTTCCCTTTCTCTGTATATCTTCATATAGTATCTAACGGAGTGAAGGCATGGAAAAGGATGTGTGATGGAACGAGCACAAGTGGGAGACAAGCTACCCCGCTTACACAAAAATAGAATGTACAAATGTTGCTTACGCATTATGGGACATCACTCCTGAAACCTGTAAGGAAAGCATGTGGACCTTGTAGTTTGGGTCCGTCTCTAGAGCTGGATTAGTTTAATTTAATACCGCGGCCTTGCTTATACTGGATGAGTGGACTAAAGCCTCAGGTTTTTCACCTGCTTGGGCATGTAATCGTGTAATAGCCTATGGAACATTAGAGAAGATAGCTGGTGTTGCTTATATCACCGTATTCCAGAAGATTCCCTGAGCACCGTGAGAAGAAGAAGCCATGCGGGCGCCACAAGAGAAGACAGGACACGCCAAGCAAGTAAACCCTCACAAGATGTTCAGCCTCCAGGCGTGATGAACTCAGGCTGCCTACTGCTGTGGTAGGCTCGTGGTTACGTCACGATGATGTAATCGCGACTTCCTCTTCCGCTTTGCTCTCTAACACAGAGCTCAGTCAGAGCTCTGCACAGTCCCGAGGAAAGGATTGAGGTTGGCATAAATGTCTCCAACCGGCCCTCCCACAACTCCAGGCTAACCAATAGCCTTACATATATATTAATGATAATGAGTTTAATTTGTCCTTTACGATAAATACAGATCCTGAAAAAATAGAACTTTTAGATCTAGTTTTATGTAGTGAGGGGTCTCAAATATATACAAAGACTATACAAAAGTCATGGACAGTAATGGATATCTCCACTTTGAAAGTGGACATCATAGGAGATGGAAGGAGATCATCCCATATGGACAGCTGCAGAGAATAAGAAGAAACTGCAGCAATAAAGCTCTGGTAATGAGAAATAAGTTTCTTGAGAAAGCTGAAAAGTGAATTTTAAATATTTTACTGTAGCTGAAGGCAGTTTATTTGCCAAAGGGCTGGAGAGCGGGCAACAGTGAAGCATGGTGGAGGTTCCTTGCAAGTTTGTTGCTGCATTTCTGCAAATGGAGTTGGGGATTTGGCCAGAAATAACGGTCTCCTCAATGCTGAGAAATACTATGTTACGATGTCAGGGTTGGAGATCATGAGGAGTATGAGGTACAGTGTATTCTGGACTCTTGTAGGGTGTCAGGATTGGCTGGTTGGAGCTAGTAGCAGGGAATGCTATCTCTTGCCAGACACCCTTACCAGGTGGTCCACAGAGGTAGACAGGTAGAACACCTTGGCAGGAATTTAAAAAAAAAATAAAAAATGGTAAGACCTACAATCCTCTTTTGCCGGTGTCCACATCCTGCAGGCTAATGAAGTTTTATATCAGGCAAGTATTCTCTTACACCTTTTGAAAAAGTAGTGTGTTCTTTTGTTTTTAATTGTATATACTCTGTTTAATAGAATTAGGTACGCGTTTATCAAACCCAGAATTTTATTTTATTTTAATGTTAGATAGGAATTAAAGGTGCAGTAGAGTAGGTATTTGCCAGAAATTGAGATACCTTGACGGGGTTGGCAAGCTTACATTCTTTGGCCAAATGATGGACTAAATTCTCAATTTTTAATAGTTTAGTATATATATATCTAGGTTAGGACACATATATACACATTTATTATTATATATGCCTAACTCAGGGCACACATTTACACATAGGTATGCCTAAGTCAGGGCACACATTTACACATAGGTATGGAGGAGTGCAAGTTTGTTCTTGACCTTAGTAGGAATGGCAGCACAGGAGTGCAAGGGTTAAAAAAGTCAGAAACAGTCCAAAAGATCAGGGCACGCAGCAATCAGCCAAAATCAGTGGTTCAGGCAAAGGTAAGGAAACAGACAGGCTGTGTAGTCCAGCAGGGAGGCCAAAGGTCGGGTAACGGATAGTCCAGAAAAGGGTCTGCAGCAAGGCAAGCAAAGAGTCACTGAAAACTAGAGACTTAGAGCACACAGGAACCAAAGCCCTGGAACACTGGAGCAAAGTGGACACAGCCTGAGGGTTTGTTATAGTGCTGCAGGTCTCAACCCCTCCCCTCTGCTGGACAAACCTCTTACTGGATTGGCCACCAGAAGGGAATGTCACTACAGCACCTGTCTCATTGTTACTTTGGAGGCACATTATTGGTGGGCAGCTGATGAGAGAGGCAGGCTCTACCTCTCCACTACAGGTGTACAACATCAACTGCTGGTCTATGAATGTCTTCCCTGGGGACTCTCTTAACTTTAGGCCATGGTTTGGCCTACAGCGCTACCGCAATCGTGGGTAGACACCTCTTCTATAGGCTGTGGCTTCAGCCTACTCAGTGATCACGGAGCATCTGGGAGGCCCACAGAAGTGGTGGATGGCTGGGACTCATTCCCCATTGGGGAATAAGCACAAGAGAAGTAAAGCAAAACCAATGTGGATTAATAATGTGGTTAGCAGGGAAATGAGAAATAAAAAGCAGGCTTTTAAGGTGTTTAAGTCAAATGGGTCAGATGCATCATTTAAAAAATATAAAGAATGTAATAAAATCTGCAAACAAGCAATTAAGCTAGCTAAAATAGAAAATGAGCGAAACATTGCAAACGAGAGCAAGAAAAACCCTAAACAATTCTACAAGTATATTAACAACAAAAAAGTTAAGGTTGATATTGGTCCTCTTAGGACTGAAACAGGTGAATTGATTAGTGAGGATAAAGCTATGGCTGAGACCCTAAATACGTTCTTTGCTTCAGTATATACAAAGGAAGCAGAAATGACAAGCTATGGGCAAACAGACAAAACCATGGAATTTCCTCCAACATCTACATGGCTTACTGAGGACAAGGTCCAAAAGAGACTGGAAAGGGTTATAGTGAATAAAGCGCCTGGACCGGACGGTATACACCCAAGGGTACTTAAGGAACTTAGTTCAGTAATAGCAAAACCATTATACTTAATATTTATTGATTCGCTTTCATCAGGCATAGTGCCCTGTGATTGGAGGAAAGCTGATGTAGTTCCATTGTTTAAAAAGGAAGCAAGATCCAAACCAGGAAATTATAGACCTGTGAGCTTGACTTCCATAGTGGGTAAGATACTAGAAGGGTTATTAACTGATAGTATTCAGAACTATGTGAAGACAAACAATATCATTAGTAGGAATCAGCATGGTTTCATGAAGAACAGATCATGTCAGACTAATTTACTTGCATTTTATGAAAGAGTGAGTAGTAATTTGGACAGGGGAATTGCTGTTGATGTAGTATACTTGGATTTTGCAAAAGCCTTTGACACAGTGTCTCACAACAGGTTACTGCATAAATTAAAAGGCTTCGGTTTGGGTGGTGGTATCTGTACATGGATTGAGAACTGGTTAAATGATAGATGGCAGAGAGTTGTTGTAAATGGAACTTTTTCAAATTGGTCTAGGGTTATAAGTGGGGTACCGCAGGGTTCAGTCCTGGGCCCAATGCTTTTTAATTTGTTTATTAATGATCTAGAAGTGGGAATTGAAAGTAGCATCTCAATCTTTGCTGATGACACTAAGCTATGTAAGGAAATACATACAGAGCTCGATGTTTTTTCCCTACAGAAGGATTTAGATAAACTAAGTGAATGGGCAGAAAAGTGGCAGATGTTATTTAATGTAGATAAATGTAAGGTTATGCATTTGGGTTGTAGAAACAAACTTGCTACATATACTCTAAATGGGAAACAACTTGGGAAATCCTCATTAGAGAAAGATTTAGGTGTACTGATAGACAATAGTCTTCACAGCAGTGTGCAGAGTCACTCAGCTGCTGCAAGAGCAAATAGAGTACTAGCCTGCATAAAAAGAGGTGTAGAAGCAAGGGATGCTAATATTCTCCTACCTCTGTATAAATCCTTGGTTAGGCCTCATCTAGAATATGGAGTACAATTTTGGGCGCCTGTTCTAAAAAAAGACATTACTGAACTGGAAAAGGTGCAGAGACGTGCAACAAAACTGATAAAGGGATTGGAGGATCTGAGTTACGAAGAGAGACTAGCCAAACTGGGTTTGTTTACATTAGAAAAGAGACGTCTAAGGGGTGATATGATTACCATTTACAAATACATTCAAGGCCAATACAAAGAACTATCCAATGAATTATTTATGCAAAGAGCTGAGCTAAGAACAAGAGGTCATCCATTAAGACTTGAGGAAAGGCGCTTTCGACTAAAACACAGGCAGGGATTCTTTACAGTAAGGGCGGTAAGGCTATGGAATTCTTTGCCTCGGGATGCTGTGCTTGCAGATAATGTAACTGCATTCAAAAAAGCAATGGATGCCTATCTAGCACAGAACAATATTGACAGTTATGACAGATGGCTTCAAAGCAAATAGGATATTGAGCCGGGGAACTATTTGACACACTCACACACACACCTACATTGGAAATTGCTCCAGAGGGCTTTTTTGTTGCCTTCCTCTGGATCAACAGGGGTGTTATTGGCATGGGCTGGACTTGATGGACGCATGTCTTTTTTCAGCCTTATCTACTATGTATGTTACTATGTAAGGGCTAGAGGGGCCTGACAGGTCACCCCTCCTATGAGAGACCTCTGGGGCGCGTCGAGGTGCCGGACGTTCAGGTTGTGTCTGATGGAATGCTCGAAGGCGAGCTGGAGCATGGATGTTGGCAATTGGTTGCCAGGATCGCTCCTCAGGTCCATACCTCTTCCAGTGTATCAAGTATTCCAATCGTCCTCGTCATATATGTGAGTCCATGATTTCTTAGATCTCGAATTCCTCTGCATCATTCACCACTATAGGGAGAGGAGGAGTAGGCAGTCTTCTTTGAGTAGTATCAGGTATCCATCTTTTGAGAAGTGAAACATGGAATGTAGGATGGGTACACCATGTAGTAGGCAAGTCCAAAGAAACCGCAGCAGGTAATAGTGAAAGGTCCTAGGAATTTGGGGCCCAATTTCTTGGTAAAGCAAGACATTTTAACATGGGCTAAGGACAGCCATACCTCAACCCCCACCTGGTATAAGGGAGAAGGTTTACGTTGCCGGTCAGCTTGGTGCTTGTAGGTTTGTTGTGTCTTTTTTAATGTCTCTTGTAATAGAGCAAAACCCTGGTTTGGAGTTGTATATGGTCTGTGACTTGAGGGACCATAGTCGTAACAGGTAATCGTGGAATATAAGGTGGGTGATAGCCATAGTTGGCCTTGAAGGGTGACATACCTATAGAACTGTGAAGATGGTCATTATAGGCATATTCTGCTGTAGGTAGTAGGGAAAGCCAGTCATCCTGAAGGTGGTTGGCATAACAACGCAAATACTGTTCAAGAGTTTGGTTAGTTCTCTCTGTCTGACCATCAGTTTGAGGATGATATGCAGATGACAAGAGTCTTTATACTCAAACCACAACAAAAGGCAGAGCAGAAATGGGAGGTAAATTGGACACCATGATCAGAGAGGATAGTTTGCGGAATTCCATGAAGACAAAATATTTCTTTGATGAAAAAGTCTGCTGTCTCAGAGGCAGTAGGTAATCCGATAGTGGGGACGAAGTGTGCCATCTTGGTTAGGCGATCTACCACCATTATAGTGGTGTGATGTTGTGATGGTGGGAGTTCCACAATGAAGTCCACAGTTAGATCAGCCCAAGGACTTGTTGGTACTGGTAATGGTTGTAATAACCCAGCAGGTCTTGAGTTAATGACTTTAGATTGTCCACATATATCACATGATTGTATGTATTGTTCAATGTCTTTTTTCATACTAGGCCACCAAAATGAACGTTGTGTGCGTTCTATAGTTTTCGTAACACCTCCATGGCCAGCTAATGGATGGTCATGTACCGTATAAAGCACATAGGTACGCACAGCAGGAGGAACAAAAATAAGAGTGTCTTTGTACAGAAGCCCATGTTTTTTGGTAAGAAAAAGGATATTGGAGAGGTAGGAAACGAGTTGAGAGTGTGTCTGCAAGGGTTTTAGTAGGGAAGAGTGCGTAGCCAAGAAATGACCGGGTTGGAGGATGGTATCAATACTGTATCAGTATGTGGACCATGTAATTGGGACAAGGCGCAAGCTTTCCCATTTCGTGATCCTGGTCTGTAGGTAATGTGCAGAGTAAATCTGGAGAAAAACAGAGCCCATCTGGCTTGTCTCGGACATAGACGCCGAGCTCCTTGTAAATACTCCAAATTCTTGTGGTCAGTGAACACAGTAACTGGATGGTTAGCTCCTTCCAGGAGGTGGCGCCATTCCTCCAATGCCATCCTAATAGCCAACAGTTCTCTGTGCCCAATGCTGTAACTGGTTTCTCCTGGGGATAAGCGTTTAGAATAGAAAGACTTGGGATGAAGTGTCTCACTCTCTCCTTGTCATTGTGATAAAATGGCCCCTGCGGCTGTCTGGGAGGCATCAACCTCCACAAAGAATGGTCTTTTAGGAACTGGCAGTATAAGTCCAGGCAAAAGGAACATGTTTCCTGGTTAGTTGGGTGATGGGAGTGATCATTTTAGAGAAACCATGGATGCATTTTCTGTAGAAATTTGAGAAACCCACAAATTGCTGTACGGTTTTAACATGAGTAGGAACAGGCCAATCCAAGATAAAAGATACTTTTTTAGGGTCCATCTTGATATTCCCAGGGTTTAATACAAATCCCAAACATTCGACAGATGTTGTTTCAAATATACATTTCTCTATTTTTGCATAAAGTCCATGTTGCTGTAGATAGGAGAGGACACGTTTCGCATGTTCCCAATGAGTGGTAAGTTACAGTGATTAGACCAAGATGTCATTGAGATACACCACTACAAACATGTCCAACATATCCCAGAATACATCATTGAGGAAATGTTGAAAGGTGGCAGGGGCGTTACAGAGCCCGAACGGCATGACTTGATATTTGTAGTGGCCATACCGTGAAAAGCCGTCTTCCACTCATGTCCTTCTTTTTACCTGTACCAGGTCATATGCTCCTCGCAAGTCCAGCTTGGTATATATTTGTGCCTCTCTGAATCGGTCCATTAATTCTGAAATTAAAGGTAGTGGATACTTGTTCTTGATGGTAACTTTGTTAAGCTCTCTGTAGTCCACACATTGGCGTAGACCTCAGTCCTTTTTCCCAACAAAAAATATGCCAGCCCAGGCAGGGAAGTAGATGGTCTGATGAATACATTCTTCTGATTCTCTTCTATATAGTTTTTTAAGGTGCTTAATTCAGGTTCTGAGAGAGGAAATATATGACCAAACGGTGTGGGAGCCCCAGGAAGCAGGTCTACAGGACAGTCGTATGGACGGTGTGAGGGTAGTTTATTGGCTTCTTGTTTGCCGAAGACTTGACTATAAGCACGGTAGAGTATCGGTATCTCCGATATCTCAGAGGAAGTAGCATGCAAGGTGGAAACTGCAGTGTGAGAAAAACAGTGTTCTTTACAGTAAGAAGATGCAAAGGTGATTTGTCCTGTAGACCAGTCTATAGTGGGATTGTGGTGTTTTAGCCATGGAAGGCCAAGGATCATGGGAAATAAGGGGGATCGGACCAGATTGAAACTAAGCGTCTCCACATGTTTCTCCCCAATGCTTACGGTGAGAGGTGTTGTTTCTGTGGTGACAGGGCCGGAGTTAATGTTGCTGCCATGATGAGAAGTATCGTGAGGGGTTGTTTCTTGGGTTGTGTCGGTATATTCAGTCTTTGGGCTAACTTGTAGTCCAAGAAACAGTCTCTGGCCCCAGAGTCAATGAAAGCGTCTTGTGGAATCTTGTTATGCGTCCACTGTAGGGAGACAAGAAGAGATAAGTGAAGAGCCATTCCACCAAGGAGTAGCGGGTACTGAACTGGATCTGGCTTACCTCTAGCTGCCAATTCAGGACAGAGATGGACTTGATGACCGGAGCCATCGCCATAAAGACGGAGGTTCATACGTCTTCTCCTAATCTTTTCAGTCTCTGTGAGTGGTCCACGGGTAGCACCCAATTGTATGGGCTCTTCTGTAGTGGTACCAGGAGCAGAGGAAACAGGTAAAGGAGGATGTGGTGTAGAGATTGAATGAAGAGAAAGGTTGGTGGTTGTTCGTTCCATACGTCTTTCCTGGAGTCTCCTATCTATCTGGGTTACCAGGACAACCAGATCATCCAGTGAGTCAGGAATTCCAGTTCGAGCCAACTTGTCCTTTAATGAATTAGCAAGGCCCAGGCGGATTTGGTAACGCAAGGCAGGTTCGTTCCATTCTGTCTCTATTGCTACCCTACGGAATTCTGAGACATAGTCCTCCACAGGGCGACGTCCTTGTCGTAGTGATCTCATAGCGGCCTCTGCAGTGACTCTCTTATGGGGCTCATCATACAAGGCACCCATTGCATGACAAAATGCAGTCCAAGAGTCTAGAACAGGGCTATTGGCATTTAGCAGGTGATGTGCCCATGACTGAGGGGCACCTGTGAGTAGTGATATGGCAGTACAAACGTTAATAAAGTCTGTGGCATATGTCCTGGGTTTAAGGATGAACAACAGTTCACAGGAAGTGATGAATGACTGGTACATGCTACGATCACCGGAAAAACAAGCAGGAAGTTTAACATGTGGTTCTGGAGCAGCAGCAGCACCAATACTGGGAGAACCCACTTCATGTACTGGAGGTGGTTGATACATAGACGGAGGTGGGACCGGAACCGGTTGTAAGCCTTGGCGGTTAGCCTGTAAGGCATATTTCTTGTATGCCTTGTACCGTGTGGGATAATGTGGTGAGTTGCTGAGTCAGAGACTCGATAGCATCAACCATCACTGTCAGCTCCATAGGAGGCTCCAGTATATTGTCAGGATTGGTTGGTTGGAGCGTAGGAGCAGGGAATGCTGTCTCTTGCCAGAGACCCTTACCAGGTGGTCCACAGAGGTAGACAGACCTTGGTAGGAATGGCACCACGGGAGTGCAAGGGTTAAACAGGAGCGAAGTCAGAAACAGTCCAAAAGATCAGGGCACATGGCAATAAGGCAAAATCAGTGGTTCAGGCAAAGGTAAGGAAACAGACAGGCAGAGTAGTCCAGCAGTGGGGCCAAAGGTCAAGTAACGGATAATCCAGCAAAGGATCTGCAGCAAGGCAAGCAAAGAGTCACTGAGAACTAGAGACTTAGAGCACACAGGAACCAAAGCTCTGGAACACTGGAACAAAGTGGACACAGCCTGAGGGTTTGTTATAGTGCTGCAGGTCTCAACCCCTCCCCTCTGCTGGACAAACCTCCCACTGGATTGGCCAACAGAGGGGAGTGTCATTATAGCACCTGTCTCACTGTTACTTTGGAGGCACATTATTGGTGGGCATCTGATGAGAGAGACAGGCTCTACCTCCCCCCTACAGGTGTGCAACATCAACTGCTGGTCTATGAATGTCTTTCCTGGGGACTCCCTTAACTTTAGGCCGTGGCTTTGGCCTACCATGCTACCGCGATCACAGACTCAGTGATTGTTACTTGTGCTAGTGTGTTTGCATGTGTTCCAGATGTCAGTTGGCATGCATATTAGACACAAGTCCATCAAGTTCAACCTTTGCCTCATACCCTAGTGTATGAGAACTGTATAGCTTTCCTGCTGTCAAATAAGTTAGTCTTTACCAGACCTTGATTTGTCTACTAATATACAGTATAACACTTCATGTTCCCTTTTGAAAGAAATATATCTAATCTTCTCTTAAAGGGATAGTAATACTTAAAATGTAAAAAAAAATATGTTGTAGGGTTTATCCCCCTGAGTAAAACAAGAGTACTCCCAATGCTGAAAGGTGTTTAATTCAAAAGTTATTAATTTTAAAAGTTTAATTTTTTAGGTGCAATATCACGGTGGCCTGAAATTGTACAGTGGCGCTGTTGCTACACCACCCTATGGAGATTTATGGTCAATTGACCAGAGCTGTCCATAGGATCGTGTAGCAATAGCGCCACTGTACAATTTCAGGCCACTGTGATACTGCACCTAAAAAATTCAACTTTGAAAATTAATAAGTTTTGAATGAAACACCTTTCAGCAGTGGGAGTTCCCTTGTTTTGCTCAGGGGAATAAACCCTACAACATATTTTTTTTTACATTTTAAGTATTACTATCCCTTTAAATGTATCAATTGTATCTGCCAGAACCACCTCCTTGAGGAAGGAATTCCATTGTCCTTCTGTTTTAACGCTTCTACTGTGTTTGTGTTTAGCTGTAATTTTCCTCTTACTCATTTAATGTACCCTCATATATTATAAGTGTTTTTCTTGCCATAAGATGGCTTTCTAAAGATATCATTATTTTTATCAAATTTCCTGTAAAACAATTTATAAAATATGATGAAACAAATGTAACAAATGCACTTTTTTTTAACTTTGGCACTAAAAATCTTTTACACATCTACAAACGCTAAAACCCCCCCTGCTAAATAGATTATAATATTTTTCTTGATTTTCGAAATACCCAATGTTGACATGTTTTTCTAATGTTTTTGTCAAGTTATATGGGAATAACTAAAAGTAGCAAAAATCGAGGAGTCCCAAAACTTTTAGGCATGAATGTACGACGACAGTGAAAAACACAGACACCTTCTTACCAAGTAAGGCATGTTTTATTATTATTGAAACTCACTTTCTTCCTTTTTTTGCTAGGGGGGGATCTGAGGGGTCAGATGGTCGCCGCCTTCCAGAACGCCTTGGGGGCACACTATGTGTTGGGGTCTGGGCTGGTGTTACATAGATACATAGGATTTGATGGTATATAAGAACCATTCAGCCCATCTAGTCTGCCAACTTTCCTACTGCAAAAACCTCAAACCTTATTTGGTCCTTGATCTTTTCTATGTTAAGAACAGCCTTATGCCTATCCCATGCGTGCTTAAATTCTGTCACTGTATTAACTTCTACCACTTCTGCAGTTAGGCTGTTCCACTTATCTACTACCCTCACAGTGAATTAAAACTTTCTTACATTATGTCTAAACCTGTGTCCCTATAGTTTTAGACTATGGCCTCTGGTTCTAACATTTTTACTCCTTTGAAATGTACTTCCCTCCTGCACTTTGTTGAATCCCTTCATGTATTTGAATGTTTCTATCATACCCCCCCTCTCTTCTCTCCTTCAAGCTATACATGTTCAGATCCTTTAGTCTATTCTGCTATTTCTGTAAACCAGTCACCATTTTAGTAGCCCTTCTCTGAATTTTCTCTAGAGTATCTATAGCCTTCTGGAGATGGGGTCTCCAGCACTGTACACAATACTCTAGGGGCTCGATTTAAAGGCAGCCGTTAGTAAAAAAAATCACTAACGGGTGCGTTAAGTGTCATGTTGCAATTCAAAGATCCGTCTAAAGAACAGCTAACAGCAGTTGCAGAATCCTAACGGCCGATACACTTACGTGCATTCAGACGCATGGAACAACATACCCCAGAGCTATTCAAAGGCTTGCGGTACTGCTAACGGCTGAAAAAAAGACACACCTAACGGCAAAAAGTTAAGACCCACTTTTCTTAGCCGTTAGACACTTAATGGGCAAAACAAAACACCCGTTACATAGGAAAATACACAAAATGCTTACCGTACAACCATGTAAATGGAAAAATTAACCCGTGCAATACCAAAACAGCACAAAAACATGCACACACAACACAAATCACTCCACACACAACAACAACCAACACCACAGGGACAACGACACACAAAAAAACACCAGCACAACATGGCACGGAACAATGGGGGTTATCACACAAAGAGGACACCTGCAAATAGAAGCTCACCTGGGCAACATCAACACGCGACCTGCACCCCACAACTGCACACCCGCAAATGGCACACACATAACAAGCACAACACACCACATCTTATAAAACACACACACACACACACCTGCAAACACTTACCTGGACAAAAACAACTCACCATTGGTCAGCACTCACCTCATCACCACACCTACACAACGCCCTACCAAGTACTTAAAGGGACAACTCAACACACTCACTTGTGGCTTGTTTTCCACTCAGAGAGAGAGAGAGAGAGAGACAGATAGAGACAGATAGAGAGAGCAAACAGTATGTTGGGTTACATATTGTTGTGAAGACTGGGGAGAAGGCGTGCAAGGGAGAGAGCTAGAGAACATCAGCAATCTCCAAGCACGCCTGATCAACAGCCTTCACCTGTTGCAAGTGAGGAGGCTCTGGCTCAGCAGCCACACAGGAGTCCATCCCCACCTGGAGGGCACAGGATGTATAGATGACCACCAAGGCCCAGGGTATACCGCCCAAGGGTCACCCTCTTTGGAATGACTGATGACGAGGTCAGTGATCGCTACAGGTTGTGGCCTGACAGCATTATTGCCTTGTATGAGGTCATCAAGGAGCAGGTGGATCCCATCTACAGCCACAACCATGCCCTAACTGGCCTGCAGAAACTACTCTGTGCCATACACTTCATGGCAAGTGGGGCCTTCCAGTCCACTGAGGGTTACGCATCTGGCATGTCACAGGCCACATTCTCCAGGGTGCTGGCCCAGGTCCTGCCAGCCCTCAAAAGCAAGGCCAGTACCTATATACATTTTCCCACCACCGACATGGACTGGATACACGTCAAGCAGGCCTTTTACGCAAGGGGAGGCATGCCCAGGGTCATGAGTGCTATAGATTGCACCCATGTCCGGATTAAGGCCCCAGCATGTGACACACAGCTATTCATCAACAGGAAGAACTTCCACTCCATCAACGTGCAGATGGTGTGTGACAGCAACATGAGGATCATGAATGTCTGTGCAAAATATCCTGGAAGCTCACATGATGCATACATTCTACAAAACTCCTCAGTCCACAGAGATTTTGAGAATGGAACCTTTACAGGGGGATGGCTAGTGGGTGAGTTCACAAAACAAAATCACACCACATACACAGGCGTACACACCACGCTGCTCAGCATGCACCTGACTCACAGCTACTACGTCCACCACACAAAACATCATTCACACAACATGTGCTCCCTGTCTCACCATGTCACTCACATTACACAGGTGATGCTGGCTATGGATGCAAGTCCTGGCTACTGACCCCTCTGGCCAATCCCCAAACACATGCCCAGGAAAGCTACAACCAGGCTCATGCCAGAACGAGGAATGCTATTGAGCGGACATTTGGGCTCCTCAAGTCACGATTTTGATGTCTGGACCACTCGGGGGGAGCACTGCAGTATGCACCTGCTAAGGTGTGTGACATCATTGTGGCATGCGCAATACTGCACAACATCGCAGTGGACACCAGGCTGCTGGATCACATCCCGGACCCCCCCATACAGGAAGTGGCCATGGACATTGGGCATGTGGAGGAGACCATGAGAGGGGCACAGATCAGAGACAGGCTCATCACGGAACACTTCACCTGTGAGTATAACACACGCATGCAAACAATCCATGCAAGTCCCCCATCAGTCCAGTGACACTAACCACACTGCACATATTGTTCTGTCTCACCCCACAGGAACAGTGACACAGCACTGCACTGGCAGTGGACGTGGCAAATTGTGTGTGTGGACTCAAAAACCATCCTCCATTCCACTCTCCACGTTGACATACAGACCCCAAGGATATCACTCATACCCCCAGGAGAAACAAGGTACAACATATTACCCATGTTCATCACCTTACAGGGCCTGATTAACAGCAACTAACTGGATATGCCATGATTATAGCCTGAACAACCATGCTAGCCCAGTAGCGAAAGAGTATCATCTAATGATATGCATTGGATAATACTCAGGCACATCAGGGGTAAAGGGACATTGGACTCAATATGGGACCTGTACTGTGCTAGAGCTGAGAAGAGCAGCAGAGGGGTTGATGTACAGTGGTATGGTCACACAATGTCGAGGTCATGAGACGTAGATCAGATTACCAGGGACTCCATGCTGACCTGTGAGTGTGCAGACA
The DNA here is from genome assembly GCA_037306005.1 of Rhinophrynus dorsalis. Lineage (NCBI taxonomy): Eukaryota > Metazoa > Chordata > Amphibia > Anura > Rhinophrynidae > Rhinophrynus > Rhinophrynus dorsalis. Next base: position 112,148,826 of record CM074725.1, read on the forward strand.
AATGTGCCCCCGACATGAATACACACATCAACAAATATGTCCTAACAGTTCCATGGAACAAATGACATTGGGCTGCCACTGTCACTTTCACAGTGGCAGCACAATGTCATTACCTCCATGGAGCTCTCAGAACACTTGTTGATGTGTGTATACATGTCAGGAGCACAAATCCATAGGGCTGGTGCACATGTCCTAAGTTCCCCACAGAATTGGTTACAGATGAGTACACAACACATTGTCAAGCAATGGTTTGTGTACTCACCTGTAATCAAGAAGATTGAGGGGATTAAAAATACTAAATTGTTGTTGCTTGATGATCAGTTCAGGTCTACTGCTCCAAATCCTGTCCTCTTGTCACACAGGCATCCGTAACATGATCCATCCTTGAACTGAAGATCTTCCATGTGACTGGACTGATGTCTTGACAACACCTTCATGAAGATCACCCCTTGCTGTTTATGGTGATGTTGTTGGTGATGCAAAGTTTGACCTGAGGTTCACACAAACCTCTACTGGAACATTCTCATATAGACACAGAAAACACTAATTCTTGAGTGTTATAACCTGTACAGTTAGGATGCTCATCTACAGAGTTGTCAAACCTTGTGGACAACACATGAGCAGGGCAGCAGTGTTACTGAAGTAGTAGGATTTAGTTTCAAAGTACATTTAGTGTTCTCATACAGGTGTCAAATGCATATAGGCAATACACACAGAAAACACATGTACATTCTAATGTACTTTGAGACACAATAAAGATGAACCATCACCATTCTATCTGTGTCTGTAGGAGGATATATTTGAGAACACATTTGTCAATGCGTAACCACACCCAAGATAGAGTATCCCCCATACATGGAAAGGCGTCACCCACATCACAGGAGTCCACCACTTGTTTGCCAGCGAGTGGACTCTGTGATGTGTCCATGTAAACAGATGATGGTGGCAGTGATGCACCAATGTGTTGTAGGAGTGATAAAGAGGTGATACAGGGGACATACTTCCACAGTGAATACCTGTCCACAGTATCTGTATTGCTCAGTATAATCCATGTTCTGAGATTTTGCTCCACTTTGACATATCTCAGTACATGGGCTATATCAACGAACAAACAGACTAAGTGGACATGTGTTATCACTGGTGAAGTCTGTTACACCCTAAGGGAAACAGCAACTCAACTTACTGGAGACCCCAATGCTCACCCCAGGATATCAATGTGTGTGCTACACATTGAAATCCTAGGTTAAAAACATTGGCTTCCCCAGTAAGTCAGTTGCACAATGAGTGTGTGAATCCAAGACAATATGGATACATGTCCCATTTATCTGTCCTGGTTGTAATGTCCCTGCTAAGTCACACAGCTGTTTGTCTGGTTATCCCATTAACCCACTGAGTGCAAGAGTGGTCCCCAACGCATTTCTTTGCGATGCGTTGCCTACCACTCTGGCACTCAAAGGGTTAAACACAACATATGATGTAGACGAATGTTCAATGTTGTACCATTTGTTGTGCTATGGGGTATGTTTTGTTGTTCAAATTCAACACACAAGATCGCCATATAACACAGTGGTGTTATATGGCTCCAGGGATGTATTTCCAGTTGAATTTGTACAAAGGTGTGTGTGTGAACCCATGCTGTAGCATCCCACAAACATTTCACCCAGGCAGAGGTTGTGTTCACTTCATTGTATGGCAATGCATTGGAGACAACCCTGCCACCCAATCCATAATTGAAGACACAACAGATCAGACTGGAATACAAAAACAATGGTTTCTGTATTGAGGGGAAACTTAACAGGTTGGGCCTTTCATTTTTTCTTTTTTGGGTGGGGGGCCTTAGCCTGGGTGCCAGAGGTGGATGCCCTTGTGGATCTCCTGGTAACCCTCTGCCCCCTAGGTGTTGCTTCAGGGGTAACACTGGAGGGGGTGGTGGTTGCAGTAGACCCCTCAGTGGAACGCAAGTTCTCCCTCTCCATCCTCAGGTTCTCTCTGCGGTTGATCTCCCTTAACTCCACAAGGACCTGTGTCAACATGTCCATGAGACCAGTCCTGAGCTGGTGGAGTAGTGTGTTCCCCCTGGCCACCTCCGACTCCAGGGCTTGGATTCTGGTTTCCAACTGGGCAATGTTCCTCCTGAATTGCCTCCTGCTCCTGGTGATGTTGCTGTCTGTACTTCTGCTCGACCGGAGTAGTCTTCTCTGAAGGGCCATACACTCCGCCTCCATCCCTGTGAGGCGTGCGGTGCTGGAGGTGCATGTGCCCGGTGTCCCTGGTGCTGCTGTTTCCTCTGCTGCTGAGGGTGCTGTTTCCTCCTCTGGTGCTGTTGAGGGTGCTCTTTTCCCCTCTGCTGTTGAGGGTGCTCTTTCCCCCTCTGCTGCTGAGGGTGCTCTTTCCTCCTCTGCTGCTGAGGGTGCTCTTTCCTCCTCTGCTGCTGCTAAGGGTGCTGTTTCCTCCTCTGCTGCTGCTGAGGGTGCTGTGGCTGCTGTTGGAGTGGCTAGTGCAGATGATGGGCATATGCCCACCACATCAAGTGATCCAGAGCTGCCCAAAGATGTGTGTGCTGGTGGAGGTGTGAAAATGTCCCAGGGTAGGGGGCGCTGGGGCTCACCAATCAGGCCCAGGTGTGGGTAGTCCAGTGTCCAAGGGTCATATGGTGGCCACTGATAGGTGCTGGGATCCCACCTGGGATCATACCTTGGGGCATGTTGTGGAGCCATCCAGGAGGGTGGGTTGCTCTGTGAAGAATATGGCCCATATTGGGTGGTGGCCACTGTCCCTTGCAGCCATTGTCTCCCTGGTGGTGGTGGTGCTGCTGATGGAGGGTAGTAGCTGGTGGAGGTGGGTGGATATGTCCACCTCTCCTCCTGTGGCATCCAGCCACTGTACTGGGGAGGTGCAGCTTGAAGGGGTGGTGCAGCCTGTGGTGGTGCATCTTGAAGGGGTGGTGCAGCCTGTGGTGGTGCAGCTTGAAGGGGTGGTGCAGCCTGTGGTGGTGCAGCTTGAAGGGGTGGTGCAGCCTGTGGTGGTCCAGTTTGAAGGGGTGCAGTAGGTGGTGGTGCAGCCTGTGTTGGAGGGGATGGTGATGGTGGGTAAGGTGACCACTGGCTGGTCCCCTCCTCTGTGTACTGCTCATTGGGGGGGTGACATAGCCTCCTCCCCTGTCTCCCGCTGGGCTTGACGGCCATAAGCTGTGTGGAGGAAGAAGATATTGTGATTAGTGACCTTAGCCATATGTTTGTGGAGACAGTTATACTTTGATATGTGTTGAAGAAAAATATATGTGTTTGGGTTAATCCCCCTGGGTAAACAAGGGTACTCCCACTGCTGAAAGGTTTTGTTTGAGTTATTACGGGTGAAGGTTTCATTTTGAGGTGCAATATCACAGTGTCCAGAAATAGTACAGTGGGGCTGTTGCAACACCCTCCCATGTAGATATCTGGTCCCTGTACCAGAGTTGTCCATATGATTGTGTAGTAACAGCACCACTGTACAATTTCAGGCCACTGGGATATTGCTCCTGACATATCCATGTCTGAGCTGTGATACCTTTTGAATCAACACACCTTTCAGCAGTAGGAATACCATTGTTTAACTGGGGGGGGGGGAGGGTGAATCCAACAACATATATTTGTCTTCACAACTTGTAGGGGTGGCTATCCCTCCAGGGGGATGGCAAAGGTTAAGTCCACCTTGATGTCAGATTGTAGACATTGTGAGAACAGATGTTGTTATCTGTTAGTCCTATCCCTCCTACCCTCGTGGTTGTTCAGATATTGCTCTATGTGACAGATGGAGATTTCAGTCATTTGTCCACACGAGGGCTTTTCATCAGAGCCCAAATCGTCCCATTTAGAGAACAATACTTAATTGGAATGGTGTACAGGGTGTGCATGGTTTGCAAGCACACTCTGTAGACCATTCCAAAGAGGTATTTATCTCAATATGTTGCGACTTTGGCTCTGCTGAAGAGCCTCCGTGTGGTCAAATGATGGATATCTCCACCTGTCACATAGAGCAATATCTGTATAACCATGAGTGTTGGAGGGATGGGACTTAGATGGAGACACATCTTTTAATGATGGCAATGATATGACATCATGATGACATTACCCATTGCTATCCCATTACAGAGACACACAAGTAGAAATGGTCATATATGTATGTGGATATGTACCCTTCATATGGATACAGTAATATCCTTCCAAGATGTGATGCCAGAGAGCATTTCATTAGGTGTGATTGCCTTACTGGCTATATATGTGCACCCATCCAACAAGACATTGGATTGATATGATGGATATGAACATACCTCGTATATCCCATCTACGTAGAGTGTGATATACTATGTATGTGTATTTGGATGTTAGCAATGTAGGTTGATTTGTGATGGGTGCACATATCTGGCCAGTAAGGCAATCACATCCAGTGAAGTGATCTCTGTGTTCACATCGTGTTGGAACATATTTATTAACATTTGAATCCTAAGGGCAACAATCCAGCCAGTAGTGAGGGATATCTTTGATTGAGGCCTGTTTTTTCTCTGTGTATGAGCCCATCCATCCTTCTGTGTGAGGCAACCGTACGCAATCCTAGATATCCATCAGTCATGGCCTGTTGGTGACCAAGGTACAATGTTTGCTATTTGTTTCCTATGTGTATCCTGCATAGAGATGCTGGTGTACCATCAGCACCCCTGTGGATCCATGTGGGAATCAGATATGGGATATGTAATTTCAAGTCAGAGTAAATGATTGCAGCCACAACACCAATGCCTACTTTTTCCAGCTTGAATTCTGTGGAATAGTTTTCGGCCTGTGTGTTGCACCTACAAGCATTTATTCTGTGGAACACTGTGATATGTGACCTGATGCCCCCTTTTTGTGATTCAGTAAGCGGTGATGTAGAACTGATGAAGTGAACATGATGGTAACTTCTCCAGTGATCTCCTTTCCCCATTTCCAGTGTTTTCCATGGAGTCTGTACAATGGGACCCTATGAACTTGATTCTTGTTTTGGCATATTCTCCTTAGACTAACACTGGTACTGGTGAAGTGAGGGTGTGTGAGGGTTACTTTGTGTCCAGCATCTGTTTGTCACCACTTAGTGAATGCCCCCTGTGTAGCATGTGATCGTTGGCCTATTGACTTGTTTGTTGTCTGGTTAACCCCTTGAGTACCAGAGGGGTTGCCAATGCATTGTTGATCAATGCATTGATGATTCCTCTAGCACTCAAGGGGTTAGGGTGGGGGTGGGGACATGGGTGACATTGCGTGTGAACAGTGATGATCTATGACAGTCGACATTTTGAACATAACGGTTTGTGTATTGTGTGTGATGAGCACAGCGACAGGAGGGTTGAAGTAGGACTTTGACAGGTTTGTCCCAAGTTGGACCTTGCCATTTGTCCTGGTGTTGTGTCCTTTTTTTTAACCCTCAGGGTGCTGTGTTGGTGCAGTTGTATGGCTGAGTGATGGACATGTGTTGAGGTGTGACTGTGTGTGCAGCTGGTGTTGGTTGCTGTAGTGTGTTGTTCTGTAGTGTTGCACTTACCGGTAGTGTGGAGGCTCCTCTCATCCCCAGTGTCAGTTCCTCCAATGACCCCCTCGATCATGGTCGGGGACATGTTCTGCCGCACCATCTCCTCCCAGCCGCAGAATGTGATGGGCACAGATGGGCCACCTCAGGTGCCTCGGGCTTGCTTGGCCATGTCAGACATCTTGTTCTTGACCACCCTCCGGCAGTCGCCCCATCTCTTCTTCACAGACTCCACGTCCCGCCTGCATGTAGCCACCACGTTCACCCGGCTGCATATCTGGTTCCAGGCTGCCTTCCTCCTCGCTGACAGGCTAGGGATCTTTGCCGTAGGGTGGAGAACACTCTGCCTCTCCAGGACAGCTTCCACGAGAGCCGTGTTCTCCTTGTCAGTATATCTGGGATCCCTGATCCTGCCCTCATCAGCTCCAGCATGGGAGGATTCAGAGCCTGAGTGCCCTGCCTGGTCTGACCCTGACTGTGTGGGGTGCTCCCCAGCAACTACCCCTCGTCCCACTGCAGGGTCTGTCCCTCTTCTTTGTGTGCCTGCTCTTGTGGGCTGGGTACCCCTCCGCCCTGTGGATCTCCCTCTCCCACCCCTGCTGTGCTGAGGGATACCCTCCTGAGCTTCCTCCTCCTCCACTACTCTCCCCATCCCTCTCTCCTGTCCTCCTCTCCTGGCCATCACTCACCCACTCACACCCAGGCACTCCCACAGGCCCTCACAGACACACTCAATCCACTCACTCTCGGTCACACACTTTCACTCACAGATTCACACTGTCAAAATAAAAAGTAAAATGTGTGAGGTGTTATCAAATAAAAGGACTATGTGTATGTATGTGTATGTGTTTGTATGTAATATGTGCAAAAGTGTGATATGTGTGTAGTAAGTGCACCTCTCTCCAAACTCCAAACTCCAAAAACTCCTTCTACCTCCAATGAACGCTCCTGTCTCCCTCTCTCTAATCACTATCCTCCGCTCCTGGGTCCTGATATCTGGCTCTGAAGAACTCGATAACAGACAGTGTGTGTGTGTGATGGTTATTTTTGGGTATATATAGGTGCATTTGAAGTTATTTGATACATTGGGGCTTTGTGATTGGCTGTGTGTTTGAATTTGTTTTTGCATCAATCATGGTTGCTAGACAACGGCAGCCGTTATGTTAGCTGTTGTTTTGAGCGATGTTATCGTGTGATTTGGCCGCCCGTTGTGCATTAACATGAGTGACAATGGGTTTTGTGTTACGTGTTTTGTGTGTACCTACGCTCGATAGCTATTCTCGTAGAGTACCTATTGAATCTGCCGTAACTCCTGTATTATTTGCGAGCGATGTGCCTTTTTCACTTAGCGGCTGGTTTAACGGCTGCCTTTAAATCTAGCCCTAGGTGAGGTCTAACTAGAGATCTGTACGGTGGTATGACCATTTCCTTTTTTCTGCTACTAATGCCCCTAGCTATACCACCCAGCACCCTCCTTGCATTTCCCACCACTTTATTAAATTGCCTGCCTAACTTTAAAGTGGATGTGTCACTTATGGACAACATCACTTAAATAGTTAGGCTATATATTAAAAACGACGAAAATGTTATTTATTTTTATATTTAAAGTTTTGATGTTGTATAATTTTAACTTATAAAGTCTGGGCTGCAGCTACTTCCGCATGGACTGCAGCCCGATGCCGATGACGGCGGCTTCTGTCGGTAAGCTGGAGCACTCTCATTGGCTAGATATCAATCTCTTCCAATGAGACTGCTCCAGCTAACGTAAAGAATCTGCCATCATTGGAGGAGGGAGGAGAGAAAAGGCAGAGCGTAGGGCTGTGGTTTAACTGCAGTGAACCGCAGGCTACATGGAAGTAGCTGAAGCCCAGACTTTGTAAGTTAAATTTATACAACATCAAAACTTTTAATAAAAATAAAATACCGTTTTCGTACTTTGTGATATATAGCCTAACTATTTAAGGGATGTTGTTCATAGGTGACACATCCACTTTAATTCTTTACAAATAATTACTCCCAAATCCCTTTCGTTTGATGACAGCAGAGTGCCCTTAATAGTGCATTTTTCCTTTGGATTTTTATGTCCCAAGCACATTATTTTACATTTATCAATATTAAACTGCAGCTCCCACACTCTTGTCCATTCTTCTAATTTACCTAAATCATTTGTCATTTGGTTTATTCCCCCTGGAATGTCTACCCTATTGCAGATCTTTGTATCATCAGCATAAGACATACCTTACCTTGAAGACCATCACTAAAAAACTATTATTAACCAGTACAGATCCCCACTAGTAACACTACGTTTGTCCAAATATTCACCATTCACTACCACCCTCTGTCTCCTGTCACTCAGCCATTGCCTTATCCATTTAACTATTTTTACATCCAGACCCAAACACTGCAATTTATTAATGAGTCTTCTATGAGGGACAGTGTCAAATGCTTTACTGAAATCTAGATAAGCTATATCTACTTCTCCTTCTTGGTCTATTATTTTAGTTACCCAGTCAAAAAATCTATGAGGTTGTGTTATGGTGGAAGATGAGGGGGTGGAAGCTGACTGCTGGAGCATGAGGATCTGGGTTTGGATCCGGTTGTGTTCTCTTATTTCCGTGATTGCTTGGCCCAAGAGTTCAGCCACCACACCCCTGTATTTCCTCAGTTACTGGGTCAGAGTGGTCACCTGGACCTCTAAGCTGCTGCATCATCTACCACTGTAATTGTAAAAATTCCCAATCCAAGGGTAGCACACCAGGAGGCAGTTCAGGCAGCAGTGGTGCAGGTGGTGAAGGTTCAGGTGGCGAAGGTGCAGATGGGGACGGTGCAAGTTGTGATGGTGCAGCCCAAGATTCTACCCCAGAGGAATGTCCTTCCACAGCAGGCTGAAAATGTGGCTCTGGCTCACTTGTGGATGATACTCCACCCTCACCCACAAGCCCAATGTGGGTATAATGCACTGGCCACTAACTGGTCAGGGGCCTACTCCATGCTGGTTGGGCATGGGTGCTATATGGTGGTGGAGGAGGTGGTGGTGTCAGCCAGGTTGGGTCCGTTGGCCCCATGTGATACCCGTATGTGGGGTAGAGGGGAATCTGTGGTGGCAGCCATGGGTAGCCATAGGTCATACCCCACCATGACGATGTTGCAGGAGGCAGCCAATCAGATGAACCACTGGCCTCAGGGATGGGTAGGACCAGTTCCTGGAGGTGTGGCCGTGCCAGGTTCCGTTTCTGGTTCACCTACTGGGGCTATGGCTGGATCTCCCACTGCTGCTTATGTGATTTGAGAGTGACTGATTCTCCAGGAGGTGCATTTTGTGGGTGCATCACTACCTTCACTCAACATTGTGACATTTTCCTTTGTTTGCAAAACAATTGGTTACTGATTTTACTTTTGCACAACTGTCTGGGGCACTAGTCCAGTCATTGTAACCTGTCACACATTGCACATGTGTCAGTTACTGCATGATGGGTCTGACTGTCACACAAGTACATTGCATGTATGAGCAACAAGGAACTGAAGGAGTTAACAACATGCTACATCCTAATTCTTGTCAGAGGGGAAGCCAACACATGACGGAGTTGAATATCTCTCTGGCAATCATAAGGATGAACTGAGCTGGGATGTGTGGTCTGTCACTGTTAGGAGCTTGGGTCAAAATATCAATAACTATGTACTAAGAGCTAGTTTTCACAACACTGAAGCAGGAAACAATACAACAGATATGTGGAACTAATGGTATGACAACATATCTAACAGGGTGTTGGTTGGGGGACAGGGGGGAGAGAGATGGTTGCTTACTAGGATTTTGTAGGCTACAGTCATCTCCTGTGTAGCATCCTTCAGAGATGCCCTCTGCCACAGTGGTAGACAGGATACCTCAGAGCAGCTCCTCCCAGCCATTGAATGTGATGGAGGATGGAGGTCCATCATCTATTTCCCTTCTGTAGGCTGCAAGGTCATCCAAGTTGTTTTTGACTCTCTGCTTGCAGTCTGTCCATCTTTTTTTCAGGCCTTTCACAGTCTTCCTGCAGACTCCCACTCCAATGACCAGGTTAGTCACCTCCTGCCACACCTGCCTCTTACGGGCAGAGATGCCCCTGACCTTGTCAGATGAAAATAGGATTCTCTCCCTGTTAAGGATCCCGTGGACCAGAGTCAGGTTCTCCTCATAGGTATATTTCACCTCCCTGACCCTGTCCCCATCGCCTGTAGGCTCGACATGTTGGGACGTGGAAGGCTTTTCCTCATCTGGCCCTGGATGTGTGTCTTTCCCACCAGCCCGACATCCACATCCTGTCCCACTTGCATATCTCTCCCTGTCCTGCATGTGCCTGTCACTTGTTGGGTCCCTTTCCTCCCACCTGTTCTCCCTCTCCCCCTCCTTCCCTGCCTGGAGGGTGTCCTGCACACTTGCCTCTTCTACGTCTCCTCTCCCTCCAGCCTCCACACACACCGACTCACACACTGTCACTCACACAGGCACTCACACAGTCGATCAGAATCACCCTATAGCAGTCCCTTGCTCTTACTTAATCACACTGTATAAATAAAAAGATAAATGTATTTAGTGTTAATAAATAAAAATGTTTGTTTGTGATTGTGTTTGGATGCAGTGTGTGCAATGTAATATAATGTACTATGTGTTTAATTATGATGTAGCTGTCACCTAACTGCTCTGCCTCTACCTCTCTTTCTCTCTCTCTCTCTAATATCCTCTGCTCCTGGGGCCCTGTACACTAGCTCATAGAACACGATACACAGGCAATGTTCGGCGGTTTTTGGGGGCCTTATATTGATTCTTTTGGGGCTTGTGATTGGCTGGGCCTTGGATTTGCCCTTGCTAACACTTAACTTGACCTTTCTTTTGTCAAATGTACAGCTATTTCCTTAGACATTGATGTTTAGTGCGCCTTTTGATGCAGAAGTTTAACTCGCAGTTGAATAAAAGCAGCCAGTGCCATTTTAGTTAATACGGCGACATGTGTGGCCTACACCGGTTTTGTTTTACCATGGTTCTACAATAGAAAACCGGCAAAAAAATACACGTTGCTTGTTTTTACTGTAAAACCGGTTTTGGCATGGCTAACAGTATTGATTACCTGGAGCCTTAAAACCCAGATCTATGGCAGTCTTACTTTGTTGTAAGTGTTTAACTATGAGTGCACTGGATTCCTTGCTGGAACTCGGATGGTTATAACAATGATGTATTTGCATCAGTATGCAGTATTGCACATGTTTATGTACGAGATTTACTTCATAGATTTTTCAAGCATTGTATGTCCGTGCTACTATACATTTGAGTAAGGAAGCCCAGTCTCCCAAAATCTTCATAGTGATTCCAAACAATAGAAATAATGCAGCAGAAGAGGAGCTCTGCAGAGGAGGTGAGCCTGTAGCGGAAGTGTCGCTCACATTAAACCTTTGAGTGACAGAGGGCTACGCAACACATTGGAATGCGTTGCATACCTCTCTGTCACTCAAAGGGTTAATCATTGCTTAAAAAACAGAGAGGCAGAGCAACCATCGACTGATATGGATGTGTAGTTGCTGAGTTCCATGGACTGGGACCTTATTTAGCCTCTTTATACCCTTTTGCTACCTTTATGTTTAGAGCTTAGACCTGCTGGAAGCATCTGTTGCTGACCAATGTTGACTCACGGAGGAAAAAGAAACAGCGACAACATAATCAGTTGGCAAGAATTACTGCCTTTCTCCTGCCACTCTGCGCTACTCTAGAGGTTGAAGAGGTTTCTCCTCCTTCCGGTCAAGGCCTGACACCTACATCGCCTGTTGGTCTTCCATGGACAGATCCTCGACCGCTTCGGGGCAGCACATCCCGGCATCTCAAAGGGCTGCTAATTATTTCTTAAAGAAAGATGATATTACTCACCTTACCACGAAACAAGACCTGGAGGATCTCATTTCAGAACTGAAGGCGGCCAAAGAAATGGTAGTACTTTGGGGAGATATTGCACAACTGGGGCAACGTATTAATCTGTTGGAGTCTACCAACGAGTCTTTGCAGACTCAACAACATCATTTAGAGCTAATTTTTACACAACATGACAACTCCTTAGAGACTATGCTTAATAGATTGAATGATCTGGATAACCAGGGTCGCTGTTGTAATTTTCGCATCAGAGGTCTTCCTGAGTCTATTTCTGCTAAAGATTTTTGTAATGCCCTTCATTCTATCTCTACTGATGTGCTGAAAATTCCAGAGGATGTCCCGCTGCAGATCGAGAGGGTGCACAGGGTGCTATGCCCCAGAGGCCCACCTACTGAACTGCCTTGAGATGTGCTCTGCCGCATGCTCAGTTTCCAAGCTAAAGAATGTATTATGCAGCAATAGCAGAAATCTGGGGAATATTTCTTACGCTGGTATATCTCAGCAGTTCTACCCGGATTTGCAGCAACTGCGATTGATGAAGCCGCTTACGCACACCTCCAGAAACTACAGATTAAATATAAGTGGGGGTTCCCCTTTGCCCTGATTTCTACTCATCAAGGGACACAGGCTGTTCTTCGTGATCCGGAGGATATTCTGAATTTCTGTTCCGCTCTGGGCATCACTAACCTGTTGCTGGATGCCTTTTTCACGGGCCCTAATTCCATACCATTGGCCCCTAGGCCTGCAGGGAAGGATTGTCGGAAGAGATGGTTTTCGTTGGAGGATCTGAAGTCTAAACACTATAGACAGATGGTGGACTTACCTGTCCCTGAACATCCTGAGATGCAATCCTGCGGTTGACTTGACTGTAAGCTTCTTGATTGTCGGCTGCTGCTTCTGATGTTCCTTGTTTTTGACTGTGTACTTGGACCTCGGTTGGAGCTGCTCCTGTCTCCTTCACCCAGGAGCTGTGACTGGCTGCTCACTGACACCTACATGTCTTTTCTGTGCACCTGCTGTTTTCTTTTTGGGTGTATGATTGATATATAATATGCAATATATTTAGATTTTACTAATTTACAGGATGTGAGGAAGTTCTCCTTTTTCTTTGACCTGTCTGGTCCTTCTACCTGGCAGGGCTCTAGGGGCTGGAGATCTGATTTCCGAGCCCTCCATGCTCTGGCGATTGTCGGCATTCAATGTCTCTCCGGCTTTGGGCGTGTTACGGAACGGTTGACACATATGGTTTACTGTTTAAGAGGTGTTCTGTTTTATTCAGGGTTATAAAGTGGATGGGGAGGTTAGGATGTTATAGCTATCCCTATTTTCATGTATTTTAGGTTAGTTTGTGAACGGCGCTTTACCCTGCATGGGGTGACAGACCTTTCCGAATATTTGGCGGTGGTGTTCATGCCTGAACTAGACAACATGTTTGCCTCCTGCTGGTATTTTTGCTGTTGGAGGTGTGTTTTCAAAAGACAGTGTACTGCGGTTCACTGCTGGGATGTGAGGGGGGGGGACATACTTCTAACAGCAAACTAAATTACAGATGGTAAAAAGGGTTTTAAAAAAAAAAGTTGAATAGAGTTTGCTGGCCTGCCTTTTGTTTCACAGTGGGTTTCCTGGCAAGATTTAGTCTTGCCTTGTTTGGTTTCCCCTTACCTTCCTACCCCTTACCCCCTGCCGGAGGTTGCTTTCATTCTACTTCACCTGCGCTCTCACTGCTCCGGACCTCACGGTGTAGGGCTCTTCTTTGGTGCTGCACCTTGAGAGGCCGGTGTGGGTTTGATAGGCCCAGGTTACCGGAGGACCATTCTCTCCTTAACACATTACCTAACTTAAGGGCCCTCTTCCTTCTTTCTTCCTTCCTTTTTTTCTATTTTCTGGCATGTGTCTTGTATCCTGCTATTGTATGCATATGTTTTCCACCTACTGGTATGCTTTGGTAGGCTCTTGATTACATGTTACTACAGCGGGTCTGCCAAATGGGTGGTGGGGAGCTTTTATTTCAGTTTTTGAGTTGTGGGTGGGATATGTATCACTGTTTCTATGGTCTGCTCGCTGAAGCCCCTTCAGGGTGCCCTCTATCTGGTTCACTGAACCGGGCCTTCTCTGTACTAGGACCTTACTTTTGGCCTTTTATATTCTCTCAGGGTACTAAGATGCAGCTATTATATGGGCATGTTGCCTTTCTATACATTGTATTAGTGGGTATACTTGTATTTCTCATTTATGTCCCAGTCCGTGTTGACGGACTGTTAGACTTCTTTTTTTTTATGTTGACTATGGGCCTTTCCCACTGGCAACGATTGGTTGTTTTCTGGGATCGGTTGCTTTCTGGGATTTCAGGCGTCTGAAGGCATATGTTTTCTTTGTTCAGGAGACACATTTTAATTGCCTTCAGTTTGCCTCCTTCTATTGTGCAGATTATCCCACAGTTTGGTTATCTTCTGCAACAGACAAGAAGAGGGGGTTGCTATATTAATTTATAAAAATATCCTTTGGGTTGTACAAAGTTGTCAGTCTGACCCTGATGGACAATACTTCATGATTAAAGGCACCCTTTACGGTGTTCCTTACACATTTGCTACAGTGTATGCCCCCAATTTGAGACAAACAACCTTTTTCTCCTCCTTCTTTATGAGTCTCTCTCAATTCAAAGTGGGCCAGGGGATTCTTGGGGGTGATTTTAATTTTCCTCTAGAACCTGCCCTTGATTTCTCCACAGGTGTATCTAGTACTCAATTCTCTGTTCTCTGCAAGATCAAGGATGGCCTCGGGGGGAGACAATGGACATTTTACTCTCAAGCCCACAGTAAATATTACCATATTGATTACTTACTGACAGATCAATACTGTATTCATACGGTGCATTCAATGGACATGGAACCGATCCGGACCATGCCCTGCTATGTTTTCAACTAACTATACCGTCTTTTGCGGAGGGTCCTCGTTTGTAGCACCTCAAAGAATTATTGCTACAGGACTCATTAGTGGAGACGGACATTGCTTTGTCGATTACATCTTAATTTTCCCTCAGTGATACCCCAGAAGTGCCAGTCCCAACCTTGTGGGAGGATATCACAGTATCCCTGGGAAGCCTAGTGATCCTGTGCTTCCTTCTGCTGTTGGCCTGCATGGAGGCTGGCTACTTCTGCATTCCTGACTTCTACTGGAGAAGGAGCTGTTACGTGCACTTGTTTATGGGTCGCTACTGATTTGCCTAATTAGTTCCCACCTTTGTCAGCTCCTTTATAAGCTTCCCTGGGCCTAGGAGTCATTGCCCTTATGTGGTATTTCTGCTAGTTGCTCTTGCGTACTTGTTGTGGCCCGTGCCTGACCTCTGAATCTGCTTTGTGTATGATCCTGGCTTGTCTGACAACCCACATCGGTTCTGACCTGTGGCTCTGGCTAGTCAGCTTGCTCTGTGTATGACCCGGGCTTGTCTGACTACCCACACCGGTTCTGACCTGTGGCTCTGGCTGACTACTTGCTCATTCAGACCCCGCCGGGGGGGAGGCAATGCAGTTTAGGCTTTACACGCCTTTCAATGGAGGAGAGGGCTTGGCGCAGGAGGAGGGGCCTTTACTTATACTGTGGGAGCTGGGTCATATATTGCATTCTTGTCCTGTATTTAATAAGGTAGAGGCCAGTACATTACCGCCACTCAGGCCGTATGATTGCACTGTTGATCTGGTACCAGGGGCCAGACCTCCTAGGGGACGAGTATACCCCTTGTGTTACAGTTTTCAAGACACTCAGACCAGTTGGTGAAGTAAAACACAGTTTTATAGAAAAAAAATAAAATAGCGCCCTCTATAGGCGATAATAGCGATAATGAATACAATCAGAGTAGCTATACAGGTAAGCAATTGAGTACAATGAACACTACAGCATATCACAGTGAAGGCCACTATAGTCAGGCTACTCAAGGGTTAACTTGCAAAAGACAGTCTCAATTGTGGAGTTTGGCATGCCCAAGGTGGTGAATAATGCTGTAGATGTTAGAGCACAGGAGGCTGAATACACAGTCAATACTGCCCCCACGGGCGTAGCAATGAGGACCACAATATCTGCAAGTGCTTGAATCGGTAGCCCCCACGGGCATAGGAATGACGGCAAAAATATCTGTTAGTGCATGAGTCGGTAGCCCCCACGGGCATCCCACTGAGACTGCTAGTATGCAAGAGCTCTCCTCTGGTCCCCACGGGCGTTAGCAATGATAACCGGCGATCCGGTGACTTGCGCCTGTAGCCCCCATGGGCGTATACCGGAGAAACCTGCAAGAGCTTAGCCAATAGCCCCCATGGGCATAATTCAGAGACTGCTGTAACCGTAGAGATGGTCAATAGTCCAACAGACGTACACAGGAGACCACTCAGAGCTGTAGGAGGGGTTGAGTCAATAGCCCCCACGGGCGTATACCGGAGACAATGCTAGAGCCAATGGCGCCACTGTCACAGTTTGTTAAGACTCTCAGACGCAAAGTTAGGTAAAAACACAACTTTATTGAAAAGTTTAAGACAACCCCATAGGGTATCATACACGTACATACATATATATTGAAATGATAGGAAAAGCAGCAATAATAGCGAATAGGCTCTACCGGCCCTGCCAATATACCGGGCAAGGCAGCCAGGACTAATGCTCAGAGAATATAGTAGGCTCTACCGGCCTTGCCAATATACCGGGCAAGGCAGCCTGGACTGGCACACACAGGATAGTTGGCTCTACCGGCCCTGCCAATATACCGGGCAAGGCAGCCTAGTGGAACACAACAAGTATACAGGCTCTACCGGCCCTGCCAATATACCGGACAAGGCAGCCTAACGGAATACCACAAGTATACAGGCTCTACCAGCCCTGCCAATATACCGGGCAAGGCAGCCTAACGGAATACAGCTAGATACATGCTCTACCGGCCCTGCCAATACCGGGTAAGGCAACCCAAGATGGTGACTAAAGAAAGGTTCTACCGGCCTTACCAATATACCGGGCAAGGAAGCCTTATACGGAGAAGGTGGCAACCATAGAGGCCTCAGTGACCGTCTAGATGACAACAACCGTCACTTGGATGACATGCAGAGGCGAATGGGCTCAAGTGGCAAGCCAAGGAGTAGCAGTGAACCACCAGTACCCGCGTACTGGGGAACCAATGTAGCTGCCTAGGACTTGACAGCTTTAACCTGCATGGAGCGAACCAGTACACGCGTACTGGAGAAACCGTCTCTCTTCCGGTGCACCGCAACCAGTAACCTCAGTAAGCAATCAGTACCAATGTACTGGAATCATAAAATGCAAGTAGCAACAAGAGCTGGATGGTGAAGGAGCAAACCAGTACCCACGTACTGGGAGTACAACATAATGTTGCCACAGCAGCCTGGTGGCTGAGAGGCTAACCAGTACCCACGTACTGGAGCACAGTACTATCATGCATTATCAGCTGGATGGCTGTGGAGCGAACCAGTACCCGCGTACTGGGAATCAATAGAATCGAGGCAACAGTAGCCGTGAGGCTTAGGAGTGAACCAGTACCCGCGTACTGGAATACAAACAGTATCGAGGCAACAGTAGCCGTGAGGCTGGGGAGCGAACCAGTACCCGCGTACTGGGAACCCAAATCAGTAATGAGGCAACAGTAGTCGTGAGGCTTAGGAGTGAACCAGTACCCGCGTACTGGGATACAAAACAGTATCGAGGCAACAGTAGCCATGAGGCTGGGGAGCGAACCAGTACCCGTGCACTGGGAACCCAAATCAGTAACGAGGCAACAGTAGCCGTGGAGTAGTGGAGCAAGCCAGTACCCGCGTACTGGGAACCTAATCAGTGTCGAGGCAACGTAGCCGCGAGGCTGTGGAGTGAACCAGTACCCGCGTACTGGAGAAACCAGCAAGAGTGGAAATGTCGCCTAGGCGACCAGTGTCGAGGCAATAGTAGACCCAAGTGAACTGGAAAATGAGCACAGCAGGTGGAACAGGAACCAGCACTCTCCGACAATAACCGGACCAGGAACGGCAGCGGGGACTGGCAGCAGCGACACAGGGCAACTCCAACAGGATCAGGAACGGAAACAGCCACAGCTGAACTGGAAACTCAGGAACTAGACGATCTCAGGTTAGCAGGAAACAGCAAGGGCCCAGGAAGCTCAGGAACATGATGAAAATGCAAGCAGCATAGAGACAACACGAAAGGGCAACCAAAGGGTGCCCAGGCTCAGTCTAAATAGGCAATGCATGGCTGAAGGCAGACAGCCAATGGGGAGCCCCCTACAGGTAACTGACACAAAAAGGCAGCAATCACGGGCACCATGATAGCCACACCGGGCACGGAAGATAATACCGACTACTCTGCTAGATGGGTGTTTGAGCTGCCGACCAAAGCAATTATACAAGCGGCCAGCTCGGCAGAAGTAGCGGTAGACAGGAGTAAGCTCAGCAATAACGTGAAGGCTCACACGGAAGATACCAGCATAGAACGGGTTAAGCAGCTCGTACAGCAAGGCTTAGAGAACAGTGCAATGCTCAGCAAGTAGCAGGAAGGCTCAGAACGATAACACAGCTCAGCTATCTGTAACGGAGACTCAGTACAGTAAGCACTACACAGCAGAAGCACTATTGCAGTTGACAATCGATCCGATGCTGGGCCTTGGCGGAAGTCAGAATATCGCCACGGCGACAACAGCGCAGGAAACAGTCCACGGAGGTCACTGGAACAAGCCGGTTCAGAAGACGTAGAAGGAAGTCAGCCAGGCCGGGTCGGTACACAGAGGTGGTCCTCAGACACGCCGGATCAATCACAAGCAGGAACGTCAGCCAGGCCGGGTCGGTACACGGAGGTGGTTCTCAGGCAAGCCAGATCAGTCTCAAACAGGAACGTCAGCTAGGCCGGGTCGTATCACGGAACAGGAACACAGGAGCGTAGTCAGGACAGGCCAATTCAGTACACAGGAATCAGGATCAACGGAAGACAGCAACACTGGCTCAGAAACACCACGAAAGGGTGACTTACAGATGTCAAAGGCTGAGTATAAAAAGGTCACTGGGGGCGGGCCAATCCTGCTCAGCTAATCAGAGAGCACCACAAGCGAGAATGACAGCAAAGGGATCACGGGCACCGTGATACCTTGTTGATGGAGGAGACCAAGGCCATGGAGGAATATGTGGCTGATGCATTATCCAGGGGCATTATCTGGAAATCTTCCTCACAAGCAGGGGCAGGCTTCTTTTTTGTAAAGAAAAAAGATGGGGAACTAAGACCATGCATCGATTTCAGGGGTTTGAGTAAACTGATGGTAAAGAACACCTATCCGATTCCGTTGATCACAGAGCTATTTGATCTAATCAAAGGCTCTAACGTAGTCATGAAACTTGACTTGAGGGCCGCATACAATCTGGTATGAATAACAAGAGGGCCACAAATGGAAGATGGTGTTTAACACCCGGAACAGGCACTATGAATACTTGGTGATGCCTTTCAGATTGTGTAACGCTCCTGCTGTCTTCCTGGACTTTATTAATGATGTATTAAGAGATCTACTGCAGAGTTCTGTTGTGGTCTGTTTGGACAATATACTCATCCATTGTCCTACTTTGGAGGCACATAGAGCAGCCGTAGCCAGGGTCCTACAACTGCTAAGGGAGAACAAGTTGTTCTGCAAGCTGGAGAAATGTTAATTCCACAAATCCCAGGTGACATTCTTAGGGTACGTTATCTCATCCTCTGTCCTAGCCATGGACCAGCAAAAATTGTCTGCTGTCTTACAGTGGCCGTTTCCAGTGGGGAGAAGATCCATACAGAGGTTCCTGGGCTTCACTAATTACTACAGGAAGTTCATACAAAACTTTTCCACAGTAGTCAAGCCTCTCACGGACGTGACTCAGAAGGGTGCTAAACCTTCAGACTGGGCACCCGAGGCCCTGCAGGCATTTGAGGACTTGAAGTCTGCTTTTGCGAAAGCCCCAATATTGTCCCACCCTACCATTCACTCTGGAGGTGGACGCTTCATAGTCAGGAGTAGGCGTTTTACTCCCATGTGGGTACTTCTCTAAGAAATTGTCTAAGTCTGAGAGTTTATATGATGTGGGCGATCGTGAATTACTTGCCATCATCCTTGCATTGAAAGAATGGTGATATCTGTTGGAGAGGACGACTGTTCCAATTCTTATACTGACAGATCACAAGAACCTCACATATCTGTCAGAGGCCAAGAGGTTGTCTCCACGTCAGGCCAGATGGGCTTTATTCCTCTGTAGGTTTAATTTTGTGGTTTCCTACCTCCCTTGTACTAAGAATATTAGAGCAGATGCTCTTTCCCGACAATTTGGGGGAGAGTCCCAGGAGGAGTGTCCTCCGGTACATATCATTCCTCCCAACTGTATTTTGGCTAAGATAAATACTAGTATTACCTCTCTGCTGGGTGAGGAAATTTTGGCTGCTCAGGCTTCCACCCTGGCGGATAAGCAGAATGGAAAATGTTTTGTGCCTGAATCCCTACGTACCAGAATGCTGGAAACATATCATCCCTCGAAGGCAGCAGGGCACTGTCATGGTATTCAGGCAAAGAAGGACAGGCACAATATAAAATTTAACCACCTTTATTAAGAATATATACAGCAATAATAGTATAGCCCACACAACCCCAGGCCACAGGATGATAGGACCCAGGCTCCTACCCGGAGCTGCACACTCTGCTGTGCACTGCACTACTCACAAACCAAAACTAGGAAAGAGGCTCAAGTAGAACACCAGAGTGAACAGTGTATATAGCATAAGTCACCACTCCTGGTCTCGCGACTGGAGGCAACAGGGAGCGAGAGCAGGCTAGAGCAATGGAGCACAGAGGCTACAGGTCAGGCAGGCTAGGAGTGCATGGTGAGAGTAGGCAGCCAAAGCCACAGGTCAGACAAACCGGGGACTACAAGGAACGAGTTAGTAGCCAGAGCCAGTGGACAGACAAGCCGGGGTCTACACTGCGCAATTTAGTCAGCCAGAGCCACAGTTCAGAGCTGATGTGGGTAGTCAGACAAGCCGGGGTCATACATGGTGTGGATTCTCAGATAGGCACGGGTCACAACGGAGAGCAAGAGATACTAGCAGAAACACCATGTAAGGGCAATGACTGCTAGGCTCAAGGAGGTATATAAAGTAGCAGGAGTAGGTGGGACCCAATTAGGCAAAACAGAATAGGCCCATAAACAGGCATCCATGTCAGTGCCTGTTTCCTGATGTCAGCAATGAGGAAGTAGCCTCAATCACGCCGGCCGACACACCACAGAGGAAGGAAGCACAAGATCGCTTAGGCCTCCGAAAGGTGGCCTGACCAATTTTAAAATGTTAGGATTAGAACACATTCCAGCTATGTGCCCCAATAGGTTCTCCACTTTAGGCTGAAAGGAGGCCTTTTGGATTAATACATTAGGAACCTTATCTCCTAAAGGCCTTAATGAAGAATTAGAAGTAATTTTCTCCCATAAATGATTCGTCCTATATACCTGATTTATTTATTTATTTAATTATTCATTTATTATTCACATAATTATTATACATTTTAGTATTTTTAAAGATGCAGATATACTTGTGGGGTATTATAGTTTATCCATTTATTTATCTTTTGAAATAATTTTACTTAAGAATATAAACTTATAAACATTGTATAAAAATGGTTCAATAAACATACAGTTTTTAGAATATCATGTTGATTTTAAATTATTACTATATGATTAATTATTGAATCTTGAATAAGTGCACTATTATATGTATAGTAGAGTGTGTATGTATCGTTTAGTTACTATGGAGACTGTACATGATTCACTTTGCGTGGCGTGAGAACTGAGACCAGAGGGAGGAGTGGAGTTCACAGTGAGGCGTGGTTTCTCCGGCTGTGTAACCTCGCTACGAATGACGCTAAGGAAAACGCTGGAATCACTGCAGTCTCTATGGTAAGTTTATGGATTATTGTTTTTACCCTATATGTCTGGATTTTATTTGTCATTATCCCCTGACGAAGTGAGCACGAGACTTACGAAACACGTCAGGACTTTGTATTAATATAAATTAATATAATATATTAATATAAAGTATTTATTACACCCTTTGATCTTGTCTTTGTGATCCAATACCACGTCCACACATATAGAGTATCTGGTGAGTGACGTCCATGGAGGGGGGTTATACTATTTTTATGGTTACATTGTTACCTTTAGAGGAGGCATCTCCTGGCGACACCAGTGATACGTATAGAACTGCGGTACGTGGACAAAGACGTCCCTTCTAAAGATAACTTTTTTCCCCACTATCAGATGCATGGGGATCCTATAGTACCTTTGGGCTGATTTACAAGTAGTGCTCTTATGAGTACATTTTGTGTATATTGCCTTGCCATTGACTTGAAGGTTACTCTTAGAGGCTTTGCGCATGTCTGTTTCTTTTTTCTAGTTTTGTGCACACAAGGTGTAATCGGTGCCGCTGAGGACACTGGAGACGGAGCTGCACCTCAGAGACTGACCTTAAATCTTTGTAACAGTAAGGACTAACATGAATGAGAACTGAATATTTATTTTTTAAATTGAGATACTCCTTTTAGCTAGCTTTTTACAAGGCACCTGGAGATGGAGATTGCGGAAGGACAACCATACTTTCTCTCCCACCTGGAACACTGGAGCCAGTAGACGCCTACGGTCTACTTGTCTCTTATAGTGCAACGTGGAACTCTGTAGAGGTCTCTGAACCCATACCCATGTGGAGCAGAGAGCCCTCAAGTGCTCCTCCACAGCCGGAATATTTTGAGCCTCGAAGGACTCAGGCAGGAGAGACGGTTGGAACCCATAATTAATCAGAAACTGAGAATTCCCATAGGAGGAACTGACAGCACTATTTCTGGCCAGCTCTGCCCACGGTAACAGGTTCGCCCAATTATCATGATGGTCTGAGATAAAACAATGGAGAAACTGTTCCAGAGCCTGATTAGACCTCTCTGCAGCACTGTTAGACTGTGGATGGTAAGTCGAGGAGAACGAGAGCTGGATACTCATCTGACCTCAAAAGGCTCTCCAAAAACGCGACACAAACTGGCTCCCATGATCCGAGACCACCACTTTGGGTATACCATGGAGACAAACCACCTCCTTGGCAAAGATTTCGGCCAACTTCTTGGAGGAGGGGAGTCCTTTCAGTGGCAGAAAATGGGCCATCTTGGAAAATCTATCCACAATGATGAGGATGACTGTGTAACCCACTGAGACAGGCAACTCCACCATAAAATCAATGGATAGGTGCGACCATGGACGTTCCCCATTCAGAAATTGTTGCAGGAGACCACCCAGGAGGTGTCTAGGAGTCTTAGTCCACACACAAGTGGAACATGCAGCAACAAATGCGGAGCAATCTGCCCTCAGGCTGGGCCACCAAACGAGTCTGGTCATAGACCATATTAGTTGGTCTCTCCCAACGTGCCTATAACAGTCTGTCTTAGAGACCTAAGCGATCCTGTGCTTCCTTCCACTCTGGTGTGTCGGCCGGCATGATTGTGGCTACTTCTTTATTGCTGACGTCAGGAAACAAGCACTAACACAGACGCCTGTTTATGGGCCTATTCTATTTTGCCTAATTGGGTCCAACCTTCCCCTTCTCCTTTATACACCTCCTTGGGCCTAGCAGTCATTCCCCTTACGTAGTGTTTCTGCTAATATCTCTTGCTCTCCGTTGTGACCCATGCCTATCTGGGAATCCACTCAGTGTATGATCCCGGCTTGTCTTACTACCCACATCTGTTCTGACCTGTGCCTCTGACTGACTAACTCGCTCCATGTTGACCCAGGCTTGTCTGTCCTCTGGCTCTGGATACTGACTTCATGCTAAGGATCTGGTTCGTCTCCAAGATATACCCAAGGTGGTGGTCTCAGATTGTGGGAGCCAGTTTGTATTGCGTTTTTGGAGAGCTTTTTGTGATCAGATGGGTATCCAGCTCTCGTTCTTCTTGGCTTACCATCCCCAGTGCTGCAGAGAGGTCTAATCAGGCATTGGAACAGTTCCTCCGTAGTTTTATTTCGGATCATCATGATAATTGGGCGAACCTGTTACCATGGGCAGAGCTTGCCAGAAATAGTGCTGTCAATTCCTCCTCTCGGAACTTCCTATTTTTGATTAATTATGGGCCCCAACCTTCGCTTCTGCCAGAGTCTTTCGAGGCTCAGAATATTCCTGCTATGGAGAAGCACTTGAGGGCGCTCCGCTCCACATGGGTAAGGGTTCAGAACCCAGGGCCGGATTTATATCTCAAGCACCCCTAGGCACAGTACCCTCTGGTGCCCTTAGCCCCGCCTTGTCCCAACCCCTAACCATGCCCCCTGATTTAACCACACCCACTTTGTGGCCAAATCCCATTCTAATGCACTGTACCAGTACAATCCTCTGATGGGTTCTGATTGGTTGACTGTAGTATTTGCCAAGTCCCTTATACAGAGAAGGAAGCTGCAGCCTTCCAATCAGAACTTGGCTCTCTTGCTTCGCTCTGGGGCAGGAGTCAGGACAGTAACATGTCTCCCAAAGAGCTTGTTGAATGGTACTAGAACCAGACCCACTTGGGATTTAAGCCAGATGGGACACACATGCCAATCAAGGTGTGTTTCCCCATTTAATCATGTACAGATGACACACTTTCTTTTGGGGAGTGACAAGAAGAAGCACTGCAGGGGTGGTACATTTATTTTACTGTCAGATTGTTTAATAATGAACTTACTGTCTCAGCTGGTATCACAGCCCTGAGCTATCATTCAAGTTGTGTGCTCTGCTCCCTCCAATATGACAGGGAAGAGTATTGATCTCCTGCTTCCTCCACTAGTTTGTCTGCTTTTTCCCACCACTTATGGTCCTATATCTCACCATTTTATCTCCTTCCTCTTTTCTCCCCAATCTTCATCAGTCTCTCTTGCCTCTCTACTTCACTTACTTTTCTCCTCAACGCCAACCTGGTTTCAGGTTTATATATAGGCAGCAACAGGCCGGATCCTGCTCAAGCTGCTCCGTAATGAGAGGCTGCCTATGAACATGAAGCAACGTGGTCACGTCGCTGCTGCCACAAGTTCCACAACATGCAATACCTCTACCTGCTGCTGGAGAGGCTTGGAATGGTGGGAGTAATGCACCACCAGATGATCCTGACGGATGACGAGATCACGTCCGGCCGCGGCGAGCAGCCAGTAGCAGGAAGAATCTTCAGATGATGTGCCTCTGCGGCACTTCAGGCTGCTGCTGCGGCCCGTGGCACAGCACTCTACACTCTCCCACTTCTTCTACAGGAGAGGAGAGAGTAGAAGAGAATGAGGAGGAGTTCATACCCCCCCATACAGTAGCTTGATGCCACGCACCTGTCACCCTTCCCCCCACCCTCGGCACTGAATCCGGACCAGACGTGCATTGAGGCAGCAATGATAATTAAAAAAAAAAAAAATCCCAATGAGTCTGACAGGCACCCCTCTGTAGGGTGCGCCTGTAGGCAGATGCCTACTCTGCCTTATTATAAATCCGGCCCTGAGAGAACCCTGCAGAGTTCCACGTTGCACTATAAGAGACAAGCAGACCGTAGACGTCTACTGGCTCCAGTGTTCCAGTTGGGAGACAGAGTAAAGCTGGCTGCTAAATTTGTGGGCCCCTTTCGGGTTCTCCGTAGGATCAACCCTGTAACCTATGCCCTCGAACTCCCTGCTAATATGTGCATTTCCAATGTGTTCCCTGTGTCGCTACTGAAACCTTTGGTCTGTAAGCACCTGTCCTTCTCTATGATTTTCACTCCTGCACTTCCTGGTGCTGGTCCTCTCCCGCGGGGGAGAGATTGTTGGGGGGGGCACTATCACATTATCCCTAGGAAGCCTAGTGATCCTGTGCTTCCTTCTGCTGTTGTGCTGTTGACCGGTAAGAAGGCTGGCTACTTCCGCATTCCTGACGTTTACTGGAGCGGGTGCTGTTACATGCACTTGTTTATGGGTTGCTACTGATTTGCCTAATTAGTTCCCGCCTTTTTCAGCTCCTTTATAAGCTTCCCTGGGCCTAGGAGTCATTGCCCTTACGTGGTGTTTCTGCTAGTAGCTCTTGCGTTCTTGTTGTGACCCATGCCTGTCCTCCGAATCCGCTTTGTGTATGATCCCAACTTGTCTGACTACCCACATCGGTTCTGACCTGTGGCTCTGGCTGACTACTCGCTCTATGTATGACCCCGGCTTGTGTGACTACTCACATCGGTTCTGACCTGTGGCTCTGGCTAACTACTCGCTCAGTGTATGACCCCATCTTGTATGACTACCCACATCAGTTCTGACCTGTGGCTCTGGCTGACTAACTCACTCCTTGTAGACCCTGGCTTGTCTGACTACCCACATCGGTTCTGATCTCTGGCTCTGGCTGACTAACTCACTCCTTGTAGACCCTGGCTTGTCTGACTACCCACATCGGTTCTGACTTGTGGCTCTGGCTGACTACTCGCTCCGTGCATTACCCAGCTGCCTGATCATAAGTATCTGTGTCCCATGGCTCTGGATTGCTCTTGCTCCCTGTTTCCTCCATTTAGCTATACCCTGGGTGGAGGCCTGAGCTATCGTATGCTGGTTTTACCGGTGCTGAACCATAACCCATTTCCAGTATCCTCCGGTGTAGTGCAGTAGTGCAGTGCTCAGCACACTGTGCAGCTCCGAGTAGTAGCCTGGGGACTAACTTCCTATGGTCAGGGATTGTGTGGGCAGAATTATTATTACTGTTATTATCAATAAAGGTGGTTATGTTTTATTAATGTTGTCTGTCCTTCTTTGCCTGAATACCGTGACAGAGGCACACAAGTGTGTGATTCGGGGGAGTTCATTAATTGGGAAGGACGGAAGAGAGACAGATCAAGGAAATTCTCTGTTACTTGCTCGAATTTGAACCTGTGAAGGTCTACATCAAAAGTCGCACTCTGATGCGGATTTTGATAGCCTTATGCGTGCCAGGTCTGATTTGGCACAATACCACTCTGCTGATAATTTGAAATCCTTCCATTGGTCTATTTTGATGATATATACACAGTAATAAGTGTGGTTAAGTTTAATCAGAATCGCTCTTTTATCCATTGTATTGCTTATGCTTCTCACACTACACACCAGGCCTTCCCCGCTATGGCTGCTGTGTTTCTGGAGTTCTATCACTTACTATACAATTTGGCACCCTTGGACTCTTCTATGCACTCTCAAGAATTAGGTCAATGGATTCGCTCCTTTCTTCATTCCTCTGGGATTGGGAGGCTCCTGCAAGCTACTCAGATCTGTCCTGGGTTCTCTTCTTTATAATTTGTTTATTAATGACCTCCCAGAGGGCATAGGGAGTCATGTATCAGTGTTTGCCGATGACGCAAAATTAAGTAAGGTAATAAAGTCTGAACTGGATTTGTCTTCATTACAAGAGGATTTGGACAAATTGAGTAACTGGGCAGGCAAATGGCAAATGAGATTCAGTATAGACAAGTGTAAAGTTATGCATTTTGGGTATAATAATAAAAATGCAACATATAGTTTAAATGGTGTTTCTCTGGGGAAATCTACTAATGAAAAGGATTTGGGAGTAATGGTAGACAATAGACTTAGCAGTAGCACGCAGTGCCAGCTGGCAGCTGCAAAGGCCAATAAGATATTGGCATGTATTAAAAGGGGTATTGACTCAAGGGAGGAAGATATTATTATGACTCTTTACAGGTCCATGGTAAGACCCCACCTAGAATATGCTGTTCAATTCTGGGCGCCCTTTCTGAAAAAGGACATTATGGAACTAGAGAGAGTGCAGAGGAGGGCTACAAAACTAGTAAGGGGAATGGAAAGTTTTAGTTATGAGGAAAGGCTAGAAAAGTTAAACTTGTATACACTAGAGAAACGGCGTCTTAGAGGGGATATGATAACACTATATAAATATGTTCAGGGCCCATACAAAGGGCTCTCCAAAGACCTGTTCATTAATAGAACAGTACATAGGACAAGGGGCCACCCGCTTAGACTTGAGGAAAGGAGATTTAATCTACAACAGCGGAAGGGTTTCTTTACTGTAAGGACAATAAAGGTATGGAATTCACTGCCTGAGGAGGTGGTGCTATCGAATACATTAGACGCCTTTAAAAAGGGCCTGGATACTTATTTAAAAGAACATAACATAGAGGGCTATGTATGTTAGTATTAGGATTAATATTTTACTTAGGGCTTGTTGATCCAGGGAGAAATCTGATTGCCATTTGGAATCAGGAGGGAATTCCCCCCCCCCACACACCCCATTCGGGGCAGAATTTGAAATTGCTGTATTGTTGTGGGTTTTTTTGCCTTCTTTTGGATCAAGGATGATAAACAGGAATAGGAAAAGAGTTGAACTAGATGGACGCAAGTCTTTTTTCAACCTAAATTACTATGTTACTATGTTACTGTGCTGAGTCTCCGTTACAGATTGCTGAGCTGTGTTATCGTTCTGAGCCTACTTGCTACTTGCTGACTATTGCACTGTTCTCTAAGCCTTGCTGTACGAGCTGCTTAACCCGTTCTATGCTGATATCTTCCATGTGAGCCTTCACGTTATTGCTGAGGTTACTCCTGTCTACTGCTACTTCTGCCGAGCTGGCCGCTTGTATAATTGCTTTGGTCGGCAGCTCAAACACCCATCTAGCAGAGTAGTCGGTATTATCTTCCGTGCCTGGTGTGGCGCCATTGGCTCTAGCATTGTCTCCGGTATCCGCCCGTGGGGGCTATTAGCTCAACCCCTCTTACAGCTCTGAGTGGTTTCCGGTGTACGCCCGTGGGGCTACTGACCATCTCTACGGTTACAGCAGTCTCTGAATTATGCCCGTGGGGGCTATTGGCTAAGCTCTTGCAGGTTTCTCCGGTATATGCCCATGGGGGCTACAGGCTCAAGTCACCGGATCGCCAGTTATCATTTCTAATGCCCGTGGGGGCCAGAGGAGAGCTCTTGAATACTAGCAGTCTCAGAGGGACAACCGTGGGGGCTACCGACTTAAGCACTATCAGATATTGTTGCCGTCATTCCTACGCCCGAAGGGGCTACCGATTCAAGGACTTACAGATATTGTGGTCCTCATTGCTACGCCCGTGGGGGCTATGCACCGAGATAATTCAAGGCAGTACTGACTGTGTATTCAGCCTCCTGTGCTCTAACATCTACAGCTTTATTCACCACCTTGGGCTTGCCAAACTCCACAATCTTTTGCAAGTTAACCCTTGAGTAGCCTGACTATAGTGGCCTTCACTGTGATATGCTATAGTGTTCATTGTACTCAATTGCTTACCTGTATAGCTACTCTGATTGTATTCATTATCGCTATTATCGCCTATAGAGGGCGCTTCTTTTATTTCATTTTTTTTTAATAAAACTGTGTTTTACTTCACCAACTGGTCTGAGTGTCTTGAAAACCGTAACAGTACGAAAGGGCCATGACCTCAGGCAGCAAGGGTGAGGCGTTAGTGGCAGCCTTTGCCCAGGGCCTATCCGAGTCCATTAAGGATGAAATAGCTGCCAGAGATGTCCCTAGTGATCTGGACAAGTACATTGACTATGTCATGCTTATCGATTCCCGCATCCGTGAGAGACGGTTGGCAAGAAGGGCAAGGTCCAGAAACTATGGGCATTGTAGTCTTTTAAACCCACCCTCACCGCCCATTCCTCCTGAACGGTTACCGGAAAATGGAGAACTGTCACGGTTTGTTACGACTCTCAGACACAAGGTTTAGGTAAAAACACAACTTTTTTGAAATAATTAAGATTATCCCTTAGGATTGTAAACACATACATATATACATAGAATGAATGGTAAATACGACTAATTCAGACTCTACCGGTCTTGCCAAATACCGGGCAAGACAGCCTGGGTAATCAGGAGTAAGAGGCTCTACCGGCCTTGCCAATACCGGGTAAGGCAACCTTCAGATGGAATAGTGTACAAGGTTCTACCGGCCTTACTGAAATACCGGGCAAGGCAGCCCAAGTAAACACAACGGTGTAGGCTCTACCGGCCTTGCCAATACCGGGTAAGGCAACCTCCAGATGGACTGAGGTGCAAGGTTCTACCGGCCTTACCAATACCGGGCAAGGCAACCTCCAGATGGACTGAGGTACAAGGTTCTACCGGCCTTACCAATACCGGGCAAGGCAGCCCAAGGATACGTGGAGTCGGACAAGGTCCCAAATGCTGTCAGGTGACAATGACAGTAGTAACTCAGTGAGTACCCAGATCAGGGAGAGACCTAGGCAAACGGTACCCTGTCACAACAGGAAAGGCCAGACCGCCGCTGTTAGACTGGACAGCGCTCAATGTCAGCAACACTTAAGGATCTGCCGACAGAGAGTAGCCTTAAGACTTTGGAGCAAACCAGCGTCCGCATGCTGGGACAAACAAGGGAATCGTGTAGCCGCAAGGCTTAGAAATAACCCAACGTCCACACGCTGGGACTAACAATATAATCATATAGCCGCAAGGCTTTGGAGCAAACCAGCGTCCGCACGCTGGGATCAACAAGTGAATCGTATAGCCGCCAGGCTTTGGAGCAAACCAGCGTCTGCACGCTGGGACCTACAAGTGAATCGTATATCCGCAAGGCTTTGGAGCAAACCAGCGTCCGCACGCTGGGACCAACAACATGTATCGTATAGCCGCAAGGCTTAGGAGCAACCAGCGTCCGCACGCTGGGACCAACAAGGGAATCGTATAGCCGCAAGGCTTTGGAGTAACCCAACGTCTGCACGCTGGGACTAACAATATGTATTGTATAGCCGCAAGGCTTTTGGAGTAAACCAACGTCCGCATGCTGGGACCAACAAGGGAATCGTATAGCCACAAGGCTTAGGAGCAAACCAGCGTCCGCGCGCTGGGACAAACAAGGGAATTGTGTAGCCGCAAGGCTTAGAAATAACCCAACGTCCACACGCTGGGACTAACAATATAATCGTATAGCCGCAAGGCTTTGGAGCAAACCAGCGTCCGCACGCTGGGATCAACAAGTGATTCGTATAGCCGCCAGGCTTTGGAGCAAACCAGCGTCCGCACGCTGGGACCTACAAGTGAATCGTATAGCTGCAAGGCTTTGGAGCAAACCAGAGTCCGCACGCTGGGACCAACAACATGTATCGTATAGCCGCAAGGCTTAGGAGCAACCAGCGTCCGCACGCTGGGACCAACAAGGGAATCGTATAGCCGCAAGGCTTTGGAGTAACCCAACGTCCGCACGCTGGGACTAACAATATGTATCGTATAGCTGCAAGGCTTTTGGAGCAAACCAGCGTCCGCACGCTGGGACCAACCAGTGAATCGTATAGCAGCAAGGCTTTGGAGTAAACCAGCGTCCGCACGCTGGGACCAACAAGGGAATCGTATAGCCACAAGGCTTAGGAGCAAACCAGCGTCCGCACGCTGGGACTGACAAGGAATGTCGCCTACGCGGCCGAGCAGAAGGTCGTCAGGAACACAGGAGACAGGCCAGGAGATGACAGGAACCAGCAGGACGAACAGCCGGGTCAGGAAACAGCAGTGAAGACGGTCAGCAGGAAACAGAAACCTCAGGAGACTAGGCCGGAACCAGGACTGGAACAACTCTGCAGAAAGGAGGCACTGGAACCAGATGCAATCAGGAACTCAGGAACACAGCAAAAAGGCCCAAATGACTACTGGACATGGTGAAAGCGAATGTGGTCAGAGACACCATGAAAGGGCAACCAAGGGGTGCCCAACCCAGGTTTAAATAGGCAATATGAGGCGGGCTAAAGGCAGACAGCCAATGGAAGCCCCCTACTGGTGATAGACAAGAAAATGCAGCAATCACGGGCACCGTGATAAGAGCCCATGCAGCTTGGGTTTACTAGACTTACGAAGGAGGAGAGGGCATACCGTAAAAAACAGCGCCTATGCTTATATTGTGGGAAGGCTGGGCACCTATTATGTACTTGTCCGGTATGACTGGGAAACGGACACACCTAGGGTACCTTGGGGGACAGGCCCTAGGTGGTGTACAACAGTCCCTTGACACAAGTTCACTGAAACCACCATCCAGGTGATATTTTAATGGGCAAACTGGTCCGTGGAAATCAGGGCGTTAGTGGACTCCGGTGCTGCGGGGTACTTTATGGACCAATCCTTTGCCGAATTACACAAGATCCCTTTACTCAATAGAGAGTCTCCCCTGGCTATTGATGCCATTGATGGCAGACCTTTGGAACCAGCATTCATTACCAGGGTGACTACTCTTATTACTATGGCTATTGGGGCCGTTCACAAGGAGGAGGAGGTACGTTTTCAAATTATTCAATCTCCTCATCATGCGGTCATTCTGGGGTTTCCATGGCTAAGTTTACATAATCCCCAGTTTGACTGGCAGAGATGTGAAGTAAAATCTTGGTCTGAGCATTGTGCCAGAAACTGTATATCGCATCCGGTTAAGATTCTCTGTACCTCCCCTACCGTGCCAGCTGAATACCAAGAATTCAGCAACGTATTCAGCAAGGGGGAGGCTAGCGCATTGCCCCAGCACAGACCCTATGATTGCGCTATTGATCTGCCTGCGGGTGTGGTGCCCCCTAGGGGTCGCACTTATCCATTGTCCTGTGAGGAGAACAGGGCTATGGAGGAATACATAGAGGACGCCCTGAGAAGGGGAATAATCCGCAAGTCTACCTCCCCGGCTGGGGCTGGGTTCTTTTTTGTGAAAAAGGAAAGTGGCGAGCTTAGACCACGTATCGATTACCGGGGGCTAAACAAACTGTTGCCTAAGAATGCCTACCCTATTCCTCTCATTACGGAGTTATTTGACAGGTTAAAGGGCTCTTCCATTTTTACTAAACTTGATTTATGGACAGCATACAACCTGATTAAGATTAAGGCTGGTGATGAGTGGAAGAAGGCCTTTAATACCAGAAATGGGCATTATGAATATTTGGTGATGCCATTTGGCTTATGTAATGCACCTACGGTGTTCCAATAATTCATTAATGACATCATGCGTGATATGCTCCAGTCCTGTGTGGTGGTTTATCTTGATGACATATTGATCCACTCTGCTAATCTTACCCAGCATATCAGGGATGTCTCTGAGGTCTTGTGGTGATTGCGCAAGAATAAACTGTTTTGTAAACTAGAGAAACGCGAATTTCACAGGTCCCAAGTACTATTCCTGGGGTTCGTAATTTCTAAAGATGGCATTGCTATGGACCAAGAAAAATTGGCAGCTGTCTTACAGTGGCCTCGTCCCAAGGGGTTGAAGGCCATCCAGCATTTTTTGGGCTTTGCCAATTATTATAGAAAGTTTATCCATAACTGCTCTACCATTGTGAAACCACTGTCTAACTTAACACATAAAGGTGCTGATCCCTCTCAATGGTTCGAGGTTACTGAATCTGCCTTTGAGGCCCTGAAATCTGCTTTTGCTTCGGCTCCAGTGCTGTCCCACCCCAATCCCGCCCTGCCTTTTACCTTGAAAGTGGATGCCTCTGAAGTCAGGGTTGGGGCAGTGCTGTCCCAACGTCCTGTGGGAGGTGGCGCTCTGAGACCTTGTGGCTTCTTTTCTAAAAAAACTCTCCATTGCCCAGAGCCACTATGAGATTGGTGACAGAGAGCTTCTGGTTATTATTCTTGCTCTCAAAGAGTGACGTCACCTATTGGAAGGTACCAGAACGCCGGTGCTAATCTTAACTGACCACAAAAATTTGATTTATCTCTCGGAAGCTAAGCGACTATCCTCTCCACAGGCTAGGTGGGCACTTTTTCTGTCTCAGGTTAATTTTGTAGTGTCCTACCTACCAGGCTCAAACAATGTTAGGGCAGATGCCCTGTCCAGACACTTTGCGTTGGACATTGAGAGGGATGAAGACCTGACCGTATCCTAGCAACAGTGCGCACCAGCATCACTTCGCCACTGGGGGAAGAGATTTTGGCCTCTCAAGCGAGGGCTCCCCCAGAAACCCCAGTGGGCAAGTGTTTTGTGGAGGAGCCGTTTCGAACCCGATTGTTGGAAACATACCATGCCTTTAAGGCTGCTGGGTATATTGGGAGGGACCAATTGATATGGTCTCTGTCACAATTGTTTTGGTGGCCCTCCCTCAGAGCTGATTGCTCTGTTTTACTGTAGCCTGTTCCACCTGTGCTCGTGCTAAGACCCCCAGACACCTCCCAGTGGGCCTACTCCAGCCGGTACCTAATGGCGAACGTCAATGGACCCACATATCTATTGATGTTTTGGGAGAGTTGCCTGCATCTAGGGGGTATACATTTATCCTAATGGTGGTTGATAGATTTTCAAAAATGGCTCATTTTGTGCCTCTCACTAGCCTTCCGTCAGCCCAGGAATTGGCTATCATATTTGCCAAAGAAGTGTTTTGCTTGCATGGGGTACCCAGAGTGGTGGTCTCTGACCGTGGGAGCCAATTCGTGTCCAGGTTCTGGAGGGCATTTTGTGGCCAGATAGGCATCCAATTGTCCTTTTCCTCCGCCTATCACCCCCAGACCAATGGGGCCGCTGAACGTGCAATCAGGGAATTGAACAGTTCCTGCGTTGCTTTGTCACTGATCATCACGATAATTGGGCCGACCTGTTGCCATGGGCAGAGTTTGCCAGGAATTGTGCGGTTAATTCATCGTCCGGGAGCTCTCCGTTTCTCATTAATTACGGGTTCCAGCCATGCCTGCTCCCGGACTCATTTCAGTCACAACAGATTCCTGCCCTGGATGAGCATATGGCACAACTTAATTCCACTTGGGCTCAGGTTCAGAGGACCCTCAGTCAGTCATTCCAGCAACATCAGCGGCACACGAATTGCAGACAGCTACCAGCAGTCTCATTTCAGGTGGGGGACAGGGTATGGCTCTCTTCCAGAAACCTCAATTTGCAGGTGCCTTCTAATAAGTTGGCTCCCCGGTTCGTTGGTCCATTCAATGTTATCAGTAAGGTTAATCTGGTCTCATACGCATTGGAACTTCCAGCCTCTATGCGTATACATAATGTGTTCCACTCCAGTGATTCCTGGACCAGTGGACGTTCAGGGCCAGGAGGAGTACGAAGTCCAGAGTATCATTGATTCTAGGAAATTTAGGGGGAAGTTGCAATATTTGGTCCATTGGAAGGGCTATGGCCCGGAGGAACGTTCCTGGGTTCATTGTAAGGACCTCCATGCGTCTAGACTGTTGCGCAACTTCCACTCCAAATATCCTCAGAAACCAAGACCTCCTGCAGGGAGAGGGGGTCTTTGAGAGGGGGGTACTATCACGGTGCCCATGATCCCTTTGCTGTCATTCTCGCTTGTGGTGCTCTCTGATTGGCTGAGCAGGTTTGGCCCGCCCCCGGTGACCTTTTTATACTCAGCCTTTGACATCTGTCACTCGCCCTTTCGTGGTGTTCCTGAGCCAGTGTTGCTGTCTTCCGTTGATCCTGATTCCTGTGTACTGAATTTGCCTGTCCTGACTACGCTCCTGTTTTCCTGTTCAGTGATCCGACCCGGCCTGGCTGACGTTCTTGTTTGAGACTGATCTGGCTTGTCTGAGAATCATCTCCGTGTACCGACCCGGCCTGGCTGACGTTCCTGCTTGTGATTGATCTGGCTTGTCTGAGAACCACCTCTGTGTACCGAACCGGCCTAGCTGACTTCCTTCAACGTGTTCTGAACCGGCTTGTTCCAGTGACCTCCTTGGACTGTTTCCTGCGCTGTTGTCGCCGTGGCGACATTCTGACTTCCGCCAAAGCCCAGCACCGGACCGATTGTCAACTGCAATAGTGCGTCCGCTGTGTAGTGCTTACTGTTTTAAGTCTCCGTTACAGATTGCTGAGCTGTGTTATCGTTCTCAGCCTTCCTGCTACTTGCTGAGCATTGCACTGTTCTATAAGCCTTGCTGTACGAGCTGCTTAACCCGTTCTATGCTGGTATCTTCCGTGTGAGCCTTCACGTTATTGCTGAGCTTACTCCTGTCTACTGCTACTTCTGCTGAGATGGCCGCTTGTATAATTGCTTTGGTCGGCAGCTCAAACACCCATCTAGCAGAGTAGTCGGTATTATCTTCCATGCCCGGTGTGGCGCCATTGGTTCTAGCATTGTCTCCGGTATACGCCCGTGGGGGCTATTGGCTCAACCCCTCCTACAGCTCTAAGTGGTCTCCGGTGTACGCCCGTGGGGCTATTGCCCATCTCTACGGTTACAGCAGTCTCTGAATTACGCCCGTGGGGCTATTGGCTAAGCTCTTGCAGGTTTCTCTGGTATACGCCCGTAGGGGCTACAGGCTCAAGTCACCGGATCGCCGATTATCATTCCTAACGCCCGTGGGGACCAGAGGAGAGCTCTTGCATACTAGCAGTCTCAGTGGGATGCCCGTGGGGGCTACCGACTCAAGCACTAACAGATATTGTTGCCGTCATTCCTACGCCCGTAGGGGCTACCGATTCAAGCACTTGCATATATTGTGGTCCTCATTGCTACGCCCGTGGGGGCTATGCACCGAGATAATTCAAGGCAGTACTGACTGTGTATTCAGCCTCCTGTGCTCTAACATCTACAGCTTTATTCACCACCTTGGGCGTGCCAAACTCCACAATTGAGACTGTCTTTTGCAAGTTAACCCTTCTTTTATTTATTTATTTTTAATAAAACTGTGTTTTACTTCACCAACTGGTCTGAGTGTCTTGAAAACCGTAACACATATGAACGTGAAGCACTGGAATTCTCTTTGCTTCTTGCTTTGATGTATGTGATGTTTCCTTTTGGATACATTACATGTATTGCTGTATCAATAAAGCTTTAATTAAAAAAAAGAAAATGAAACAAACAGATGGGCAATGCCGTCCCACGCTGTTAGTTATTATCTACTAGTTGAACAGCTTGTGTACACGTGCCACAGTGCCAGGCAGCAACGGTCGTGGTGCAGTCATGCACAGCAGAGACTGCCTGCGCCGCAGCTGATAATGGGGCGGGGGCTCTGAATTCAGACTGTAGTGAATTATTTAATAGGATATCATACACTTCCACTACTCTACCCCCAACGGGCTCTTCTTGTGAGTTTTGCATTGCTTGCATTTTCTTTTTCTCTCTCATTAGCACAAATCAGTTATCTCAGAGGCTTGTTTTGTTTGAATGTTGCTATATTTCACTGCAGTATTTATCCGAAGGAGCTACATTATCTGTTTGTGGGCAACCGGGCTTCTCATAACATGCACTACTAGAATTGCTCAGGTATCATACACTTTTGTCTACTTTCTACTGTCAGCGTTCGGCGGGCTTGCGGTGCTTCCGAGCGGGCCGCCGCGACGCAGGTCTCCGTCGGCGCCCGCCGAGGTTGTGGAAGTATCGGAGTGGGCCGTCATGACGTCAGACATCGCCGCGTCATCCATGACGCGCAGGGGGAACTCCTCTATATAACTAAGCGTCACAGTCTAGTTGACGCTTAGTTATTCGTTAAGCTCCTTGTTCCTTGCCTTCTAAGCTGTTTCAAGCAGTTAACACTCTGACTCTTGGCTACCCTCCTGACAATCCATTGAACTCTGCCTGCACTGACCTTTGGCTACCCTCCTGACCATTCCATTGAACGCTGCCTGCACTGACCTTTGGCTACCCTCCTGACCATCCATTGAACTCTGCCTGCACTGACCTTTGGCTACCCTCCTGACCATCCATTGGAAGCTGCCTGCATTGACCTTTGGCTACCCTCTTGACCAGTCTTCTGGCTTGCCGTCCACCTTCTCCTTCCTTTACTCTATTGAACCTGTGACTCTGGGGGGTCCTCAGTTGCCTGTCTGGGGCTCTCCCTCTGTTTTGGTTCTTAGTTGGGCTCCTCCTGCTATTGGGTTCCTACTCTACCTGATTTCATTCCCTCATTTACCACCTCTCTATCTGGCTTTCTGCTAGTTCTTTGTGGGGTAATCGTTTCCCATAGAGTACGGTTCAGCAAGCGTACATATCTATATTTTCCTCCTTTTACCTACGACATCTACTCCTTCATCCCCCCCTTCCCAATGTGGCTTTCTTTATTGATGAGCCTTTCCTGCCAGTTTTTACACCTTTTGTATTCATTCCTTGTTATTGTCACATTTCTTCTGTATTAGTATTATGTTATGTCCGTACATACCGTACTGTGCAAAAGTCTTAGGCAGGTGTGAAAAAATGCTGTAAAGTAAGAATGCTTTCAAAAATATCAATTAATAAAATAATAATGAGTGAACAGAAGAAAAATCTAAATCAAATCAATAATTTGTGTGACCAACTTTTGCATTCAAAACAGCATCAATTCTTCTAGGTGCACTTGCACAAAGTCAGGGATTTTGTAGGAGGAGTAAAATGGGTGAGAAACAGCCAAACTCAGCTAGAAAGGTGAGGTTGCTGAAGACAATTTAATGTCAAAAGTCATACACCATGGCAAGACTGAGCACAGCAACAAGACACAATGTAGTTATACTGCATCAACAAGATCTCTGCCAGGCAGACATTTCAAGGCAGACAGGGGTTTCCAAGATCTTTTGAAGAAGCACAAAGAAACAGGCAATGATGAGGACCATTGAAGCTGTGGTCAGCCAAGGAAACTTAGTGCAGCAGATGAAAGACACATCATGCTTACTTCCTTCCCAGTTGGAAGATGTCCAGCATTGTCATCAGCTCAGAATTGGCAGAAAACAGTGGGATCCTGGTACACTCATCTACTGTCCGGAGGATATATATAAGGAAATTGAGTGCACAACTAAAGGAATCAGATAGTGTAACATGGACAATGAGACAAAAAAGAATGGGGATTGCAGCGGATGCTAATAGTGCACCAAACTAGAAATAAATTTACAAATTTATGGATAAAGATACAACAATGAAATGATGAGACTTTTAAATGATAAGAAAACATATAAAAGATTAAGAAAATATTCTACAGAACAAATAAAAGTCAACTTATCCAAGTTACTCAATGATGCGAAATAAAAAGGTATTTTGGATGAGAAGGAATTTAATTATTTGAATACACAACATCCATTAATACCAGTATTTTATATACTTCAAGTCCCTGGTGGATCCCCCCGGATGCCCAATTGTATCAGGGATTAATTCTCTTACATGCAGATTATCAGAATATATAGATATCTTTTTACAGACAAGTGTACAGTCACTCCCCTCCTATTTAAAGGATTCTGGAGATGTAATACAGTGCTTTTCAGAATATGAATGGAATTATTAGTTTTTGGTTACTTGCGATGTTAGCTCTTTGTACAGAGTTATTTCCCATAAAGATGGAATTAGAGTGTTGGAACATTTTTTACAAAAGGAAGGTAAGCTACCACCAAGTATGATTGATTTTTTATTGGAAGGGATGGACTTCACCCTCAATAATAACTATTTTTGGGTAGAGGATCAATACTTTCTGCAGATGCTCGAGACTGCAATGGGTACACGCTTCGCACCAAACTATGCAAATCTACTTATGGGATTACATAGTAACATAATCGATAAGGCTGAAAAAAGACATGCGTCCATCAAGTCCAGCCCAATAGGAGAAGGAATTTATTGGACCCACAATTGCTGGTGTGAACAACCTAAAATTATTGAGACACTATATCGATGACTGTCTATTTATATGAGAAGGAGATTGTAAGTCACTGGATGAATTTATCATCTATTTGAACTCCAACCCCTATAATTTGACTTTTGTGAGTGAGAGCAGTTGTAAAGATATACACTTTTTAGATCAATGTATCTATATAGAGAATAATAAAGTAGAAACAAAGATCTATAAAAAACCTACAGACTGCAACATGTACATTCCTCCCAATAACTGTCATTATCGCCCGTGGCTAATGAATGTACCTAAAAGTCAATTAATCAGAGCGCAGAGAAATTGTTCCGAAGAGGAATTTTTTTATCTCAAGTTGAAGATATTAAAAAAGATTTTCTAATGAAGAAATACCCTTAAAAAGTATTAGAGAAAGACTGGAGTGTTGTCCAAGACATGGATAGAAGGGCACTTATCACTGGTACAAGAAAAAGCAACCAAATTAATAAAAATGAAAGAATTCCATTGATTACAGGGTATAGTACGGACCACTATCTAGTCAGGAAGGTTATCAATAAATACTGGCCAATCCTCTTGAAAGATGATGATATGAAACAGCAACTTCCAAATAAACCGCACTAACAATTAAAGACAAATTAGTACATATGTGGGACGCACGACTAGACCTCTACGTGTCAGAATCAATGAACACGTGGAAGATACGCACTCAATCTAAACCACATAGTGTGTCTGAGCATTTTAAACGTGTACATGAATGTAATCCGTATTGTCTAACTTTTACTGCAATTGAATGTGTTTTAAAAGACTGGAGAGGTGAAGAAATGATCCATAAAGTGTCAAAAAAGAGACTGAATGGATCTTTAAATTGAAAAGCCTTCAACCTACTGGCCTTAAAGCTACAATTGATTTACATTTTTTTATTAAGAATTAACCAATAAGAATTGGAACAGAGTGTATATAGATGAGTGATTGTTAATTCTCTGACCCACCCCTGATGAAGTACTAAGTACGAAATGCACTGGGCTGAGTTAGGTAGAGATTGGATCAGACACCCATTTACACCACACTTACACAGTGTAAGTAAGATCAGTGGGGCGGGTAATTATTCCCTCCTCCCATACATATTACTCTATTGTATGGACAAATTTGTCACTGAAGGTGCTGGGTCCACTGGAAAGTAGAAAAAGTGTGAAAGAGATTCCCCTGTTTTCGTTTTTTGATTGGAAATATACTGAGGACAATATAACTAAGAGTGCAGATAACAGAGACAAAGGAATCCTACACGCCAACTTTTGATTGACAGCTTGTAAGCAGGATTCGAAGTGTGAGTGTTTTGAAAGAAAGGAAGTATTACCCTATGATCTGTCCTTCTTTTTATGTCTTTTTTCTGAGGATTATTATCAAAGGGAAGATTGACATTCCTAATCAGATGGAGGACTTCATTTATGAATATAGGACTTAAGTAAATGCATGATTAGCTATACTCAAGAGATTTGAAGTAATTATATGTACTGCATGCTGGTGTATGTGTGTTATCACCAGAATAATCACTTATTGTGCATGTTTTTGGTGTTTTGGGTTTACTCTGTGTTCTCTTTGAATTTTGATTTGGATATGATTATTGGTCTATTATCCATTATGATATATCTGCCAACAGTTTTTATGAGATAGTATCTGACTTTAGAAAATTGTTATCCTGTCCAAAGCAATTAAGACTACTAAGATTGGAGATATGTGCAGAGATTTGTAAATTTGTTACTGCCCGATGGAGTCTGGTCAGAAGTGGTCTTCATGGAAGAATTGAGGCCAATTAGCCATACCTCCGATGTGGAAACAAGGCCAAGCGACTGAACTGTACGTGAAAACACAGGAACTGGGGTGCAGAAAAATGACAGCAGGTGCTGTAGCAGAAGGCAGTTTGTTTGCCGAAGGGCTGGAAATCAGTACAAGAATGAGTGTCTGCAGGCAACAGTGAAGCATGGTGGAGGTAACTTGCAAGTTTGGGGGCTGCTTTTCTGCAAACGGAGTTGGGAGTTTGGTCTGAATTAATGGTCTCCTCAGTGCTAAGAAGTACAGGCAGATACTTATCCATCATGCAGTATCATCAGGGAGGCATCTGATTGGTCACAAATTTATTCTGCAGCATGACAATGACCCCAGACATCATTAATAACTATCTTCAGCGTAAAGAAGAACAAGGAGTCCTGGAAGTGATGGTATGTCCCCCACAGAGCCCTAATCTCAAAATCATCAAATCTGTCTGGGATTACATGAAGAGAGAGAAAAGCAACAGAGGGTGCCTAAATCCACAGAATAATTGTGGTTAGTTCTCCAAGATGTTTGGAACAACCTACCTGACAAGTTCCTATGTGCAAGTGTACCTAGAAGAATTGATGCAAAGGGTAGTCACACCAATTTGATTCAGATTTTTCTTCTGTTCACTCACTATGCATTTTGTAAACTGATAAAAATAAACTATTAACGTGTATTTTTGAAAGTATACTTACTTGACAGCATTTTTTCACACCTGCACAGTACAGTATGTTGGTTGTACACTCTCACTTATCCAGTACTTTCTGACTTCCAAGTACGCTAAGAGATATTCTCAACTACACAGGGTTTTTTGGGGGGGGATACTACAAGAGCTCAAAGATAAAAAAACAAACATTAATATACATTTATATATGTTTTCACATCTTCCTACTTTGCCATGTGTCAATTCATGGCATATGACAGATTTGCTATGCACTTGTCTTATGATTTTTTCCTTCGCTCTTGTAGGGGCTCACCCTTGTTAGGTTAGTTAGACACTATAACATTAGGAAGTCTGTAAGTCCTGTCATTTAGGTTAGTTGGTTGAAGGATTAGGTTATTTATTTTCCCTCCCTCCATTAATTTGTTTTGATACCCTTTGGCCCAACTCATAGTGCCTCCTCCTCTCTGTATCTCTATAATATAGGGCCTCACCTGTCACGTCAATCATTAGGCCCCTGTACTTCTGTCTTAATTTTAGATGTCACCGCAAGGCCAATGTTTCCCACCTATTGTTTTAGTCTCTATGCCCCTCAGTCCAAATCATGTTAGCGCCTTGCATGCTGCCACTTGTCATTAGAGAGGGCCTTACCAGTCACATCTTATCAAGTGCTGAGTTTCATTTTTTGCTACTATTTTCTTTATTTAGATAGGGAGGTATCTATGGACTCGCAGCAATCTGTCCTCTGTATCTAGTATTAAAGGGATAGTAATACTTAGTTTTATCTTTATTTTATTTTGTAGGCATTAAAAAAACATGAAGAACGATATAAGTCTTATCTCTTAAACCTTTATGATTTGAGAGATATTCACAAGCAAAGTTTCCTCTCCCACCCCTTTTACCTAGTGTAAGCCATCTCTTCTCAGATGTGGAATCCAGTACATAGACCAGACAGATAACAGCAGGGGACAATCTTCTTCCTATGAGAACAATGAAAGCCCTGCCCCCCTATCCTGCATTATAGGTCCCCTGTACAGATCATGCACAGGCTTTTCCTACTGATGGTTCCACTGATAGTGATCATCCTGAGATTAGACAGGCCCATTTAATTCCAGTCCATCTTAGGAGGGACATCTTAGGAGATGGGTAAGAACATCAACCTGATCTTTTTTGCTTGTCTCTTCCCAAGATAGCATTGGGAATAAGTCTCTTGAGTGATCATTGTAGGGAGGAACTGGGTCATTATCTTTTCAGGGTGGTCGATTGGGTCATAAATATAAAGGGTTATGGTTTTTTATGACTACCAGTGTTTTTCTTTGGCTATGGCAGTAGCACCATTTTTCTTTGGCTAAGGCAACAACAGATCTAGCAAAATTTAATTTTGCTACAGACTGGAACCAGTTAGATACAGAGCTTTTCTGCCATGGTTTTACAGGTTTAAGCCTCCAGTCTACTTGGTGTGTCAGAAGGCACAACATACCACCAATTTCTGCCCTACTGAGGTCACCCCTTACTCTTCTACTAGCCAGATGGTTACACAAGCTGCCTCTCTGTCCCTTCCTAGGCCCTCCACTAAGACCCTTGACCATTTAGGGAGACCCATAGCATATTTAGGTAGATATTCTCAGATATGCAACAACTTCAACTCGACAGGTTGTGTTTTCAGTGCCTGTCGCTTGCTGCATGTTCGCACTGTCTACCATAGGGCTCACCCTAAGACCATGTGTCCACAGCTGCTCTTTTCTAAATCATGACTAGGCATCATATAATCCCTAACTTTAATAACTATCTCAGGCTTCATCCTTCTTTGGGCTTAGTGGACTTCCTAGTGCAAGGTTTATCAAACTTTTTTTACACAGGGCTAACTGCACTTCTTCTGAGTCACTAGAATATGTAAACTTACAGTCAGCTCTTCTAGACCCACTAGCAGTTGATATGTTGCGGTCGAGTTAAATTACAAAAAGATATGTTACAGGGTCCTTTGACATTCCCCTTTTCGCTGCTTGGAGAGGTCCCCCGATTGGCATAGCCACAGGGAAGATCTCAAATAAAAAGAGATTAACTTATGACTTGTCAGTACCTCATTCATCCTTCATTCCCAGTGTGAATTTTCTTATTCCCTCTGAAGAATTCTCTCTTTCTTACTCTTCAGTGGATGATGCTATTCAGTTGATTATTATTTCTGACAGGGGTGCCTGGGTATCCAAACCTGAGTACGCTTCATCCCTCCCTTTGGCACCTTTATGGCATTCGGTGGAGGGAGAAGTTCTATTTCACAACTCACCTATATTTTGGGGATAAAAGCAGCCCGAAGTTATTGGATTTATTCACAGAAACCCTGTGCTTGATACTCCTGAATGTATGCTGCTCTTCTATGGTTATCCACTACTTGGACAACTTTCTTACCATCGAACCCCCTCATTGCAAGGCTTAAATATCCTTGTGGCTCAGAATAATCCATAGGACTACTCACTAGTCTTTATTTTCTGGGTATCCCATTGGATGTGTCCCTTATGGTGGCTAGTTTACCAATGGATAAACTTCACCACTTTCAGGAAGCAGTCCTACATTTTTCCTCAGTCAGGTTCTGTCAGAGGGTAGAGCTGCAATCCCTGCTTGGCATGTTAAATTTCGCCATGAGAGTTATCCCTCAAGGGTGATCATTTATTTCTCATGTACTGGCTCCATTGTCTGATGAGCCTGATGGATATAACATGATGTAGTCGGGCTAAACGGATCAATCTGATTTAGCTACGTGATCATGTTTCCCGAGGAATTGGTATGGCTATTCAATGTTTATTCCACAGTTCTCAGTATCACCTTCAGTGGTTACCAACGCACCTGCTTCAGGGGGTTTTGCAGCTATCTATAGGGACCACTGGACGGTGGAGGGTTGGCCTCCTGAAGTTTTAGCTATCCCAAATTTCGATCTTACCTCACCTCTGTTTGAGTTATATCCATTTGTGGCATCAGCT
The DNA here is from genome assembly GCA_037306005.1 of Rhinophrynus dorsalis. Taxonomy (NCBI): domain Eukaryota; kingdom Metazoa; phylum Chordata; class Amphibia; order Anura; family Rhinophrynidae; genus Rhinophrynus; species Rhinophrynus dorsalis. Next base: position 112,193,228 of record CM074725.1, read on the forward strand.
GCTATGTTGGATCATTTATGGGCAGGGCACACTGTAATTTTCTCTACAGACAATGAAGCTACAGCTCATATAGTTAAAAAGGCTAGGTCCTCTTCCCACATTATCATACCCTTTGTTAGGAAACTTACATGATTGTCCTCAGATCATAAGTTCTTCATTGATTGTCAGTTTCCCTGGCAGATTTAACATCAAGGCTAACAGTCTCTCAATTAAATTTTCAGGAATTTCACTGTCTCCATCCATTAGCAGTCCCACTTTCCACACCACTGCCTACAGTACAATCACTGTTGCTGAACTAATTTGCCACCTACAGGGTACTAAAGTTTTGATGAACGGCAATCTCTCTGTTAATACATGTAACACGTATGACTGAAACTGGGTATTATTCCAACCCTTCATTAGGATCTACAGTCCAGTTGAACCTTTTTCTGTTAACACTGTACTTACTTTTATTTCATATTGTCATTTTGGACTATAACACCATCAAAATATATTTAGCTGGTATGCAACACTTTTGCCAAATTTCCGATCCAAAATTTATGTCACTCCTTACATCTCATCCAATTAAGATTTTCCTCTGAGGTATTGAGAAATCATTTCCCTCTAAAGCCTCAATTCATCTCCCTATAGATGGAGCTTTGTATCAGAAATTATGTAAACTACTGTTATTTCTGTGTTGGTGGAGTCTGTGAAAAGAATCAGTTGAATAGGGAATGTATTTGTTTGCTTTTTTGATGACTGAGATGGGGGAAAGTTGGTTAATAAAAAAAAAAATACAAATAAAATAAAATATTGTTAAATAACATGACAGGGACAGGGGCAGGGACCCTGACGTGTAAGCTATGACTGGGGTAGACTGATACTTGATGAGATAGAGTATTTTGTAGAGGGCTGTTATGGACATAAAAAATGAGTAACATTTTGACTTGTGCTATTGCAACCATAATTCACTAAGACTTTTTTTTATGTTCACCACTTAAGCAGATATCCCCTGGATTAAATGCCAGTTTTCAGCACTGGAAAGGTTAATTTCCTCTGTTTGAAACTGACTCTTGCAGGCCAGAAAACAATAGAAAACAAGTTCTATCTGGTCTTCAGAACAAGCATGGTCAGAACCAGTTATTCTAGTTTTAGGAAGGCACTGGTTTCAGGATGCAGGAAATGGGTGGAGAGTGTATGGAACATAGGAGGAGAGAATAGGGAAACTACTGAGGGGAGGATTGGTTATTTAATCCCATACCCTGCACTTGGAGGAGCAGTCTTAGAGTGGAGCAGGAAAGTGATGGATCCTGGCCTGCCTCTTTTCTGCTGCACCATCCTCATTGTTCCAGGATAGCTATGTTTAAAAACTGTATCTTCCTGCTTTCTATTTTATACTATATTTCTAGGAAAATACCCTAAGTAACCAACTTATGGTGATTCTGACATAATTGTTGGATATTGTATTTTATTTGCACTGTAGTAAGTAATTGTCTAGTTAGTGTTATTAGGTGTTCAGCTAGAATATATTTGATAATATAGAGTGTATTGTTCTTGTTATAATAGTATTGTTTGTTATTAAACATTATTGCTTACTGTTAGTACTGGGGTGGTATTGTGTTAAATGTGGTATTGGTCATTAGAACCAACTTCTCTGGGTATAGTTTAAAATTAAATGGTTGGCTTTTGGGGTGTTGGCAAATGCATGTTGTTTCCAATAACTGTGCTTATATCTGCTAGTGTGAGTATACTGTAGCCCACTCTGTTTGTGCTAGGCCCCATCCTGTATCTTTGTTCTAAAGCCACATGGTCTGACGCCATCTTGCTAGGCCCCAACCTGTGTCTTTGTTCTCAGATTAATGTACCTAAATCCACAAACCACAACAAATTGGCAGGGTATCTGCAGAAGTTATTAATATTAATGATTAATAACCATAATTCACACATTACCTAGAAACTGATATTTTGTTAAAATATTTATTTTTTAATACATTTTTTAATTAATATTTTTCCTGGGCAATTTAGCCAGTAAGCATCCCAAGTTATTTTTGTGTGCCAATACCACACTGCGACAAGAGTGGTGTGTTTTAGTATTGTCAGATTTCAAGGGGCTTATTCACTAAATGAGGATTTGTGTGCTGGAATACTCTTGTATTTTAAGAAGTGTACTTTGCATGCTTTGATCTTTGGGTTACAGACTTTGAAGTGTATAGATAAGTGCTCATATCCCAGTTATCTGTATTGTGTGTATTGCATATATACATACATATGTGTATATATATATATATATATATATATATATATATATATATATATATATACACTTATATATAAAATATATGTTAGGCGCATACTTGTATAGGTGCCTGTGATACAAGAGCAAGATACGGGTTATTCAAATTACCAGGAGTATGCTGATATAAAGAGATTACACTTGGCTTATTACATAGAGCATTAGTGTGGGGAGGTACGGAACTTTGGGAGAAGATCTGGGCAGCCGTTTGAACAAGATTGATGCCAAAAGTTGTGGGGGAAATGAACCTCAATAAAACGGAGGAAGAACTGACTCAAATGAGGAACCTGAAGACCAAAATAAAGACATCCCGTAGATCTAGATTTCAAAACTGACAACGGTACTCGCTTTGATGGTCAGTCCCACAATGGGCGCAAGCTATCCCATTTCACCCCAAGCCTCTGGGTTGATTAAAAAATGCAATGGGCTTTTGAAAGGACAGATTCATACACTATCCCCAAGTATTTCATAGAAGGGGTGGGTCAGAATTTTTGCACAAGCTCTTATGATTTTACATGACTGACCAACAGAACACATCTCTGTATGCCAGGCTTACTTGTAATGACAATCCATTTGTTAGTTTACGGTTGACATGTACAGGCAGCCTCCCCAAATTTCAATTTGAACTAACATTTTATTATATTTTTTCTCTTAGTGGTGGGAGGGATTAACAGAAGTTAGCCTTTCCCATAGGAGGCAGTAGGCCTGGAGGGACAGAGATAACCTTACATTCACTGATGAGTGAACCAGAAAGGGTTGGAGTACAACTGGGTAGTGAGTGTGGACGAATGAATGTGGAGCACATCTTTGTTTAGAACTAATACAAGTGGGATAACTGCTGATACTGTTCTAGGAGAGGTGGCAATCAGGGCTCCCCACAAAATATAAGTAGGGGCCAAAGCATGGGTATTATCAAGGTCTAATGCAGTAGAAGGAAGAGGTTATTCCAGACAGTCATGGTAATACTAAACCTGTATTATTAAATGATGATTCTTAACCTGTCTATTCTCCTTCCAGTAGATAGTGACCGCATAGCCCTTCTGATTCCATAGATGTCCAAAACATTACATCTTGATCAGATGTACCCTCCCTTAGACTACTAAATTCTCATCAGTGAAGAAGAAGGATAATTTATGCAGCCTGGCTGCAGCAATAAAAACAAACTTCATGAAACACCAGACATCAAATTATTTGGGGTAGATGGGAAGCTTGTGGAAATACTATTCTACATGGAATATTGATTACTGTATTAATATGTATTTCTTTGTGTGTTTCCCTATATGTACATGTTATATGTACAAGCAAGGTACAGAATATATATTTTTGGAGAACCCCCTATTAGACCATAACATTAGTATATTTATGGTGTAATAGCAGGAGGTGGAATGTTATGGACATGAAAAATAAGAAACATTTTGACTTGTGCTTTTGCAACCATAATTCACTAAGGATATAGACTTTTTTTATGTTCACCACTTAAACAGATATTCCCTGGATTAAATGTAAGTTTTTATCACTGGAATGGTTAATTTCCTCTGTTGGAAAATAACTATTGCAGGCCAGAAAACAGTAGAAGTCTTCAGAACAAGCTTGGCCAAAACCAGTTATTCCAGTTTTAGGAATGCATTGGTTTCAGGAAGCAGGAAATGGGCGGAGAGTGGATGGAATATAGGAGGAGAGAATAGGGATACTACTGAGGGGGAGGATTGGTTATTTAATCCCATACCCTGCTATTGGAGGAGCAGTCTTGGAATGGAGCAGGAGAGTGATGGATGGGGGGTAAATTCCTGCCAGGCCATGTAGGCCCAAGAACTGTTCCAGGATCCTGGCCTGCCTCTTTCCTGCTGCACCATCCTCATTGTTCCAGGATAGCTAAATTTAAAAACTACTTTCTTTTTTATACTATATTTCTAGGAAAACACCCTAAATAACCAGCTTATGGTGATTCTGACATAATTTTTGCATATTGTGTTTTTGCTGCTCCGCAGTAAGTAATTATCTAGTTAGTGTTATTAGGTGTTCAACTAGAATATATTTGATAATATACAGTGTATTGTTCTTGTTATAATAGTATTGTTTATTATTAATTATTATTGCTTATTGCTAGTACTGGAGTGTTATTGTGTTAATTGTGGTATTGGTCATTAGAACAAACTTCTCTGGGTATATCCTAAAATTATTTGGTTGGCTTTTGGGGTGTTGGCAAATGCACGTTGTTTCCAGTAACTGTGCTAGTGTTTGCTAGTGTGAGCATATTGTAGCCCACTCTGTTTGTGCTAGGCCCCATCCTGTGTCTTTGTTCTCAAGCCACATGGTCTGACGCCATCTTGCTAGGCCCCAACCTGTGTCTTTGTTCTCAAGCCACATGGTTGAGGACTCCATTTTGTAGAAAGCACATGGTATGTGAGTTTGCAGTTCTTCACAATCACATTAACACAGCTGTTATTGTGAAACCCTTTGGGCCAGATTAATGCACCTAAAGCCATGAACCACAAGAAGGGCCAAGGCAAGACATCACACGCATTAAAATTACACACAATAGTTCAGTAAAGCCCAGCAAACACAACGGGTAGGGTGAAAGGATTAGGATCAGTGAAAGGATGTGTGAGTAAAGTGGTAGTCCAAAAACTGGTTGCTGCAGCATGTGCAATAAATGATGGTGATCCCTCTCTTCTTCCTGAGGAGGATGCAGTTTGTCAAAAGCCTTACTAAAAGTTCCACCACTAACATAAACGTGCTACATTCAGTTTGGATTTTAGTAACCCTTGTTTAATGATTTCTTTATTTCTCTTTATAAACAATGACTAGCAGGCAGCATTTCAGCAGGCTTAAAAAAGCTGAAAGATATTTGTGTATGTACTGTGCAGTACTCAGGTTAGCCAAACACAAGCCGTAAGAAGAATTTGATTTCTAGGACTTGTTAGGCACAAGCCCTGAGAAAACATTGAATTGTAGGAATTAGACTTGTTAGAGGCACAAGCCTTGAGGAAAACTTGATTTGGACTTAGGCTAGTTATGGTTTGTATAGACAAAGATGGTTTGTATAGGCAAAGAACAAGCTCTGACACCAGAAAAAATGATGTCCTACTGGCTTAGTACCAGCAGGTCAAGTTATGGTGGTCAATGACCATTGGCAAATGCTGTGGTGACATTGCAGCATTTGCCACTGCTGTGCTGTTATTGCTGCTGCAGTGATATGAGACGGGTAATGATGGTTCCACTTGCCATTAGCTCCAGTGATGCACCTGAACCAGTAGCAGCACCACAAATAGCCCCACCACTTCAGGCATATCTGGTGAAAAGAAGTTGGCCAATAATGCTTCTCCTTCTGCACGCCCTCAAAAATCATGAGTGTGTTGCTGGAATACACATTTTGAAATTGAGAGCAGAAAGGAACTGTGTATTTAACCAGCAACTGCAATGTGTACAGTGTGTGTAGAAAAGTTTGGAAATAAGGGAAGAACTGGGAACAATGGACACATCTGCACTCACATCAAACAACTGGAAAAACTGCAAGAAAACACCTTGATGCATAGGTCCGCAATGTCAAATCAATAATCTCCCTCAGAAGCCAAGTACTGCTGTTACTATGCCCCTTGTCTGCTCTGCTAAGGACATGTAACAACTAACAGACTTAATAATAATGATGAATTTTCCCTGCCACTAGCTTAGCATATTCTGTGGGATGGAATCTCCTCAGATGTTGCTTGATTTCCTGCTTGTGCAATGGGTGGACACGAACTGCTACATGTTCGCATCTACAAAATCGCTATCAGCTATGGGGGAGGTAACCATAACTAAGGCGGTACATCTTCCCACATCTGGACCCTAGTACAACAAGCTGATGATGAAGCAGGTGTTTTGTTCACCATCAAACTTTCATGCTCAGGCTGGGTTTCTTCTTCCTCTTAGATTTCCTCCTACATTCATGGTGCCCTTCAGGAGAAAAAGGGGGTACAGCAACAGTGAAGCTAGTCCCACCAGCTGCTTTACAATCGCTATTAACCCCCTTCACCCCCACCACTCTCTAGCTGCTATGCAGTAGCAATGGAATGCTTATGGATGACAAGTGTGACTTAGGGTCCCTTGATGTCACACATGCCATCATCTCCTCCTCCTGAGTATCAAAAGGCACACTGGCAGCAGGCACAGGCAGCTGACCTGTCCTGCTCACACTGCTACCCACTTTTTCCTGTGCCTTTGCTGCCAATTAAACTATTTTCCCCAAGATATGCCACAACTTAGCTTATTTCAGTATACATACTTCACTTCGATCTCTGTTGTATAGCAGAAAGACACTAACTGCAACCCAGCAAAAGACAAAAAACACTCCCACCATGTGGATGTGCACCAATACTTTATATATTTGCTCTTAGCTATTTTGGTCAAAATTGGTTGCACTCCAGCAATTTTAAATGTGTTTTTTTTCTTTGGGTGTGCTTACCAAAACCTGGACTGGAATTGTACTTTTGGAAGCTTTGACCAGCTTCTATTGGTTTAAGCACCCCTCCCACCCCCAGGTGCAATGCTCATTGTCTCTAGGACACTATATAATGCCTGTCAGAGAGTCTCTCTCCATTAATGAGTAAAGTTGACCAAGATTCACCTCTCAGGATAAAGTAACTTAAGGTTAGTAATTGCCTAAAGCAGGAGAGATTCAGCTCATAAGACAAAGCATATTAAGGTTAGGTACTTGCCAAAATGAGGTACCTTGGTGTTGGTGGCAAGCTTAGCATTCTATGGCCATATAATGTAACTAAATCCTCATCTTTAATATAGTAGTGATATGCAGGCACAATGCTGCAGATTAAAGGGTTAATGGTGATGAAAATGTGGATGTGCACCAATACTTTGTATATTTGCTTTTAGCTATTTTGGTCAAAATTGGTTGCACTCCAGCAATTTTAAATGTGTTTTTTTTCTTTGGGTGTGCTTACCAAAACCTGGACTGGAATTGTACTTTTGGAAGCTTTGACCAGCTTCTATTGGTATAAGCACCCCTCACAACCCCAGGTGCAATGTTCATTGTCTCTAGGACATTATATAATGCCTGTCAGAGAGTCTGTCTCCATTAATGAGTAAAGCTGACCAAGATTCAGCTCTCAGGATAAAGTAACTTAAGGTTAGTAATTGCCTAAAGCAGGAGAGATTCAGCTCATAAGACAAAGCATATTAAGGTTAGGTACTTGCCAAAATGAGGTACCTTGGCGTTGGTGGCAAGCTTAGCATTCTATGACCGTGAGTTGCTGTCAATTATATTCGCTCTCAAAGAATGTAGATATTTGCTCGAGGGGACTTCTATGCCAATTCTGACCCTCATAGATCATAAAAACCTCACTAAAAGCTTGAATCCGAGGCAGGCCCAATGGGCTTTATTTTTTTCTCGTTTTAACTATGTGGTCTCATACCTGCAGGGGACCAAAAATGTCTGGGCTGATGTCCTATCTAGACAGTTCTTGGGTGCTAAGGAGGAAAGCCCTCCTAGTCCTATTATTCCTCAGGAGCGAGTACTGGCCACCATATGTACCAGCATAACATCTCCCCTAGGGGAGAGAATACGGGCCGCCCAAGTAGATGCACCTGCTGAGACTCCCTCTGGGCGCTGTTTCATACTTGTTAACCTCCATACCAAGGTACTTTCTACTTACGATAATACTAAGTCAGCATGGCATCCGGGAGAAAAAACAGACTTGTGCGATTCAGTTTGGCCAATTTCAGAATTCGGACCTTCCGATAGCAAAGGTCCGCCAAAAAAAAAAAAAATCAGAATCCGAAACGGACCTAGTCTGAACTTTCGGTGTAAATTTCAAAAATTCGGACAATGCTTTCCCGCCTGAAACTATTACAATGTCCTACATGCTGCTAAAAATAGATCTGGTAAAACAGGTGCTTTACAGTTCATGCAAAGTGCAGATATTAACCACATAAAGACACAAGCAATTTTGGCATTTTTGCTATGTGTATGTTCAACCATAATTCCTATCTTTCTCATTTGTTGCACAAACACATATTATATACCATTTTTGAATGGCAGAAAAGGCTTTAATTTGATGTGACATATACATATATAAATTCTCATTTATTATTAAAAATATTAAAAAATGACAAAATAAAAAAAGCACTTTTTTTAAAGTTTTGGCAGTAATAATGTGTTACATAATGGGTGCAGCTTAAGAAAAGTCATTCAAAATAAGTTATTTGTCCTGATGGACTCACCTATGAGGCTTGCCTTGGCATGGCAGGTGAGCTTACATTCAAAACACCATTGGAGTGAAACTAAAAGCCTCCAATTATTTAAATGTGCATAGGGATTTGGGACAGAGTGCTTTTTGTTTTTTGTACTATGTATTTTGGGCTGATGTATACTATAGCCATTGCTGCTGCCCAGGAGTACTGGGAGTTTGAGGTCAGGGCTTTATTTTGTACAACGCTCACAACAATCCCAGGAGCTCCAAGCTAGTCGTAAATTCCTACCCACACCCTCCTACCAAGTCGGGGAGAGGGTCTGGTTGTCCTACAGAAATCTCCACCTCCGAGTGACATCTCGGAGACTGACTCCTGTTTTGTGGGGCCTTTCCGCATCCTCTGATGTGTGAACCCAGTGGCCTATGCCTAGACCTGCCCTAGACCTCCCCCCCAATATGCAAATACACGTGTTCCATGTCTCTCTGCTAAAACCCCTGGTTTGTAATCGGTTTACTACTGTCACTCCTCAACCCCATTCGGTGCCTGTTGACAACCAAGAAGAGTTTGAGATTTGCTCCATAGTCGCTCCGTGGGAGGCTTCAGTATTTGGTCCATTGCAAGGTGTACAGTCTGGAGAAGTGCGCATGGATTCCTGCCTTGGCCGTGAATGCTCCCAACCCCCTCTGTGCCTTCCATGCACGTTTTCTCCTCAAACCTGGTCCTGCCCCGCTGAGGAGGGGTCGTTGAGGGGGGAGTACTATCACAGTTTCACTGAACTGCTCTGTGTTTTTACACTCAACTGTTGACATGCTAGCTGCCTTTCCTTCCCTGGGTCAGGCTGACTCAGCTGATGATTACGAACTGCCGTTACCTCTCAGTTACCACGGTTGCTCACCTGATTGTTATCAGCCAACTCATTCCAGGCTATTTAACCCCTTAAGGCACGCTGCCGGCACTTAAGGACCACAGACCTTTTTTTTTTCTTGTATCTGGTTCTGGGCTCCCGGAATGGCATGCAGCCAGGCAGGAAGCCCGGAATTCCATGACAGTCCTGGAACGTCATGGATCGTTAACGCAAAACAACCCATGATGTGCCATGACCGTCAAGGGTCGTTAAGGGGTTAAGCAGCTAGGCCCATTTCCTCCTTGTCCTTGTGTTGTTTATGGCTGCTAGTATGTTCTCCTGTGTTCCGAATTATCCGTGCATAACCTGGCTTCCTCTGATGTCTCTTCTGACTCCTGACTTGTTCCTGACATCACTGCCCTTCGTACCCTTGACCCCGGCTTGCCTGAGTACCCATCTTGGTTCCAGACCCCGGCTTAGCTTTTGTTTTACGCTCCTGGATCACCATTTCGCATTGTTTGCGTTAGTTATTTTAATAACGGTGTTTTGCATTTTACATTTTTTATGTCTGTCTGGTTCCTGGTTCCTTACACTTAGCTTATTTCAGCTCTTAGCTTACAGAACTCACTTTCTGCTTTATATAGCAAAAAGCTGCCAATTACAACCCAGGAGGCAACAAAAAACACTCACACCTCAGACACAGACTGTAATCAATCACTTGTACAACTGCAAAGGGAGGAAATGGGCTTTAGTTTCTAACCCCTCCCTTACCACAATAAAGCAACATAAAAATACACTTATTCAATTTATCCACCAAATATTCATAAACTCAACTCATTTAAACTCACTTCCTTCTACTTTTTATCTCATAAAGCTACAAATTACAACCCAGCACACATAAAAAAATAATTCCCCCACAGACACAGACTGCAATAAATCACTTGCACAACTGCAAAGGGAGGGGGAAAAGCCTTTTGGTTTTATCCGCTCCCTCATGACACTAACACAACACAAAAATATACTTATTCCATTTGTCCACCAAATATCCCACAACTTAGCTTATTTCAGTTCATAGCTCAAGTACTTCACTTCCCCCTGCATTATGTAGCACAAAATAAAGTCACCAATTAGAACACAGAAAATAGCAACAACAACAACAACAAAAAACACTCCCACCACAGAATGCAATCAATCACCTCGCTTTTAGATACTCTCCTGCTGACCAAGGCCCAGTCTCAGAATATACCTGTAGTCATTTTTTTCAAATGGGGAAATAAATCTGGTAAGCTTTTATTCCGATGGCAAAGTCACATAAGCCCCGTTGTAATATCTCTCATCTTAAGTCCTCCACTGGAGCAGTGGTTACATCCCCGGTAGCAATCAAAATGTTTTGAGATTATTTTGCGACACTGTATAGATCTGGGGATGGACCTATTAAGTTGAGCAAACCTCACTAAGTTATCTTTAGCACAACGGGAAGTTTTGGATCAATTACAGAACAGGAAGTCTGGAATGTTATAGCCACTTTGAACTTTCACAAGAGTCCTGGTCTGGATGGTTTCTCTGTGGACTTTTATAAACTGCTGAAACCTCAGGTGGTTAAACCTCTTTCAGATCTGTATAACACACTTTTTTCAGAATCTCCCGATATTAGTAACCTGATTAGTGGCTGAATCATTCTTATACTAAAACAAATAAGGATCTCACTTCTCAAAACAGACCTATCACGCTTTTGAATCAAGATATTAAAATCTTGGCTAAAATATTTGCATCTAGAAGGTGCGCAGAGAGGACTGAGGTCTGATTTCGGAGAGCCCCGCTCCATTATCAGCCGAGGCGCGGGCAGTCTCTACTGCTCATGACTGTACCGCAGCTGTTGCGGTCTGGCACTGTGGCCCGTGTACACGGGCTGTTCAGCTAGAATTTGTATAAAGGAATGTATTTTTCTATGGATGATCACTTCTATTTGTAATATAGCAACTGACAATGGTCATGCTGTCTATCTGTACTGAATAGAGTGGGATACATAAAAGGAATAGACCATTTCCAATCTAACTGATTTATCCTGGTTCCTGTGAAAAACAAATAAAAATCATAGGTTCCTACGAACCGTCAACGATTGGGGTCAATCAAATATCCAATAGAGCACCCGCTCATATATTCATGTACCACCAGATGCAAGACACAAATGTAGTTATTCAGAACTTATATCAACTTATATATACAATATACGATCAGAATGATCAACCATATTAGTTCTGCATAACCCTAAGAATTATATATACACTGCTCAAAAAAATAAAGGGAACACTAAGATTACACATCCACTGCTCCAAAAAATAAAGGGAACACTAAGATTACACATCCTATATCTGAATGAATGAACTGACAACAATATCACACAAAAATTCTCAATGGAAATCAAATTTATCAACCCATGGAGGTCTGGATATGGAGTCACACTCAAAATCAAAATGGAAAACCACACTACAGGCTGATCCAACTTTGATGTAATGTCCTTAAAACAAGTCAAAATGAGGCTCAGTAGTGTGTGTGACCTCCACGTGCCTGTATGACCTCCCTACAATGCCTGGGCATGCTCCTGATGAGGTTGTGGATGGTCTCCTGAGGGATGTCCTCCCAGACCTGGACTAAAGCATCTGCCAACTCCTGGACAGTCTGTGGTGCAACGTGGCATTGGTGGATGGAGCCAGACATGATGACCCAGATGTGCTCAATCTGATTTAGATCTGGGGAACGGGCGGGCCAGTCCATAGCATCAATGCCTTCCTCTTGCAGGAACTGCTGACACACTCCAGCCACATGAGGTCTAGCATTGTCTTGCATTAGGAGGAACCCAGGGCCAACCGCACCAGCATATGGTCTCACAAGGGGTTTGAGGATCTCATCTCAGTACCTAATGGCAGTCAGGCTACCCCTGGCAAGCACATGGAGAGCTGTGAGGCCCCCCAAAGAAATGCCACCCCACACCATTACTGACCCACCGCCAAACCGGTCATGCTGGAAGATGTTGCAGGCAGCAGAACGTTCTCCACGGCATCTCCAGATTCTGTCACGTCTGTCACATGTGCTCAGTGTGAACCTGCTTTCATCTGTGAAGAGCACAGGGCGCCAGTGGCGTATTTGCCAATCTTGGTGTTCTCTGGCAAATGCCAAACGTCCTGCACGGTGTTGGGCTGTAAGCACAACCCCCACCTGTGGACGTCGGGCCCTCATACCACTCTCATGGAGTCTGTTTCTGACTCTTTAAGTGGACACATGCACATTTGTGGCCTGCTGGAGGTCATTTTGCAGGGCTCTGGCAGTGCTCCTCCTGCTCCTCCTTGCACAAAGGTGGAGATAGCGGTCCTGCTGCTGGGTTGTTGCCCTCCTACGGCTCCTCCACGTCTCCTGATGTACTGGCCTGTCTCCTGGTAGCGCCTCCATGCTCAGGACACTACGCTGACAGACACAGCAAACCTTCTTGCCACAGCTCGCATTGATGTGCCATCCTGGATGAGCTGCACTACCAGAGCCACTTGTGTGGGTTGTAGACTCCGTCTCATGCTACCACTAGAGTGAAAGCACCACCAGCATTTAAAAGTGACCAAAACATCAGCCAGGAAGCATAGGAACGGAGAAGTGGTCTGTGGTCACCACCTGCAGAACCACTCCTTTAATGAGGGTGTCTTGCTAATTCCCTATAATTTCCACCTGTTGTCTGTTCCATTTGCACAACAGCATGTGGAATTGATTGTCAATCAGTGTTGCTTCCTGAGTGGACAGTGTGATTTCACAGAAGTGTGATTGACTTCGAGTTACATTGTGTTGTTTAAGTGTTCCCTTTATTTTTTGGAGCAGTGTATTTCCATCAATATTTGGGGGAAAATAATTTTATAATAATTTTTTGTATATATATATAAAACTAGCAATGTGGGACGGCGTTGCCCGTCAGGATATATAGGGAGTTAATGCACACACGGATGCGAGACAAACACAGAGACACACACGCAAATGCACACGCATGCACTGAGATGCTTAAAGAGCGACAGTCATAAACACATACATGCAGACACATAGAGTGTGATACAGACATGCAACACACACAGTGAGAAACACACAGGCACACACAGAGACACACACACACACACACAAGTGAGTCATAAGGGGGTGACTTATGTGTCTTTGTAATGAGTTTGTGTTTGTACTTATGCCTCCACTGTGGCATTCATTCATATAGTTGAAATGCATGTGGTAATTGCACATACTATGGTGGAAGGTGGATCGTGCTGGCTCCCGGGATGTGAGTGACTGGCATTCATTCATGTAATTGAAACGTGTGTGGTAATTGCACATACTATGGTGGAAGGTGGATCGTGCTGGCTCCTGGGGTGTGATTACGTGTGAGTGATTGCATGTGAGTGATTGAGTGAGTGTGTTAGTGAGTGTGTGTGATTGAGTGAGAATGTGTGAGTGAGAGTGTGTATGATAGTGAGAGGGTGTGAGTGAGAGGGTGTGAATGATTGAGGGTGTGAGTGATTGAGGGTGTGAGTGATTGAGGGTTACAGTGTGATTGAGGGTGTGAGTGTGATTGAGTGTGAGAGTGTGATTGTTATTGAGTGTGACTGCGAGACTAAGTGTGAGAGTGTGATTGAGTGTGAAACTGTGAGAGTGAGACTGTGAGAGTGTGATTGAGTGAGACTGTGAGAGTGTGATTGAGTGTGTGAGTGATTGGGTGTGAGACAGAGAGTGAGAGAGACTGTGTGAGACTGTGAGAGACTGTGAGAGTGTGAGAGAGACTTTGAGAGTGTGAGAGAGAGTGTGAGAGACTGAGACTGAGAGTGTGAGAGACTGTGAGACTGAGAGTGAGAGAGACTGAGACTGTGTGAAACTGAGACTGAGAGTGTGTGAGACTGTGTGTGTGAGACTGTGAGTGAGACTGAGTGAGACAGTGTGAGAGTGAGAGAGAGAGACTGAGTGAGACAGTGTGAGAGTGAGAGAGAGAGACTGAGTGAGACAGTGTGAGAGAGAGAGACTGTGAGAGAGAGAGAGAGACTGTGAGAGCATGAGACTGTGAGAGCGTGCGAGACAGAGCGTGCGAGACAGAGTGTGAATGTGAGCGAGTGTGTGTGAGCGAGTGTGTGTGAGTGAATCTGTGTGAGAGTGAGACTGTGTGAGAGTGAGAGAGAGAGACTATGTGAGAGTGAGAGACTGTGAGAGAGAGAGAGACTGTGAGAGAGAGAGAGAGAGAGTGCGAGACAGAGCGTGCGAGACAGAGAGCGTGCGAGACAGAGAGCGTGCGAGACAGAGAGCGTGCGAGACAGAGTGTGAATGTGAGAGACAGAGTGTGAATGTGAGAGACTGTGTGAGAGTGAGAGAGAGAGAGACTATGTGAGAGAGAGAGAGAGACTGTGAGAGTGAGAGAGTGTGAGACTGTGTGTGTGTGAGACTGTGTGTGTGAGAGTGTAAGAGAGTGTGAGAGCGTGAGGGACTGTGAGAGCGTGAGGGACTGTGTGAGACTGCGAGAGAGACTGTGTGAGACTGCGAGAGAGACTGTGTGAGACTGAGAGTGTGTGAGACTGCGAGAGAGACTGCGAGAGTGTGAGACTGAGAGTGTGAGACTGAGAGTGTGAGACAGAGTGTGAGACTGAGAGTGTGAGACTGTGACTGTGTGAAAGACTGTGTGAGAGACTGTGTGAGACTGTGTGTGAGAGAGTGTGAGTGGAAGAGACTGTGAGAGTGTGAGGGACTGTGAGAGTGTGAGGGACTGTGTGAGACTGCGAGAGAGACTGTGTGAGACTGTGAGAGAGACTGTGTGAGACTGCGAGACTGTGTGAGAGTGCGAGACTGTGTGAAAGTGTGAGACTGTGTGAGACTGTGAGAGTGTGAGAGACTGTGAGACTGCGAGAGAGACTGTGAGAGACTGAGAGTGTGAGACTGAGAGTGTGAGACTGAGAGTGTGTGAGACTATGAGAGTGTGAGGGACTGTGTGAGACTGCGAGAGAGACTGTGTGAGACTGTGAGAGACTATGAGAGTGTGAGATTGAGAGTGTGTGAGACTGAGAGTGTGTGAGACTGAGAGTGAGTGAGACTGAGAGTGTGTGAGACTGAGAGTGTGTGAGACTGAGAGAGAGACTGTGTGAGACTGCGAGAGAGAGTGTGAGACAGAGTGTGAGACTGTGTGAAAGTGTGAGACTGTGAGAGTGTGAGAGACTGTGTGAGACTGTGAGACTGAGAGTGTAAGAGACTGTGAGAGTGTGAGGGACTGTGAGAGACTGCGAGAGAGACTGTGAGAGTGTGAGACTGTGTGAAAGTGTGAGACTGTGAGAGTGTGAGAGACTGTGAGACTGAGAGTGTAAGAGACTGTGAGAGTGTGAGGGACTGTGAGAGACTGCGAGAGAGACTGTGAGAGTGTGAGACTGAGAGTGTGAGACTGTGTGAAAGTGTGAGACTGTGAGAGTGTGAGAGACTGTGTGAGACTGTGAGACTGAGAGCGTAAGAGACTGTGAGAGTGTGAGGGACTGTGAGAGACTGCGAGAGAGACTGTGAGAGTGTGAGACTGAGAGTGTGAGGGACTGAGAGTGTGAGACTGCGAGATAGACTGTGAGAGAGACTGCGAGAGACTGTGAGAGACTGCGAGAGACTGTGAGAGACTGTGAGAGACTGTGTGAAAGTGTGAGAGTGTGAGAGACTGTGTGAGACTGAGAGTGTAAGAGACTGTGAGAGTGTGAGGGACTGTGAGAGTGTGAGGGACTGTGTGAGACTGCGAGAGAGACTGTGTGAGACTGCGAGAGAGACTGTGAGAGACTGTGAGAGTGTGAGAGTGAGACTGTGTGAAAGTGTGAGACTGTGAGAGTGTGAGAGACTGTGAGACTGCGAGAGAGACTGTGAGAGACTGTGAGAGTGTGAGACTGAGAGTGTGTGAGACTGTGAGAGTGTGAGGGACTGTGTGAGACTGCGAGAGAGACTGTGTGAGACTGTGAGAGAGACTGTGAGAGTGTGAGATTGAGAGTGTGTGAGACAGAGTGTGTGAGACTGAGAGAAAGACTGTGTGAGACTGAGAGAGAGACTGCGAGACTGCGAGAGAGACTGTGAGAGACTGAGAGAGAGACTGTGTGAGACTGAGAGAGAGACTGTGTGAGACTGCGAGAAAGAGTGTGAGACTGAGAGTGTGAGACTGTGTGAAAGTGTGAGACTGTGTGAAAGTGTGAGACTGTGAGAGTGTGTGAGACTGTGAGACTGAGAGTGTAAGAGACTGTGAGAGTGTGAGGGACTGTGAGAGTGTGAGGGACTGTGAGAGACTGCGAGAGAGACTGTGTGAGACTGCAAGAGAGACTGTGAGAGTGTGAGGGACTGAGAGTGTGAGGGACTGTGTGAGACTGTGAGAGAGACTGTGAGACTGAGAGTGTGAGACTGAGAGTGTGAGACTGTGTGTGAGACTGCGAGAGAGACTGTGAGTGTGAGACTGAGAGTGTGAGACTGAGAGTGTGAGACTGTGTGAGACTGCGAGAGAGACTGTGTGAGACTGTGAGAGTGTGAGACTGTGAGAGTGTGAGACTGTGTGAGAGTGTGAGACTGTGTGAAAGTGTGAGAGACTGTGTGAGACTGTGAGACTGAGAGTGTAAGAGACTGTGAGAGTGTAAGAGACTGTGTGAGACTGCGAGAGTGTGAGAGTGTGAGACTGTGTGAGACTGCGAGAGTGTGAGAGACTGTGAGAGTGTGAGAGACTGTGTGAGACTGCGAGAGAGACTGTGTGAGACTGCGAGAGAGACTGTGTGAGACTGTGAGAGTGTGAGACTGAGAGAAAGTGTGAGACTGAGAGAAAGTGTGAGACTGAGAGAGAGTGTGAGACTGAGAGAGAGTGTGAGACTGAGAGAGAGTGTGAGACTGAGAGAGAGTGGGAGACAGAGAGTGTGAGACTGTGAGACTGAGACTGTGTGAGACTGTGAGACTGCGACTGTGAGACAGACTGTGTGTGAGAGACTGTGTGAGAGACTGTGTGAGAGTGAGACAGAATGTGTGCTTTGCAATGCGTTGCTTACCCCTCTGGCGCTCAAAGGGTTAAGCTGAGGTAACATAGCAATATAACACACGGTGGCTCTTCAGTTGAGGCAATGTAACAATATGCTGAGGGATCAAATAGAAAGTGGTGTTTGAGGTTTGCCCTCTGTAACATACAGCAAAGCATCTCTCTCCCTTTAAGGAGAAAGGGTGGGAATCAGGAAGCAGGAAGTGGAGGAGTGACAGTTGAGACTGTGAGGTGACTGAAGAGATGAAGAGTTAAATAAGAGTTGCTATTAAGTTTGTATTTTATGGGAACATTACACCCTCATACTGAAACAGAGTGTATGGAGGGTTACAGTTATCTGTGGGAGGTGAAACAGTGTTTGTGGGGTCATGATCCTGAGTGAGTGTGTGTGTGGACCGGGAGAAGTTACTGATATCCCTACCTCAGGAGCGAGTGGCAGTTATATATTTTTTTTTGTCAGTTGGATACTGGTGGGTGGGCTGGAGGGGGCGGGCCAACTCCCTGTATGATAAACACGCCCCCATTGAATTACCCAATGAGAGCAGTAAAGTCCCCATTCAATCACCCAATAGGAGTTGTGTCTCCTAATGAGACATAAATTATGTAATTAGACATTCTGTTCAATGCGAGTTTCTTTTCTGAGGAGACATAAATTATGTTCTGTGTGTGGGGTACCATAAATTATGCAATGAGGCTTATTCTTTTATATATATAGATTATTATACGTTGTTAGAACAAGAGAACATAGTCTAAAACTAGAGGGACACAGGTTTAGACGTAATGTAAGAAAGTTTTACTTCACTGAGAGGGTAGTAGAAAAGTGGAATAGCCTACCAGCAGAAGTGATGGAAGTTAATACAGTGACAGAATTCAAGCATGCATGGGATAGGCATAAGGCTGTCCTTAACATAAGAAAAGACCAAGGACCAAAAAAGGTTTTACAGTAGGAAAATGGGCAGAATAGATGGACCAAATGGTTCTTATGTGCGGTCAAATTCTATGTTTCTATGTTTCTATTGGCTTTAGCTTATTCTGGGGAACTAAACAGAATTAATTAGCAAATTTGTCCAGATTATTGTGAGATCGTTTCATAGCAGTTTAGAGCAAAATAGTGTTATGTATTAGTCTTAAATCTAATTATTAACACCATATATCTTTGTGTTTCTGAAAAAGTCATTGGCCTTATATTGTATATTATATCTTGGTGTGCGTTTCATAGGATTCTTTGTTTACATTTGTTGTCTTATTGTATATCATCGTTGGCATAAGGTATATGCAAGGTATATGCAATATTGAAAACAGTAGATAGTTAAATTATATTTAGGTACTCTGGGACCTTTTATATTCCATAAGTTTCTAAATTTTGAAATATTGTGCATGTGGTAAAAGGAAATTCTTATGAGACCTGTGTTTTACATTAGAACCAACTCACATAACATCCCTTATACCTTAATTAGCATAGTTTGTACAGGTTTTGGGGCAGGTATTCATATATACTGTAGTCAAGTGTATTATCTTTAATTTTAAGGAATAATTAACCCTTGCTATGCATGCTACGTAAGGTTTGATCCTGTTTAAGCTAGGTAATGTTATTTTGTGATATTGGTTATTTTACTGTATGTTAATTCCTTTAGATATATATTGGTATATGACTAAGTCATATTAGAAGATATGTCTGAGTCATTTGGTGTTCACTTATACTTATCTCATTCTGATTACCATTTATAAAAATTTACTTAAATTATATATATTTTTGCACAAATATGCATAATTGATTATTTTAATCAGTTCTGTACTGTGAAGTAATGTGTCAATGCCTAGTTTGTGTAAATATCTCAAATGAATTTAACTACCCATTTTTTTCTTTTTATCTAAAGAGATACAACATAATTGGGTCACCTGTTAATGCTTTCTTTTCTGTATATCCTTAACAGTTTTCCCAAAAAGTGTAAAAACTCAAATTCAGTTTCCCTAAAAAAAAAAAATAAAAAAAAAAAATGACATTAAGTAACCAAAACGTGTATATTATATTTTCCTTCTACCTAGATGATACAATAGAGAAGTAGACAAATCCATAATCAACCTTAATATGTGTCATAGATAGCTCTGTTTATTAATATGGACTGTATATATTTAGTTCCTAAGCTATATGGTGCAAATACATATAATTCAAAGAATATACCATAATAGTATAGCTAAATAAGAAAATAAAACAAATATAAATATACAAAGTGATATGATGTGTGTAAAATACTATTAATTATTCTCAATAAATTAGAGACAATAACAATCTCAACTATATTCTAAACCTTTCTAATCATTCTAATCATCATCATATACATATAATAGTGTATATATCACGGCTCCCCTGATTCTGCCTGAGCGGCATTGTTACTTCCAGGTTTACCCTGGCTGCATTCTTATTGGCTCTGTGTTGATAACTCCTCCCAGGGTTTGCCTTTAATTATGCCCTCCTGTCACTATACCGGTGCCCTTTCGTGGTGTACCCAAATCTAGCGACTAGTAGCTCTTGTTCCTGTTTCCGTGTATCACCCGGCTCGCCTGACTATGCTTATTTCCTGAGGTTCCTGTGATCTGATTCCGTTGCTGACTGTTACGGTTTTTAGGACTCTCAGACCAATAAGTGAAAATAAAACACACTTTATTAAAGTGAATAATGCACAATTACGCCCTCTAGAGGCGGTAGGTAATACACAGATAAAGTAGACTGAGATAATACAAGGGAAATAGCATAATGGACATAAATGCAAATCAGTATGCACTAGGATGATATAGACCCCTAAGGGGTTAAAGTCCAAATAACAGTCAGTCTCAGATGTGGAAGTTTGACACGCCCTGGATGTTAAATAGGCTGTGCTGTACAGACGATGTTCATCAGGTGCCGAGGAACGAGCTGCCTTGCCAAGGTGGTAGATAATAAGCAGAATGGGTAACAACTTAGCCCCCATGGGCGTAGCTACAGGAACTGCTTTCGTATGTGCAAGTGCGAATAGCCCCTTCGGGCGTAACGGAAACCGGCCTGCAATGCAAGAGCTAGTAACCTCCTCAGATGTAATCAAATGCAGTAATACTAGAGCCAGAGCCACTAGCCCCCTCGGGCGTAGTACCGGATTAGCCAACACTGAAGCCTTTCTGCCAACACTCTGTGTCAATGATCTCGTCGGTAACCAACACCGGAGAGCCTTAAGCGCCCAAACGGCCCAAACTGTATGGACACTCTGCAACGTTAGACTACAGTTGCCGACGGAGAGTGGCCAACTCAGCAGCAGTATCACTTGCAACGAGACTCGTACAGGAGATAGAGAGAGTGAATCAGAGGCAGCACTGCAAGAGTTAAAATGCACGTTTACTCGAGGCTTCAGCGCTACTGCAAGGCTCTGTAACGTTACTCGAGGCTTCAACGCTACAATCAGGCTCTGCAAGGAGAGGAAGGCCCACGGAATACACACAGCTCTGCACTAGAACGAGGCACAGCACTATCGAAGGAATCACCAGGCAAGGCAGTGGCACAGACGTGGGCAGCAGGGACTGGAAAATGTCGCGGCGGCGACAACTGGAACGCAGGTCACTGGAACAAGCTGGAAGTCGATCTTCGGAGCAGGAAGTCAGCCGGGCCGGGTCATACACAGGCAGGGACGTCAAACTAGCCGGGTCAGGATCCAAGGGTGGTCCGCAGACGAGCCGGGTCATACACAGGCAGGAACACAGGAGAATGGTCAGGGCATGCCAAATCGGTACACAGGAACTCAGAATACAGGAACACAGCAATAGCACTACTGGCTCAGGAACACCACGAAAGGGCAACTGACATAAGAGATAGCCAGGTATATAAAGGTCATCAGGAGGCGGGTCAAACTCAGTCAGCAAATCAGTGACATCCACAACTGAGAGTGACAGGAATCACAGGCACTGTGATACTGACCTTGGACTGGCTGACTAACTTCTTGTGTACCGAACTGGCTTGGCTGAGTATCTGATTCCATTACTGACTAGGACTGGCTGATTACCCTGTTTTTACCGATCTGGCTGGGCTAGTGTCTGGTGGTCCATCTGACTGGCTGTGTATTCCGTGTGTGCCAACCTGGTTGAGTTTCTAGTTCCGTCGCTCATGGGACTGGTTATTCACCTCCGTGTACCGATCAGGGTGACACCAGTTGCTAACCTGTTACGTTACATACCCTTCTCCCTCCTGCTCGCTTACCACATTTCGCCTGTTAGGCCTAACTGCTCCTATAGTCTCCTGGAGCCTGTGGGAGTCCCATCACTCACTAGTGTCTGTGTTGCCTCCGGTAACCCTATAGTAGGGTCCAGTCTATACCAGAATTCTGTCTGTGTTGCATACGCTCACCCAAGTGGTCTAGGGTCACTATACTGCCAGTATCTGGTGTCTGTTGCCTCCGTTAACCCTAGCGTGCTAGGGCCCAGTAGCTGCCACAGTCCTGTCTGTGTTGCCTCTGTTAACCCTAGCATTTTAGGGTCAAGCCTCTGCCAGAGTCAGAGCCGTGTTGCCTCCGTTAACCCTAGCATTCTAGGGCCTAGTTGCTGCAAGATTCCTGTCTGTCTTGCCTCCGTTAACCCTAGCGTTCTAGGGTCAAGCTGCTGCCAGAGTACTGTCTGTGTTGCCTCAGTTAACCCTAGCGTTCTAGGGTTCAGTCACTGCCATAGTCCCATCTGTGTTGCCTCTGTTTACCCTAAACTACTAGGGTCAGTTCTCTGCCAGATTCTTGCCAGTTCTGCCTCCATTAACCCTAGATGCCTAGGGTCTAGTGTCTCCCTGTACACTATCTGTGCTGCCTCCGATATCCCTAGTCCTCTATGGGATTTCCCTTCAGTCACCCATCGCTTGTGTCACCTATTGCGGTGTGGGGCTGTTGACGATATTCTGTTTCTGAAACTATCTACGAATTCTCCTGCAAGTCCAAGATCATCACTCTTATTTTGTATTATTACTACTGTGTGTGTTCCTGCCCTGACCAACGTCAGATTTGGAAAGTACTTGGTACGGACCTCATCTGGACCTGAGTGGGGCTATTGTGCATTATTTTCAATAAAGCTTTTAATCTTACCTAACTGTCTAAGAGTTCTTTAACAACCCGTGACAGTATATTATTAAATTATATAAATCTAGTGACTAAATTATATCCAAAGTAACTTATATTTTATAATCTAAGTATATACAAAACTTATTAAGTCAAAGTGTATAAAGAATTGTTGCATAAACCCTAAATATAACTACCACCCGGAATATATGTATAGATAAAAATATTCCACCTACAATATATTCTATATACCTATATGTAATATATAGAATACAAGACATAGTGACTAAACTGGTATAACAATATAATATACATTCCAATGATAAAATATATATGTTTGAACAAAACAGTGGTTCTATATTACTAAAGGCATGCATATGCAAACGAATAATAAAACAAAAACCCATAAATATATGTAAATACATAGAATACAACTCAAAATAGCACACATAATGGTGAGCAGTATTACATTCACCCTCTATATGTATATCCACCATACAATCCCAGCAATCCAAAAAATAGAAACCCATAACAGTTATAGCTACAAAAATATAGAACCTGTTATTCCAAGAACCCAAATATCTCCATATTTGAAGTAATGCTGAAAGGCTGTAGAGTATGCACTTTAAAAATACATTTGAATTATTTTCTAAACATCTGTCTAATATAATTTCCTCCTCTCCAATTTTTCTGTATGACATCTATGGCTGCAAATTACATTTCTTCCACCTTGGAATTGTGTGCTTCCAAAAAATGAGCTGACAAACTGTGATTTTTATACTTGATTTTAATATTATAAATATGTTCTTTAATTCCATCACACAATCATCTTTTTGTTCTACCAATGTATTGTTAATTACAACTTCAGATAATTAAATAAATGACTCCCTTGGTGTTACATGTTATTAATTTATTTATTGTAAAATATTCTTTTATAAATGACGATGAAAATCTTTCTATATTTTGTAACACACTATTTTTCTGGCGCTTCACCCAAAGATTATAAATGACAATACCAATATTAATCAAGCTGTATACCAAAAATATGTATTTATTGATAAAGAGTGTTAAACAGCGACAATATTTGACAACCAAGAGACATATTAAATTTCCATAAGAGATATACTCTCTCATATTAACCGGACTGCTTTATCTGATATAAATCAATATTACAGTTATGTCCGATTCTTTCGTTAATAGTGGTAAGGATCACCGTCCAATTCTTTCATTAATAGGGATACGGATCACCATCCTTACACCCTCTTTTTAAAGGACATTTATACAACTTCTCGTCCTTTATTTCTTTCAGAGGTTAAATAGCTCGCTCGGTGTCACGGATTTGAAGACTCTCAGACTTAAGGTTTGGTAAAATAACTTAACTTTATTAAAAGTTAAAGGCAGTCCCCGTAGGGTAAACATACATAACAATACAACAGTAATATAACATATAATAGGTTCTACCGGCCTTGCCTAAATACCGGGCAAGGCAACCCAAGTGACAGTTTTAATGACAGGCTCTACCGGCCTTGCCTATACCGGGTAAGGCAACCGTGAGATGACATATACCGGTTCTACCGGCCTTACCAATACCGGGCAAGGCAGCCCCCACGGAATGCTGAATGTAGGCTTTACTGGCCCTGCCAATACCGGGTAAGGCAACCTTAAAGATGGTGAATTACAAGGTTCTACCGGCCTTACCAATACCGGGCAGGGCAGCCCAAAGGAGTACTGGAGTAGGCTCTACCGGCCCTGCCAATACCGGGTGAGGCAATCTACAGGATGGTATCGTCAAGGTTCTACCGGCCTCACCAATACCGGGCAGGGCAGCCTGAGCGAGTAGACCAGCTGTCAGGTGACTAAGACAGCATAGAGCATAAGTATAGAGGTCTTACTCAGCAGGAGTCTATTGCCAGGGATACTCAGACAACTGCAAGGAAGTGGACAGCGACTGACCACAGTACTGGATGTTCAGGAGCAAACCAACATCCGCACGTTGGGACTAATGGTAATAGCGCCACCAGGTTTAATGGAGCAAACCAGCGACCGCACGCTGGAACCAACAATGTATATCGCAACCAGGTTTAGTGGAGTAAACCAGCGTCCGCACGCTGGGACCAACAACGTATATCGCAACCAGGTTTAGTGGAGCAAGCCAGCGTCCGCACGCTGGAACCAACAATGTATATCGCAACCAGGTTTAGTGGAGTAAACCAGCGTCCGCACACTGGGACCAACAACGTATATCGCAACCAGGTTTAGTGGAGCAAACCAGCGTCCGCACGCTGGAGCCAATAATGTATCTCGCAACCAGGTTTAGTGGAGTAAACCAGCGTCCGCACGCTGGGACCAACAATGTATATCGCCACCAGGTTTAGTGGAGTAACCCAGCGTCCGCATGCTGAGACCAACAATGTATATTGCAACCAGGTTTAGTGGAGTAAACCAGCGTCCGTACGCTGGGACCAACAATGTATTTCGCAACCAGGTTTAGTGGAGTAAACCAACAAAGTATGATCAGCAGCGAGAAGAACAATGTCGCCAGAGCGACGGCTGGAGCAGGAGATTCAGGAACTCAGTAAGATTAACCCGCGAGGTGCTGGAACACAGGAACACTGGAACTCAGTAAGATTAACCCGCGAGGTACTGGAACACAGGAACACTGGAACACAGGAACACTAGCATACAGGAACACTGGAACACAGGATCAGCAAGTACAGCAGGAACAGGCCCAGAAGCCTGACAAGCAGGTCAGGCAGAGTGGAGTCAGAAACACCACGAAAGGGCAACCTGGAAGTGCTCAGCCTGGGTTTAAAAAGGCTGTGTGAGGAGGGCTAATCACAGACAGCCAATCATGATACTCAGCAAGTGACTGACACTGAACAGCACCAATCACGGGCACCGTGATACTCGGCTCTGCCGGTAACTCACGGTTTGCGGTGTCCTCCTATATCCCAGTTTCTACAAACACTTCTACTCTCCACATGGACTTGATCTGGCGTCCTTTGTTCAAATTTCCCGCGTACTTCCAATTCTAATTAGGTGTATATACTCATGTTTTCGCAATATACCATTGGATAATGCAATTGTAGATATCACTTTTAAACTCTTATGGTGCAGTTCAGCGCAGACAAACAGACCCCTTCTTCAGGAAATCAATTATGTCTTAATTCACAACTTCTCAAAGATTACTTATATAGGTGCACAACCACCTTCAAACCCCTCCTTCTTATACAAAACATAAAATGAATTAAAGGCAATGTTATATACCAATTAAAGGCAACGCGTTATGTATATCTATATATATATATATGCACCTTCACATCACTGATCTTTAGAAAACAACATATATCTATGCCTACACCTTCTAAACATTAATTTGTAAAGAACATCATTGTACTACATTAGCGATAATCTCATATTATATGATATACCTCCCTTTTACCCCACTAGTTAAAACCCGAATCGATCTATCATCATCTCCAATGTTAGACCCCAATGCCACATGGCTACCATTATCCCCATTGGAATCGACAAAAGACAATACCACTCTCTAGAGGCAAATCGTTTTTCTGTATCCATTTTTTATTTTTGCCCTCTCACTACTCTTAAAGGGACATATACCACTTCCTTATACATAGCATATTATGAGAAATTGTGCTGTATCTCTACTCTCTTAACCAACATACTACCTAACTCCCTATTATAACAAATAAAACTATCTATAATATCTTTATTGAAAATAATCAAAAATAATAATAGAAGTAATAATAAAATTACTAAAACAGTACCAGTGGTCCTATTGTATTATGCTATTAACCTCAATATTTAATACTATAGATTAATCTATACCTAAACAACACTAGTTATCCTCTAGTGTTATGTTGTTAACCTCATCATTAAATATTTGGAATACACTTGTTCGTGTAGAATGTTCAGTAGGCTAATATACAATTGATCCCTTGCTTCCACAAATTTCTCTGCATATCCCAACCACATTCCAAAGTTCCCATACTTACTGTAACCATGTATATTGTAAATTTATATCCAAATGGGGTTAGAGGGAGTCATGAATACCATTATAAGAAGCCAAATATTTCCACCTCTGCATTGAAACCACAAGGTTGCAATTTATTTAAATAATATATCCATTCAGACTCCCTCCTTGACATTTTACTGATATAGTTTCCTCCTCTCCAACTTTTACCCACTATTTGTAAGCCACAATATTGAATATTTTTTACCTTACATACACCATTATTAATAAAGTGTTTAGACAGGCTATGTTTAGCATATTTCCTCTTTATGTTATATAGATGTTCCCTCATTCTTTCCTTTAATTTTCTCTTTGTTCTTCCAATATACTGTTTTTTGCACTCATACTGCACTAAATATATCACACCTTTCATATGTCACGTTATCATATTTTTTATCTTAAATTCCTGTCCAGTCACATCCAAGGAAAATGTTTTTACATTCTTATTCTTTTTACAAGTTCTACAACATAAACAAACGGTCTCCACATTTTCCTTTATTTTCTTGTAAGAATCCTGTCTTTTTCTTTTCATTTTTTATACTTGGGGTTATTTTAGTGCCTAAATTTATGGCTTTCATGAATATTATATTGGGTTTATTAGGAATGATATTTGATAACATCTTAACATTTTTCAGTATCTCCCAATGTTTATTTACAATCTTTTTAAACTGCTTATATCCTGCATTAAACGGAATAATGATGGGAATTTTCTCCTGTTTATCTTCATTTCTATTCGTTTTCTCCTCCCGAAGTAAATCTGCCCTCTCTAGTCGACTAACCATATCTATATCTTTCACGAGATCTTCTTCTTTATACTTCTTTTCCAGAAATCTTTCTTTTAATATTTCTGCTTGTTATCTATACACCTCATCCTCAGTACAGTTCTTCCTTACTCGCATCAGTTCTCCCTTTGGGATGATAGTGATCCAGGGGGGGAAATGTCATCTGTTAATATCTATATAACTGTTACAGTCTACTACCTTGAAATGTGATTTGGTTTTAATTATATTGTCCTCTACATAAATAATCAAATCCCAAAAAATCAATATGTTTAGTGTCTAAATTAGTAGTGAATTTTAAGTTATAATTTTTCAGATTAATGTATTCTAAAAAATGAGAAGGTGAATCTAAAGTGCTCCCCCCAAAATAAAAATAACATCATCTATATATCTATGCCATAGTACCAGGTCTGCGCCGAATGGATTGTTACCAAAAATGTACTCTTCTTCCCAAAAGACCATGTACAAATTTGAGTAACTTGGAGCCAACCTGGTACCCATGGCAGATCCCAACAATTGTAAATATATCTCCCTATCAAACCAAAAATAATTGTGAGTTAAAACAAAATTAATAAGAGTGCAAATAAAATCTATCTGTGCAAGTGTCAAAATATTCTCTTTCATCAAAAAGTGTCTGGTGGCTTTGATACCTTCTTCGTGTCCTATTATTGTGTACAGAGAGGTTACATCTGAAGTGCCTAGAAAGTATAATGTTTTTGACATGTGTGTTTTTTTACAGCTTTTGCAGCCCACAGAATTTCACGTTTATAGAATTCATTTTCGGAATTCATCCATGTATTAGGTCCTAGTTTGGTATTCTTTATACTTGGAGCTATTTTTAGACCTAAATTAGGAGCCTTGGTGAACACTATCCTCAGTCTTTCAACTATTATTTTGGATAAAATGTTATCCCATTTTAATATTTCTCAGTATCTATCTATAATTTTTATAAACTCACCATGTGCAAAATTAAAAGGACAAATTATGATAGAATTATTTTGTCTACCTGTATTCCTTTCTTTTTCGTTTTGGAAACAGTGATCACAACATGGTTACATTTGAGATTAGTCTGGCAAAGCAAAACTGTATAGGTTCAACCAAAACTCTCAATTTTAAAAAAGCTAACCACAAATTGTTAAGGGCTTCAATGCAACACATACAAGAAGGCACAGTATGAGAGCGCTCACTGAACACCCAAACTTCAGAGACCAAAAGTCATAAAATAAAATCAGACTTATATTCTTTCTTCATTAAAAGAACTGGTACACAAGAACACATGCACAAGATAAGAAATACGATCCGTCTAACGCGTTTCGTGAAAACGGAATAGATTCACTTAATCATAGGCTCAGATCACAAATACCAAATGACTGTTTAAATGGGAAAGTGAAAGCCTCCATAAGCCAATCAAAGGCTAATTGCTACATTCAAAATCACAACACTCAATGATAACAGACCAATTCAAATACTCCATTAGGAAATATTAACCCATGGGTGATCAAAAAACCAACATTACTTCCATAACCTTTCCCATTCAAACAGTCTCACATATACGGATGACTCCTGAGTCAGGGGTCCATCGCGTGACAAAAAACAATAACCCTACATAATGCAAAACACTCCACAGACAAAATTATAATCAAAAAATAAAAATATAAAACTCAAAAAACTCCAGGGCAATATGAATGCCCAGCGAGATTTCTTAATATCCCTACCAAAATACATATGTATCAGCTGCAATGATTAGGAAAAAAAAAATCATATATAAGCTTACATATAAACATATAAACTATTCTAGGACTAGCGTCTTCTAAAGAGGGACACGTCATGTTCTGAATTAAGGCCCTTAGGAATACGTGTGTCAAGTTGAAAAATCCACTTGACCTCACAATATTCCAAAAGAGCCCCAATATCACCTCCCCGTTCAGGAACCATAATCCTCTCAATGCCCTGAAAAGAAAATTTAGTAATATCCACATCAGTGCAGCTGATAAAATGTCTCGCTACTGGTTTAGTGACATCTTTGTTTTTGATGGAGAGTATATGTTCCCTAATACGATTCTTTAAAGGTCTTTCCAACATACTGCACTTCACAAGACAGACAAGTAATAAGATATACAACATTAATAGTCCTACAATTAATATACTGTTTAATATGATAAACCTTTCTGCTACACGTACTGGTGAAGTCCTCTCCTATACGAGCAAATTGGCAAGACAAACATTGTCTAGCCCCACATTTAAACATCCTATATAATAATTCGCTACGTTGTGTGTAACGCCCGACAGGCACAGTAGACACTGCTGCGCGTGCGGCAGTCATGCTCAGTAGAGACTGCCCGCGCCGCCTGTATCAGCCGAGGCGCGGGCAGTCTCCACTGCGTGTGACTGCCCCGTGACCGGCTGCCAGATGCACTGTGGCCCGTGTAACGGGCTGTTCAACTAGTCCCTCTATAATTCATCCAAGTAGCAGTCTTCCTCCCCCTGCTACAAAAAAGGCTAGGCGAAAGCCTGCTTGCCAAAGTATGAGCTTTTCTGGCAACAAACTTACAACCATTAGAAACCACTTCTTTTAACCTATCATCTCCTTGAAGAATCGGTAGATACTTATTAACAATTCGTTTGATCTGATTAAACTCCTCACTATATTCTGTTACAAAACAGAGATCATATTGCCGATCCTTACTTATAGTCCTATGTTGAATAGGATCCTTAGTAACTAGCAGATCATTCCTATTAGTATTTGCTGCTCTAATCAAGGCTTGTTTCACCAGTCCTCTAGGGTACCCCCTGCTAAGGAATCTCTCAGAGAGCTCATCTGCCTGCTTCCAAAACTCAATATCAGTGGAGCAATTCATGCGAACTCGCAGAAACTGTCCCACTGGTATGCCTCTAACCACATGACTGGGATGGCACAAGCGTGCATGTAACAATGCATTGCCCGCACAAGGTTTCCTATATAGAGTAGAATGAACTAAGTCATTCACTATAGACAACTTAAGATCTAGAAAAACAATCTCTTTATCACAAAAATCCGAGGTGAAGTGCAAATTAAACTCATTTTTATCGAGATAAGAAACAAAGTTGTTAAACTGTAACTCATCACCTATCCACACAAACAAAAGTTCATCTATATATCTCCTATAGGCCTTTATCTGTTCACAGAACATATTAGAACCATAGATGTAGATCTCTTCGAACCACCCCACATATAAGTTAGCAAACGAGGGGGCAAATTTAGCCCCATGGAGGTGCCCTGTTTTTGCAAATAATATGTCCCGTCATATTTAAAATAATTGTGCTGCAATAAATATTTAACTGAAAAAATCAAAAACATCTTCAAATCTGTTGAATATGTACTATAATTCTCAAGATGGTACTCGATAGCTTGTATACCTTTCTCATGGGGTATAATGGTATACAATGAAGTGATGTCCATTGCACCCCATGACGCTCCCGCCATATCAGTACAACCCTCAACTATCTCCAATAGATGTCCTGAATCTCTCGTATAACTGAAAAGGCGCAACACAAGTGGCTGGAGGTAAGCGTCCAAAAAATCTGAAAGATTTTCATTTAATGAGGATATCCCCGAGACAATAGGATGCCCAACCGGGGGTCTCTCCCTCTTGTGCACTTTGGGCAAGTGATGAAAGATGGGGGTGACTAAGGATCTGACCATTAAATAATCAGAAACCTCCGCCGTCACTACACCCAAATCCACACCAAACTTCACCAATTCAGACAAGCGCATGGAGTAAGTCCCGGTCGGATCCTTAGATAACTTTACATAAGAATGAGAATCGCCAAGCTGTCTCAAGGACTCCCTATGGTATATTTCAGAATCCAGGACCACAACACATCCACCCTTATCCGCATTACGCACCACAATTGAGAAGTCTAGGGCCAAAACATTCAAAGCCCTTATTTCTAGAGGCGTCAAATTATTAGTCCTTTTCCCTTTTTTGTTCTTACACTGAACATCATAAAGAGTTTTCAGATCTCTCTCCACCAAAGATTGAAACACCTCCACACTAGTACCCCTAGAGTGTACTGGGTAAAAAGTAGAGGGCTGTTTAAACTTCCTAACCTTGATTGCTTCAACTCCAACAGTACGTGTAGCAGTCGGTACAGTTTCCCTCAATAAGCTTTCATGATCAGACAATGTGCAAGCCTCATGAAAACCTAAATTATAGCCTTTCTGAAAATCATGAACAAAACTTTTAATATCAAGCTCTCCATCAAAAACACCTAAACCCGTATCACCACTACCCATATCGCACAATTGTGTGGTTAACACAGAGGATTCACTATCATCTTGAACATGAAAATGTTTAATCAAAGTAAGCCTCCTGACAAATGAATTAACATCCAAGATGGTATTCAACAAATTAAAGTGTTTAGTGGGAGCGAATCCAAGTCCTTTAGAGAGTAAGGAGATCTCTGATTCACTTAGAACTCTCAATGACAAGTTCAAAACCTCCTGCCCCGACCTCTCGGGCGTCTTCCGCGATCTCCTCTTCCCTGATGTACCCCTTCTCGTTGGTTTGAAACATATTCTTGTATTCGATTCACATTCTGTTGTCGGGACACATATCTTGGACCCCCTACTCTCCTGAAGTTTTTTGCCGATGTGTCCCTCTTTATAAGACGCTAGTCCTAGAATAGTTTATATGTTTATATGTAAGCTTATATATGATTTTTTTTTTATTTATTTTTTTTTCCTAATCATTGCAGCTGATACATACGTATTTTGGTAGGGATATTAAGAAATCTCGCTGGGTATTCATATTGCCTGGGAGTTCTTTGAGTTTTATATTTTTATTTTTTGATTATAATTTTGTCTGTGGAGTGTTTTGCATTATGTAGGGTTATTGTTTTTTGTCGCGCGATGGACCACTGACTCAGGAGTCATCCGTATATGAGAGACTGTTTGAATGGGAAAGGTTATGGAAGTAATGTTGGTTTTTTGATCACCCATGGGTTAATATTTCCTAATGAAGTATTTGAATTGGTCTGTTATCATTGGGTGTTGTGATTTTGAATGTAGCAATTAGCCTTTGATTGGCTTATGAAGGTTTTCACTTTCCCATTTAAACAGTCATTTGGTATTTGTGATCTGAGCCTATGATTAAGTGAATCTATTCCGTTTTCACGAAACGCGTTAGGCGGATCGTATTTCTTATCTTGTGCATGTGTTCTTGTGTACCAGTTCTTTTAATGAAGAATGAATAAAAGTCTGATTTTATTTTATGACTTTTGGTCTCTGAAGTTTGGGTGTTCCGTGAGCGCTCTCATACTGTGCCTTCTTGTTTGTTGGATCCTGCTGAGATTGATGAGGGCTGATCCGGTTCACCACATTAATAGCGACGGGTGAGTGGATTTAATCAAGCTTTTACTATATTATATTATATTCGTGAAAAGAGTATAATTGGCTTGTAGCAACCGTCTTTTTCTTTTTGTTATTCAATGCAACACATAGACTGGGATATTTTATTTAAAGGCAAAAATACTGAGGAAAAATGGTCAGAATTCTAATTTAGGTTGCAGAAATGTACCCAACAGTATATACCAATGGGGAACAAATGCAAAAGAAGTAAGTCACAGCCAATGTGGTTAACTGCACATGTAAAGAAGGAAATGGCAAGGAAAAAAAAGTCATTCAAATTATTTAAGTCTGAAGGAACTGAACAATCTTTCTTAAAATACAGGGAGTGCAACAAAGATTGCAAAAAGGCAATTAGGGTAGCAAAAATAGATAATGAAACTCGAATTGCAAGGGAAAGCAAGACTAATACAAAAAAGTTCTTCAAATATATCAATAGCAAAAAACTTAAGAGGGAATGCATTGGACCATTCAAAAATGAGATGGGTGAGTTGGTTAGTGAGGATAAGGAAAAGGCCAATGTTTTAAACACTTTCTTTGCATCGGTATATACAAGGGAGCAAGGAATGGTAGAAGAGCCTCCGCAAGTAACAAATAAAATAATACAATTAACAGATATTGGGTTAACTCAAGAAGATGTCATGGGAAGACTGAACAAAATTAAGACCGACAAAGCACTGGGTCCTGATGGCATACATCCAAGGGTTCTTCAGGAACTTAGTGCAGTGTTAGCAAAACCCCTATATTTACTCTTTAAAGATTCTATTACCACAGGCTCAATTCCATAGGATTGGTGAAGAGCTAACATAGTGCCTCTATTTAAGAAGGGAACTAAAACAGAACCTGGGAATTATAGACCTGTGAGTTTGACCTCTGTAGTGGGAAAACTGATAGAAGGGATAATAAGGGACTGTATTAAGGATTACAACACAAAAAATAAAATGATTGGCACGAATCAACACGGTTTTATGAAGAATAGATCATGCCAAACTAATCTTTTCAGCTTCTATGAGGAAGTAAGCAGCAACCTTGGCAATGGCAAGGCAGTAGATGTAGTATATCTAGACTTTGCAAAGGCATTTGATACAGTGTCACACAGAAGGCTGGTGTAGAAAATAAGGAACTTGGGGCTAGGAGATAACCTTTGCAATTGGAAACAAAACTGGTTGAAGGATAGGGAACAGTGCGTGGTTCTCCAATACAGTTAAAGTGGAGAGTGGAGTACCTCAGGGTTCAGTATTAGGTCCGCTGCTTTTTAACATGTTTATAAATGACCTGGCAATAGATATAGAAAGCAAAATAACAATATTTGCAGATGATACTAAAGTATGCAAGGTCATTAATTCAGAACAGGATATGTTCGCTCTACAGAGGGACTTACATACAATGTCAGATTGGGCAAACATATGGAATATGAAGTTTAATTTGGGGAAGTGTAAAGTAATGCATTTGGGAGGAAACAATCCAAGGCTACTTATGAATTTAATGGAATCATTTTAGGGGACTCATTGCTAGAGAAAGACTATCAAGGTTCCTGTGATTGCTGTCACTCTCTGCTGTGGTGTGTTCCTATTGGCAGTACTTGTTATGCCCACCCAGTATGGCCTTCTTATACCGGGCCTTTGGCACCTGTCCGGGGCCCTTTCGTGGTGTTCCAGTACCAGTGCTTCCGTTGCTGTGTTCCTGTGTACCGATTCGGCTTGTCTGACACTTCTCCTGGTTCCTGCTCTGTGTGTGACCCGGCCTGATCTACCTCACTGCTTGGTTCCTTTCTCTGGTGATCCGGCTTCATTGAGGCTTTGTCTATGTCGCTTGGCGACATTTCGAACTGTCTAATCAGTGCCTCTTTTGCTGACCTCCATCACGCTTGCTGAGCCTGTTTCCTCCATTACCGAGCCAGTCCATTAACCCTTGACGTGCCTGTTGCCTCCGATTAGGGGCCGTCTGTTACACCTGCTGAGTCTGTCGCCTCCGTTACTGAGCCTGCTCGCCGACACTTGCAATACTTGTGGCCTCCGATACGGAGTATTCCGCTAACTCTTATTGAGCTTGTTGCCTCCATTACCGAGCCTGTCCATTAACCCCTGCAGAGCTTGTTGCCTCCAATATCGAGCCTCTCCTTTAACACTTGCTGAGCTCATTGCTATCCGTACCGAGCCTGTCCGTTCACTTGCAGAGCCGTGGTGTCCACCTAGTGCTCTTGCCATTCACTCGATTCAGTAAGCACTGGAAGGGTGCTACCAGCTCTGGTCTTACTCAGCTTTAGCAGTGTTGGCATATCCATTACGCACCACGGGGTGCTACTGGCTCTGGTCCCGTTCAGCTCTGGCAGTGTGGGTACCCGTTGATGCACCAAGAGGTGCTACTGGCTCAGGTTTCATTCAGCTCACGCAGTGTCATTAACCCATTCTACACCGCGAGTGCCTTTGGCTGAGATTACACTCAGCTCAAGCAGTGTGGTTCCATTTACGCACAACAGTAGTGTCCCTGGCTCTTGTCTTGAGTGGCTCTAGCATAAGTGGTTGGTCTTGCAAATCGCCAGTCCCTAAGTACTGCTGTGTGGACTCACTTCAAGGTGCTTCCATCTGGCACCACAGCCTTAGGCTGTTCTTATCCACTACTGGGCGTTGGCTTACACACCACCTCAGAGACTGATTATTACATTGGACTTAACCCTTGCTACACCTATACCTTTACCTGTACTGTGTCTACTTTATTACCATAACACCTGTAATTACATATCATTACCTATTTCTGCCCTTAGGGGGCAGTGTTCTTTATTTTCTTCTCAATAAAACTGTGTTTTATTTTTTTACCTCTGGTCTGAGAGTCTGAATAACCGTTACAAAGACCTGGGTATCCTTAACTACAAACTTGGAAACAGTGACCAGTGTCAAACAGCAGTAGCAAAGGCAAACAAAATCCTGTCTTGCATAAAAAGAGGTATAGAAGCAAGAGTGGATAACATTATTTTGCCATTATATAAATCATTGGTAAAACCTCACCTTGAGTATGCAGTGCAATTTTGGGCACCTGTTCTGAAAAAGGATATACTAGAACTAGACAGGGTACAGTGGAGAGCAACAAAATTAATTAAGGGAATGGAGGACTTGACATATGAGGAATGACTAAACAAACTTGGGTTATTTACTCTAGAGAAAAGACGACTAAGAGGAGACCTTATCACATTGTACAAGTATATGAGAGGTCAATACAAGGATCTCTGCGGTGAGCTATTTATTCCAAGGCCTGATCAGGTGACCAGGGGACACCCCTTGAGATTAAAGGAAAGGAGGTTTAAACTTCAGCAGAGGAAGGGTTTTTTTATAGTAAGGTCTGTTAAATTGTGGAATTCATTGCCCAGGGAGGTGGTTATGGCGGATACAATGGATATATTTAAGAGAAGATTAGATACATTTCTTTCAAAAGGGAACATACAGACTTATACTGTTTATCAGTAGGCTAATCAGGAAGGTCTGATAAAGACTAATTTAATTGGTAGCAGGAAAGCTATAAAATTCTCAGTTACTGGGATATGAGGTGAAGGTTGAACTTTATGGACTTGTGTCTTTATTCAACCTAATTTACTATGTTACTATGTTGTCTATTTTGTTTTTGGACACCCTTATAATTTTCATTTTACTGATCTAAATCATAATTTGTTTCCTCAAATTTCTTTTTCACAAGTTTTTTTTTTTACATATATCTTTGAGTTTTAGCATTGATTTATACATACAAACAATACAGAAACAAAAACAATAGGTGCAGAAAAGAATAAATACAAAATATAAATCAAAAAGCAACAAGTGGCACCTGGGTCTTCAAAAGGTGAGAGAGAGGTCTTACCACAATAGTGAATTCTTCGTCCTGCGGCTGCAGGAGGACATTAGTGACATCTCATTACAATGATACCTTAAAGCAGTGAGTATCAGGGCATACACATAAATCGAGCATTGTGGCCCTCCCTCATATGATGCAAAACAGTAACCTGATCTCCAGGTGACAGAAAATTAAAATGATCAAAGAGAACAGGTGGAAAAACACAGAGAAGACAGAAAGAATAAAGAAAGACAAAGAGGGGAGGGGAGAAGGTGTGGGGCCCACCCGGGTGCACACGTCCGGAAGCAAGCTGCCATGTGAGGATACAGTCCTATCAGCCTCTGGCGGAATGCATATCTCCCTAGAAAAATATCCCAATGGAACCAGCGGTGTGCATGTGTCAAGCTCCTACCTTCGAATTAATGTATAAAGTCCTCTACAGAGCGCACCGATTCAACGGAGGCGATCCAATCTTTAAATGAAGGAGCATAAGATTGCTTCCAAAATCTAAGGATCATTACCTTGGCAGCATTTAGTAAATGTATGGTAAGTGAATGAGTATACCTCTGAACAGGGGGAGTAGTGTGATGCAAGAGAAGGGTCATAGGGTCCATCGGAATGTGGGGGTCCGCAACCTCCCTAATTGTGTCAACCAACACTATCCAGAATGGCCTTAACTTTGTGCACGACCACCAAACATGCAGGAAGTCTCCTGTATGAAGCCTGCAATGCCAGCATGTATCAGGAACCGCAGGATAGAGTTTATATAGAAGAGCAGGCACCCTGTACCAGTGAGTTAGAATTTTATACGCGTTTTCCTGAACTCGGGAGGATTCAGAACATTTGTGGGCCAAGAGCGAGATCTTGGACCACTGAGCATCTGATAATACGATATTACAATCCACCTCCCAGCTTCTA
The DNA here is from genome assembly GCA_037306005.1 of Rhinophrynus dorsalis. Classification (NCBI taxonomy): domain Eukaryota; kingdom Metazoa; phylum Chordata; class Amphibia; order Anura; family Rhinophrynidae; genus Rhinophrynus; species Rhinophrynus dorsalis. The sequence continues at coordinate 112,230,554 of CM074725.1, forward strand.
AAGTAATGTGGTAAAGAAGCATGCGTAATGGAGAGCAAGAGTTTATGAAGAGTAGAAATAAGCTTGCAAGGAGCATCAGCAGAAAGACAAAGATCCACCAAGGGAGTCCAGGCAGAGGTTTGCAAAGGGACAGTAGGTAAAGATTGAGTAAAATTGTATAGTTGATTATAAAAGTAAGGCAAGGATGGGTGGCAAGGCCGAGCACCTAAAACAGCTGGCAGGGATTTAATGTGCTCACCCTAGTAGTGTGGGATAACTGACATCCACAGACAGAAGCCTATGAAAGGAGCTAGCCTGAAAACCAGGGGGAAATCTTGAATTATGAGTAAGGGAGAAGAAAGGGGAGGGACGGTGCAAAAGCCCCCGTTGGGAGGAGAGATACCTCCAAACTCTCAGAGTATTTGGAATAGTGGGATGAGAAGAGTCAGAGCATACTCTCTGTCCAGGATCGACCCATGCTGCCACAGGGGAGAGGACCAGGAGGGAACTCTGCTCCACCACCACCCACAATTTATCAGAGGGAATAGACCATTCCACCACTCTCACCAACAGGGCAGAGTTATAGTAGGTCTCCAGATCTGTAAGACCTACTCCTCCCAACTCCCGCCGCCAGATTAGGAAAGAGTAACCGAATCTCCTACCACAGGAAAGCCAAATACAATTGCCAAATAATTTCTGCAAGCCCAGGAAAAAGGATCTTGGCACAAAAATGGTTAGAGCCTGTATAACATAAAAAATTCGGGACAGTATATTCTTAACCACCGCCATCCGGCCGAACCATCAAAGACGTTGTTGGACCATTTCTCCTAATCAGTACAGAAAGTGGACCGGAGAGGAACATATTTATGTTCAAATAAAGTTGAAGGGTTTATAGTGAGAAAGATCCCTAAGTATTTGATCTTGACAGACACCCACCGGAACGGGAAGGGTTCCAGTGCAAGGACAAAAAGGAGTAGAGACAAGGGGCATCCCTGCCTAGTACCATCCGACAGGGTGAGTGGCCCCGAAAGAACCCGATTCACCCAGATACGGGCCACCAGAGAATGATACAATGAGTCGATCCAGAGAAACATACATTCACCTAATCCCATGTAACGGAGAACGTGTCCCAAGAATGGCCAGCTCACCCTGTTGAACACCTTCTCCACATCAGTGGACAACAGGAGAGCAGGAATGTTAGGGTCCTAGCAAGATGCAACAAGTTAATAGCTTAAAGTGTATTGTCCCTAGCCTCACAGCCCGGTACAAAGCCCACCTAGTCCCTATGAATCAGGTCGGGAAGGACCCATCACAAATGAAGACTCAGAATTTTAGCAAACAATTTTACATCCACAATCAACAAGGAAATAGGACAATAGCTTGAACATTGCTCAGGGTCCTTCCCCGGTTTCGGCAGAACCATGATGTTAGACACACAGTGAATGGTGAGAGAGAAAAACTCCAGGTCCCAGGCATGGAGAAAAATTGAAAACAAAATATCCTGAAAGGTCTTAAAATATACAATATCAAGCCTGTCCGGACCCGGGATCTTCCCAGTGGGGGTGGCTTTAATAGCTGCCATAACTTTGTCTTGGGTGATCGGACTATCTAAAGTAGTTGCCATCTGTTGAGACACCTTCAACGGCGTGTGTGATGCCAGGTAGTCGGAAATGGCAGGTACAGCGTCTGAAAGAGAAGAGCCAGAGGAAGAAGTCCGAATATTATAGAGAGACTGATAATAGAGGTGGAAGGATTTTGCAGTCTCTTCAGTGAGATGAAGCAGGATTTTAGAGGCAGAGCGGATCTTAGGTATAAAAGACTGAACCTGTTTCTTTTTAAGAGCTCTTGTCAGTAGTCTGCCAGGTTTATTGGCATGTGCACAGAACAAGCTACTCAACAATTGGTTAGCACGTTGCATGTTATCAGTACAGACTGAGGCCAGCTCGATCTATATTCCTTCTCCATTATAGGACCTCTCAATCTTTATTTCCTCTCCATTCTCCAGTTTTCTGCTACAGGGAGATCTATTCTTATTTTATTATTCCTTTTCTCCAGGGAGTCTCTAAACAATTATGTTCCTCCTCTTTTTTGTTCCCTAAATATGTGTTTTCCTATATTGTGTTCTTTTGGGGTACTTGATGTAACATTATCTTCATCAATATCTTCAATTGCCAATTTTTGAAACCTATTTGTAGTTTGTACAGCTACCTCTACTTCCAAACTTCCTATAGGATTATCTTCTATTTCAACTGAGGTGATTATCTTTTCATTGCTTTTTTCCCACCTACCTCTTTCCATTCTGAAATTCCATTCTCCTCAATATTGGAAATGTTCTTACTATAGGAAAAGTCCCACAGGAATTTATTTTGTTTTCCTTTCAATTATATTACTAGGGATTGTCGAAAATTTCCTCCTCAAACTGAAATCGGTGAAAAATGGAACTTTCCTCTTGGCAAAAAATTTCCAGTGAAAAGTGCTGATTTTCCGCTTTTTTCACCTAGCTCATTCCATTGAAATCAATGGGAACATTGAAGTTACACACAACATAAAATAAATATTATTTAATTTCCCAAAAGAATAGTATAAAAGGGGCATGAGGGTGCCTGTGTTGGCGGGGTATGGGGAAAGAATCAGTTGAACAGGGGATGAGTTTTGGGGGTTTGCTTACTGGGATTGGGGGGCAGTTAATAAAAAATAAATACAATTCAAAAGAAACATAGATTTTGTAGGACTTACGCTTGTTTGGCACAAGCCCTAAGGAAACATTGATTTGTAGAACTTACGCTTGTTAGAAACAAACCCCCAAAAATTGTTTATTCTTTTGTAGGACTAGTTTTTTTTTATTTTTTTTTTTTATTTTTTTTTTTCAAAACACAAGCCCTGAGAAAAAAAAAAAATGCCATACTGGCCTAATGCAACAGGTCATGTTGGCCAGTGGCCACTGTCAAATGTCCTCCTGAGTTGCAACTGCTGTTCCTACTGCTGCTGCTGAGTTGTTTAAGCAGCAGGATGATTAGGCAGCTGAAAGGGAATGGGATCAACAATAGCATTAACATGGAAGATGGATGATAAAGGTTCCACTTGCCACAACTGGCTTCAGTGATGCTTCTGAGGCAGTAGCAGCACAATTCGTAGCCCCCAGTCTATGTTGAGAAAAGAAGTAGTTGGGCATTAAATCTTCTCCACCTGCCCCTCCTCCAAAATCATGGGTGCGTTGTTATTAGAATATATATTTTTCCACTAGGAACAGGAACTGTGGCTTCCATCAGCAACTGCAATGTGCACAGTGTGTGTGTGGTAAATAACATCTGGGGGCACAAATGTATCCAAACACTGTGCCACCCGAACCCAAGTACTGCCGCTGTCACTGTACCCCTTGTCAGACCTCGCTAATGACACATGACAACTTGCTGACAGTTTAATAGTAATGATGAACCCTCCCTGCCAGAATCCTAGCATATTCTAAGGGATAGAATCTCCTCAGATGCCACCTGACATGGTATCGATTCTCTTCCACCACACTGGCATGTGTGGTCAGTGCACCACACTGTGTGCAATGGGTAGACATGAACTACCATATCCTAACATCAAGAGAGTGGTTATCATTTGGTGGGGGAGGTAACGAACGAGGTGGATTGGCAGGAGATGTACTTGTTACCCTAGAAGAAGAAGGTGATATTGATGGCGAGCTAGTTGTTTTGCTCGTCATGGAACTTCCAGTGTCTATCTGGGTTTCTTTATTCTTCCTCCTCTTTCATCTCCAACCTTCTGAAGAGTCAGGTGGTACAGTAACAGCGGTGGTAGATTTCTGTAATGGGTGTTTGGCTTTAACATATTTTACATAAATGTCATGGTGTCTGTGTTTCATGTGGGCTATCAGGGAGCTTGTGCCAAGGTGTGTTCCCTCCTTTCCCCTTCTCACTAACTTGTCACAAATTTTGCACTGTACTATTGTTGATGATGACTGCACTGTGCCTGCCGGAAAAGAATAATAGTCCCACACTCATGACTTCTGGGGGGAGGGATAGGGAACAGGTGGAGAAGAATGACCCCTTACTACTTCTCCTCCACATTCCCCTTCACTTTTTGTGGCAGCGGATAATGTTGCTGCTACTGCCTCAGATTTGGCACTGCAACTAGGACCAGGAGTATTGCTGGCGCTGGCAAGTGGAACCTGTCCTAGTCCCGCATCACTTGTTGACCCCATTACCACTGTGTCCATAGTGGTCTGTGGTACGCTAGCTTGCTCCTCAGCATCCTGCTGCCCTTGCATCTCAGCAGCAGCAGAAATTAAAGAGCAGTGGCAATTTCTGTAAAATCCAAAAGCTGATTGCTAGTGGTGGTAGTGATGCCCATCCTCATCCCTGTCTCCCATTCCTTCTCACTTTCTGATAAAAAGGCCATCAATGTCTCTTCCACCCCAGCTTCTCCATCACCACCACCACCACCAGTCCCTACGTGCTGCTTCTCTATTACAGACATCTCACTGATACTTGAAAGAGGTGACGAGCAATGTGACCGAGGGTCCCCTGCTGTCACACTTGGTATCATTTTCTCCTCCCCCCTAGCAGCAGGCATAGTATTGGTGGCAGCAGGTTCAGCACTGGCAGCAGGTACAACACTAGTGGCAGCACATCTGGCAGCAAGTACAACACTAGTGGCTGCAGGTACAGCAATGGTGGCACTGGCAGTAGGGGCAGCACATCTTGCAGCAGGCACAGGCAGCTGACCTGTCCTGCTCTCACTAGTACATCCCTTTTCTCCTTTCCATCCAATTCCCTTTTCTCCCTTCCTTCCCATTGAAGTCCCCAAGATCCCTTGGGGTGATTTAGGGGGATTGGACAGCATTGGTTCAGTACTGCTAGTCACTTCCTCCTCCTCTTCAGACTCAGTGGACACATAAAGGTCCTTCCAGCTCCTCCACTGATTATTTTTCACCCTGCTCATAGTGATAGCAGTCACTATGAGCCTTTCCTGCCTAATTGTTTGCAAAATATCACAGCAGAACATTACAGCACATCTATTTTGCTCTGTACCTGCTTCTATTGTGTCTGCCTTCAGTGAAAACGTCACCTTTTTATAGCGGAAGTGCGAAAACAACCTAAATCTATGGGTGGAAACTTTATAGCCATTGAAAAGATGTCGAAAAATTTTGGCCAATGGGCAAAAGATGCAAAAATTTTAACCGCTAGTTTTAAAGTGTATTTTCCCATGAAAAAGCGGATAACAAAGTGGTTTTCACAAAAATTTCCCATGGGAACACAGAGACAAGTTTAGCCCATCTCTAATCATTATCTACCCTGTCAACAGATTTCAAAGATCTACTTTCCAAAATAGAATATAGTTCTGTCTCTCTATATTTGTCAAACTTTTTAAAGGCTTCATTAACTTCTTTCCTCAAAGAGGAACTATCATCAAACTTAATTTGAGCCCCAAATCCTTATTACCATAGTGATATGCATATACATACTTTTACTTTGCTGCATAAGTCCGGCATTAATGAAAAATAGAACTTTTTAAGCAGGCAGCAGCGGCAGGAATCTTGCTGTAGGTGTTCGCTGTGCCTGCTCTGTCAGTCCCTTCTGGTGCCTTAAGGTACCAAGGCATTCAGCTCACCAATCGTGGAGGTGAAGGGGACATCTCTGAGTCTGCGCTGTTGCCGCTGCTGCTTGCTGAACAAGTTCTATTTTTCTCTAATGCAGAATGTATTCAACAAATTAAAAGTATGTGTATGCATATCGCTATAGTAATAAGGATTTGGGGGGCAATTTAAGTTTGATGATAGTTCCACTTTAAACATTTTTATTTTTCTCACATCTATAATGATCTGCATCAACTTTAGGGAGCATACTGTATTTAGATTTTTAAAGGATATATGCCTTAAGATTTAATAAGTGTGTGTGCAATCACACTGATTCCATCTGTGATTTTTAGGAGACTGAGATTACTTGTATTTCTTACGTCACATCAAGTCATATATGGTTGATTATTTTGGTCGTATATTGTATTTATAAGTTGACATAAGTTCTGAATAACTACGTTTGTGTCTTGCATCTGGTGGTACACAAATATATGAGCGGGTGGTCTACTGGATATTTGATTGACGCCAATCGTTGAGGGTCCATAGGAACCTATGATTTTTTTTTCACAGGAACCCGGATAAATCAGTTAAATTGGAAACTGTCTATTCCTTTGATGTATCCTGCTCTATTCAGTACAGATAGATAGCATGACCATTGTCAGTTGTCATATTACAGATAGAAGTGACCATCCATAGAAAAATTAATTCTGTTATACAAATATTATTGAATGGTTTTGAACCTTGATTCTTTTTATTGAAAAATTCTAAACAAGAATAAAGAACACTTTATATAATTTATAGGTTTGTCACTCTTTATTTGAGACATATGGACCTATAAGTGCATAAGCATTCTTTTTGTCAAATCCAATTAAACTCTCATCACAAGTAAATCAGTGTAGACATGTACATATCATATGTCATATTCGTAAGCAAAGCTTGACACAAGGCAAGTAGGGATTCAGCACATTGATCCAATAAGTATCACATAAGGAACCCCCAAAGAGCCAGAGCAGAAGAAGAGGAAGAGAGAAAGAGGGTAGCAGATAGATTCAGAAGTGAAAGAGAGGAAGAGAAGAAGGGGAAGGAATGAAAGATATGGAGAAGAGAGGGAAAGTAGGGAAGCCATCTGGGGAACCACAGCAGGCCCAATCTTCTGCCCAACCAACCTCCACTTCCAGCTCACAGATAAAGGTACCCCCCCCACTATATGTCATCAGCACCCTGACCTCTAGTCACTCAGGAAAGAGTATATAGCTGCATCCCAATTTTTCCAGCATTCCCTGTAAGAACCCATTTTGTGTATGCATCCCTGTATCTATTGACCCTAGCAACCCAATTTGACAGGAAGGGGAGCTCAGATAGTTTCCAGTGAGAGGATATGCTCAAACTCGCAGCAGATAGCATGAACTTATGAAAAGAGAAAGAGGAGAGGGTCTAGAGGGACAGGAAATCCCAAGACCATCCCTATGATCCGGCTTATTTGTGACCAGGATTCTCCTACCTACATGAAGGACCATCAAATGTGTGCCATGGAACTCCCCCCAGATCCACATCTCCAGCAGGTGTCACTGTGTGCACAAGCAAATTTAGAGGGCTGCAGTGGCGTTACATACCAAAGTGACAGTATTTAAATCTGTTTTCTTGGGACAAAACATCCTGAGGCAGGAACTGAGAAGCCCCAAAGATCGACCGCCACACCGAGCATCCATCAAGCCTGAATTCCCCAAGTCCTCCACCCACGCTCGCACATAAGTCGGTATAGCTGGATCTCCTCCCTCCCAAACCATACTGTAAAACATGGAGAGCGACAGTCTCCTATTACAAGGGGACATAAGAAAAGATCCCATTGTGGTCAAAGGGTACGAGAGGGGGCCAGATTGCCCTGTGGCCACAGCATAATGTCTCCCCTGCATGTACAGCCATACCTCGAAAGGGGGAAATCCATGTGTCTGAGACACGGCCTGAAATGAAGGGAAGGAGCCAGAGGCACCCAGGGCCCAGAAAGACCAAGCTCTGTAGATACCCACACACGAAAGGTCCCTCTAGCTAATCCCGGTGGGAATTCCATGTTTCCAAAAATCTCTAACAGTAGAGATGGATACGGAGTCCACTCTGTCCTACCCTTTAGCTTCTTCCACATGGACAGAACCAAACCCAAGACCAGGGAGAGGCACACACTCCCAGGAATCGCATTTGGACACGAGCAGCAACAGAGTAGAGGAGAGGACACCATGTGAATGAAAATCGATGTGTACCCAATCCAGCCCCTTGGCCTGGGCAGTCATGTCTCACACCCTAGCAAGGTCGGCTGCTGTGTAATAACTCCTCACGTCTGGCAGGCCTATGCTACCCCACATCCGGGCCAGCATAAGAAACTCTCTGTCTACATCTCTGTCACGTCCCACCCCAGACAAATCGAGAAATTGATCGTTTTAGGCATTCAATGTAATATATGGGAATGCAGATCGGGAGGGCCTGGAACAGGTATAGTATCTTAGGTAGGATAACCATTTTAATGAGATTCACGCACCGCACCACAAAATCCATAGGTCCCACCATTTTTTCATGTCCTCTGAGATGCAAGCGAGGAGGGAGGGGTTAGTTGTGCCTAAATAAATATGGTATTCGTGCAGGGACGTGAACACCCAGATAATTCACATACTCCGAGGTCCAGGAGAAGGGGAGATGTTGTTGCAAGTGGGTTCAGGACCCCACATCTAAACGGACAGGGAGACTATCAGACTTGGACAGATTCATTTTGGAAAGCTTTAATGCTCCAAAAGAGCACCAGCGGAGGAACGGAACTCACAGGTTCTGATATAGAAAGCAATATATCATCCGCATACCCCAACACTTTATATTCCCTGTTTGCGAGTTTGATCCCCTGGGTGTCAGCGTATGATCGAATAGCTACAGCAAGGGTTCTAAGGCCAGGACATCCAGTAATGAGGAGAAGGGGGACCCGTTCCATTGGAAATGTGAAAGGGCTCCAAAAGATCTCCATTAACACGTACATGGGCCGAGGGATGCCCATAGAGAGTCTCTATTCTGTGTCGACAGCCAGGGCCCAACACAATGGATTCCAAGACTCCGAGAAGGAAATCCCAGCACACCCTATCAAATGCCTTCTCAGAATCCAGGGACAAGAAGAAGGAAGGTGTATGCAGAGAAGCTGTTTTGTGCAGGAGAGAAATAACTATAGCCAGGCCTGCTGACCCGCCACAAATCCCAAGGCCCTAGCTGCACCACCAGGACCTTGCAGTAGAGTTTCAAATCCACATTGAGAAGAGAGATGGGTCTACAGTTGGCACATAAGCTGAGTCTTTAACCCCCTTAGGCAAAACAACAATGTGCATCTCCACTGGTCTGGAAAGCCCACAGAACCGGAGATGGCATTGAAAGAGAATTTTTTTATAGTAAGAAGCCACAAAACTGTTTGGGCCTGGACTCTTGCCATTGGGAAGGCCCTTAAGTGCCCTGTAAATCTCCTCAACAGTAAAGTCAGCCTCTAGAGAGGTCACAGCTCCCTGGGGAAGGCTCTGTTGGAAACGAGAACAAATGATTTTGCCGAATGTGATTTGTTCTACCCTCGGTTTCCCCCACTGGCTGCTCTCCATGCACGTTATACAGTGACTCATAGAAATCCCTGAAGGCAGCAGAAATGTGATTTTATTTAAGTTGGGGGGTGCCCTGTTTGACCATCCCTGCCAAGAGCTTCCCAGATTTGTTCACCTGAAGATATGCCCTGTACTGGTACCACATGAACGATCTGTAAGGAGATATCAGCTCGAAGGGCAGTAAGTTCCTGACCCCCCAAAGGAGATAGGTAAGTTTTGTGCCTCCAGGCATTTCAGTCTAGTGTGCATCTCATTCAAAGCTTTCAAGCGCTTCCGCTTCTTGTGCACCCCAACACGAATGAACTCCCCCCTGACAGTAGCCTTGTGCTGCTCCCATACCAGTGGAGCAGAAGTCTCATCTGTCTGATTAAAAACAAAAAACTCCTGCATTTCTCTCTTATGTCCTCCACAACTCCCTCATCCTCCAGGAGGAGCTCATTGAGATGCCAGGTCGAGCTGCAACTAGGGGCTCCCTGGACCCGTAAGTCCACATAGATTGGTGCATGGTCTGACCACTTGACATTGCCAATGACTGATCGATTAACATGCTGCAAGGTGTAATAGTCACAAAAAAACATATCTACTCTAGAGTACTTGCCTTGGGGGTGCAATAAGAAGGTATGGTCCCTACCCTGAGGATGTTCAAGATGCCAAATGTCAAAAAGTTTGAAAGAAGCCAAAGTAGAACAGAACTTCTTAATGGTGGATTTGAGAGAGGAAAAGAGGTCAGGCATACAGTCTAAAAAGGGGTCTAAAGCAAAATTGAGATCTCCTCTCAGAAGCAAAAGCCCCTACCCAAAGGAATCCAATTTGTTTAGTAGAGTGTGGAAGAAGGGCAGCCGTCCTCTATTGGGAAAATAAACATTGACCACAGTTGTCAGGGTGGAGAACAGTTTACCCTTAACAAAGAGAAACCTTCCCTCTGTGTCCGCTAAACTATATGTTCCCACTGGAGGGATCTATGGATCAATGTGACAACCGCTTTCCTCTTGGATCCTGAGGAAGCATACCATTGTAAAGTTAAGTGATGTGCATGAATATGTGGGTGACTTGTCTAGTGAAGTTTCCTATACAAACAGGACCCCTACTCTGTCTTTAATGACATCTCTAAGGAGCATGCTTCTCTTAGGTTTGTTTAAACCCTGCGCATTGAGGTAGCAGCAATGGACGATGCCATGGTCAGCCATACCCCGAAGAGTGTACGAACCGGTGGGCGGCAGATAGTGTGAGAGACACCGACCCCTACAGCAGTACATGATCGGAGTTCCTAAAAAAAAAGACGGAGCAGAAGAAGGCTGTTTGGATATTCAAATAGAACATCGGAGATCCCATAAATATAAAAGTGGAATATACAAGAGAAGTGAGAACGGGACATGTGGGTTGGCATCTTGCCACTGGTCAGTCATATATTTAATATCACATATGCATCTAAATATAAGTTATAACATTGATTTCTTTGCATGTGTAGAAGAAGTTTAATATGTTTTATAATTTGTTTTGCTTTGCAGTACATATCTATAATGTACTGGGATATGCATAAGGATTTCTCTTTATGATTGTTGTGAGATTGGATCCAGTGACACAATTTCCAGTAATGTGGGGTATTGTATGTCTCTAGGCCAGTGATGACATATTGTGTAGAGGCATTGTGATATATGTTCCGTGGTCAGTGTGTGTATGCGAACCTCTGTTTAATAGTCACGTCTCGACGGTTAAGGGCTGGAGAGGAGAGAGAGAGAGAGAGAATATTTTCCTTTTTTTTGCCATATGTGTCATTGGGTCAATATATTATATATATAAAATCAATACAGATCTGTGTTGTGAATTGATTCAACATTGCATAGATTATAGATTGATTAATATCCATGGTATCAGTTATTGAATAATTTGGTACTCTGGAAGTTTGTCCCATCATATTTGTACATATATCTTTGGTGTGATGTCATATTAGATATGTATTTTAATATTATAATAACTAGTATTTATTTAGCATCTTTCTCCCAGTAGGACTCAAAGCGCTGTCCACACACGCTCTCGGAATTAACCAAATCAGAGCTGAGTAATAGGTGTCATTATTACCCAATCAATGGTACTCATTTATCAACCTCAGAAGGATAAAGGGCTGAGTTGACCCTGCCGGGAATCTAACCTGCAACCTTGCAGTTTGAGCAGGCTGTGCAGTCAGGGCATTTACCACTGAGTTATCTCACCATGTTACAGCTTACCTTGACTTCAGCATCATCTGCAGGAGCGAGGCTTCAAGCATGCTGCAGGCCTCTGTTTTATCCGTTTGCTTCCTGTAGTCTCCTCCTACCAACTTCCTACTTCGTCCCTCTGAGCTGCTCCTCCTACTTCCTGTGGAGGGGTTTAAAGGGCAGACTGAGGCTTGACTCAGTTGGCCTTGCGTTGTTGTTCATAGCAGGTCTTACCCTGGGCTCTATGTATCACCTGGTTAGTCTTCCATCCATTCTAATGCTGACATGTGGCTCTGTCTGACTAATCTTTTGCTTAACCCCTAATAGTGGACATCCAATCTGGTGCAGACTTGTGGCTCTGGCTGACTACCTGAACTGTGTATGACCCGGCTTGTCTGACTACCCCCTCTGGTGCTGACTTGTGGCTCTGTCTGACTATTCTTTCGTCTTTTCCCCTGGTGATCAGACACCCAATATAGTGCGGGCCTGGGCCTCTGGTAGACTTGCATAGCTGACTGCAGGCGTGAGTCAGTATTCGCTCCTACTGACTGCAGGTGTGAGTCAGTATTTGCTCCTACTGACTGCAGGCGTGAGTCAGTATTTGCTCCTACTGACTGCAGGCATGAGTCAGTATTCACCCTTACTGGCTCCAGGTGTGAGTCAGTGATATTTCCTTCTGACTGCAGGCTGAGTCAGACCTCATTCCTCATCGGATCAAGATCCTGGGTTCCGGTTCCAGTTCCTGGTTCCAGCTGATTCTTCCAGTGGCTAAGGCCTAGTCTCCAGCACAGTGGTTTAGCATTGCAACCTATTATTTCTGATAGCAGGCTTGCTGGCTATTACCCTGTGCTTATTCCTAGTGTGTATATTGTATATATCCTCTTTATGTCATTTGTTAATAAACTGCATTAACTAAACCTTACTGACTCCTGAACTTCTCTGGGTAACCGTGACAGTACGCAAGGACCATGAGTTCAGATGGTGATAGTAATGCAGTTTTTCAAAGCATCCTAGAAAGGATGGAGACACAGTCAGAGACTGGATCAGTTGTCTTTAGCCATGCAAATGGTTTCACAGCGCACTGTGAGCCTTGAACAAATCTGTAATCAACTGGTGGCCCCTCCAGAGCCCTCCCAGGCACCAGTAGTTCCCACCTCTCCTGACGCAGGCATGTCAAGAGGTTGACAGGTTCTGCTCAGCTCCCACAGTGGTTTGGTGGGGATCCTGATGGTTCCCGTGGCTTCCTTAACCAGCTGGGTATATATTTCGAGTTGGTACCGTATGCATTTCCTAATGAGCGCAGTAAGGTTGGTTTCCTTATATCCCTTCTGATGGGCAGGGAGCTGGCATGGGCCAATCCATTATGGGAAATGAACAAACCTATTGTTCAAGATTTTATGGAATTTCTGAGATCGTTTAAGCAAGTCTTTGATAGGCCAGGCCACGCGGCCTTGGCATCCAAGCACCTTATGACCTTACGTCAGGGTACTCGCACGGTGGCCGATTATGCTATAGAGTTCCGTACCCAAGCAGCCGAGGTAGACTGGAATGATGAAGCTCTGATGGCCGTGTTTTTCCAAGGGCTCTGTGACACAATGAAAGATTAAATCACTGCTCGCAATCTACCTAATGATTTGGACAGGCTGATTGACTTTTGTATTCTGATGGATACCAGAATCAGAGAGAAACCCTCATTTAAGGAGTACCTGCGGAGGTCCTCAAACAGAATGTCTTCTCGTTATTCTGGCCCACCCTATCCTCCCTCGCCTCCCATGCCTCCTGGGCTTATGTCAGAGGATACCGAACCTATGCAGGTGGATGCCATAGTTACGGGGAGACCCTCTGTTGCTGAGCGCCTGCAGAGGCCTCAAGGGGAGACATCTCCTCAGGATTCTGACCCACCCTATCCTCCCATGCCTCCTGATCTTGTCACTGAGAGTGGAGAACCTAGGATCTAGTCCGGGACAAGTGATTGGTGGTATTTTATTGTCCCCAGAAAATGTTTTGGATAAGCCCATGTTGAAGGCCTGTATTTATTGGGCAAATAAATCTGCCTCAGTTCCAGTGTTACTGGACACAGGGGCTGCTGGCTGCTTTATTGATGCGGAATTTGCTGCCAGTAAGAATATCCCATTGTTGCCTCTTGCTTCCCCTCTGGCTGTAGAAGCCATTGACTGGCACACTTGTGATGTCTTGGGCTGGTCCCCACAATGCTCAAAGTCTTGTCTGTCTTGCCCTGTGAGAGCTAATCAAGCCTCGACTCCACTCCTTCCGCAGGAGTATATATCATTCATAGACGTTTTCAGTGAAAGTCAGATTGAGGTCCTTCCTCTTCACAGACCATATGATTGCACGTTGGAATTGTTGCCTGGTACTACACCTCCAAGGGGCCGTACTTACCTCTTGTCTGAGGAGGAGAATAAGGCCATGAAGGATTACGTGTCTGATGTGCTGGTGTCACGTCTAAGCCTAGCAATCACGGTGCCCGTGATTGCTGCATTTCTATGTCTATTACCGGTAGGGGGCTCCCATTTGCTGTTTGCCTTTAGCCCGCCTCACATTGCCTATTTAAACTGTGTCTGGGCACCCTTTGGTTGCCCTTTCGTGGTGTCTCTGATTGCATCCACTTCCACTATGCTACAGAAGCTTATTGGGCCATGTCGCTGTGTTCCTGAGTTCCTGACTTCATCCTGTTCCTGAGCCTCCTGTCTGCAGTGCTGGTTCCAGTGCCTTTTCCAGTTGAGTCTTCAGAGGTTGCTGTTCCTGCTGCCAGTCTTTGTTGCCGTTCCTGATCCGGTTTATCTTCCTTGCTGGTTCCTGTTCGTCTCCTGAGCCCAGTTCCTGCATCTGTGGCGACTTTCTGCTTCGGTCACTTTGGCGACATTCTCTGCTGGTTCCAGCGTGCGGACGCTGGTTCACTCCACAAGCCTTGGGGCTATACTTTACTGTTTGTTGGTCTCAGCGTGCGGACGCTGATTCGCTCCACAAGCCTTGCGGCTATACTATACTGTCTGTTGGCCCAGCGTGCGGACGCTGGTTCGCTCCACAAGCCTTGCGCCTATACTATACTGTCTGTTGGTCCCAGCGTGCAGACGCTGGTTCGCTCCACAAGCCTTGCGGCTACACTATACTGTCTGTTGGCCCCAGAGTGCGGACGCTGGTTCGCTCCACAAGCCTTGCGGCTATACTTTACTGTTTGTTGGTCTCAGCGTGTGGACGCTGATTCGCTCCACAAGCCTTGCGGCTATACTATACTGTCTGTTGGCTCCCAGAGTGCGGACGCTGGTTCGCTCCACAAGCTTTGCGGCTATACTATACAGTCTGTTGGCTCCCAGTGTGCAGACGCTGGTTCGCTCCACCTCTCAAAGCTACCACTATAGCTTGTAGGATACCAACGCGCGGGCGTTGGTTCGTTCCATTCACTGTGCGCTGTCCAGTCCTAGACAGCTATTACTCCTGCTGTACATGGGTGCTGCAGTATACAGATTACAAGGTGACACCACTGGATCATGCAGGCTATTAATTACTACTAGACTGTCATTGCCATCTGACAGTTATTAAGATCACTGTGGTTGACACCTGCGCTTTTGGGCTGCCTTGCCCGGTATATTGGTAAGGCCGGTAGAACCTTACATATTCCATCCTGAGGTTGCCTTACCCGGTATTGGCAAGGTCGGTAGAGCCTATATTGGTATTCTTTTGGCTGCTTTGCTAGGTATATTGGTAAGGCCGGTGGAACCTTTTACGTTATTCCATCCTGAGGTTGCCTTACCCGGTATTGCCAAGGCCGGTAGAGCATAAATCTTTGGGTTTCCATTAGGCTGCCTTGCCCGGTATATTGGCAAGTCCGGTAGAGCCTACTACTTGGGTTTCCGTTAGGCTGCCTTGCCCAGTATATTGGCAAGGCCGGTTATCACGGTGCCCGTGATTCGTGCTGCTCTGTGTCTGTCACTTGCTGAGTATTCATGATTGGCTGTCTGTCATTAGCCCTCCTTACACAGCCTTTTTAAACCCAGGTTGAGCACTTCCAGGTTGCCCTTTCATGGTGTTTCTGACTCCACTCTGCCTGACCTGCTTGTCAGGCCTCTGGGCCTATTCTAGTGTTCCTGTATGCTACGTTCCAGTGTTCCAGTATGTTGACTTTCCGGTGTTCCAGTGTTCTTGTACATTTATGTTCCCGTGTTCCGGTGTTCCAGTGTTCCTGTGTGCCTGTATTCCGGTGTTCCTGTGTTCCAGCATCTCGCGGGTTAATCTTGACAGTTCCTGAGTCTCGCAATCCAGTTGTCGCTCCGGCGACATTGTTCTCCTCGCTTTTGTATATACATTGTTGGTTCCAGCGTGCGGACGCTGGTTTACTCCATTATACCTGGTTGCCATATACATTGTTGGTTCCAGTGTGCGGACGCTGGTTTACTCCACTAAACCTGGTTGCAATATACATTGTTGGTTCCAGCGTGCGGATGCTGGTTTACTCCACTAAACCTGGTTGCGATACACATTGTAGGTGCCAGCGTGCGGATGCTGGTTTACTCCACTAAACCTGGTTGCAATATACATTTTTGGTTCCAGCGTGCGGACGCTGGTTTACTCCACTAAACCTGGTTGCGATACACATTGTAGGTTCCAGCGTGCAGACGCTGGTTTACTCCACTAACTGGTTGCATGATACATTGTTGGTTCCGGCGTGCGGACGCTGGTTTGCTCCACTAAATCTGGTTGCTATACACATTGTTGGTTTCAGCGTGCGGACGCTGGTTTACTCCACTAAACCTGGTTTTGATATACATTGTTGGTTCCAGCCTGCAGACGCTGGTTTACTCCACTAAACCTGGTTGCGATATACATTGTTGGTCCCAGCGTGCGGACGCTGGTTTACTCCACTAAACTGGTTGCAATATACATTGTTGGTTCCAGCGTGCGGTCGCTGGTTTACTCCGTAAACCTGATGGCACTATTTACCCTTAGTCCCAACGTGCGGACGTTGGTTTGCTCCTGAAACATCCAGTACTGTGGTCAGTCGCTGTCCACTTCCTTGCAGTTGATTATCCCTGGCAATAGACTTCTGCTGAGTAAGACCTCTATACTTATGCTCTCTGCTGTCTTAGTCACCTGACAGCTGGTCTACTCGCTCAGGCTGCCCTGCCCGGTATTGGTGAGGCCGGTAGGACCTTGACGATACCATCCTGTAGGTTGCCTCACCCGGTATTGGCAGGGCCGGTAGAGCCTACTACAGTACCTCCTTGGGCTGCCCTGTCCGGTATTGGTAAGGCCGGTAGAACCTTGTAACTCACCATCTTAAAGGTTGCCTTACCCGGTATAGGCAGGGCCGGTAGTGCCTACATTCAGCATTTCATTGGGCTGCCTTGCCCGGTATTGGTAAGGCCGGTAGAACCGGTATTGTCATCTCATGGTTGCCTTACCCGGTATAGGCAAGGCCGGTAGAGCCTGTCATTAATACTGTCACTTGTGTTGCCTTGCCCGGTATTTTGGCAAGGCCGGTGAACCTTTTGTATGATCTATTGATGTTGTATTGTTATGTATGTTTACCCTACGGGGACTGTCTTTAACTTTTAATAAAGTTAAGTTTTTACCAAACCTTAAGTCTGAGAGTCTTCAAAAACCGTGACACCGGTAGAGCCTACTACTTGGGTTTCCGTTAGGCTGCCTTGCCCGGTATATTGGCAAGGCCGGTAGAGCCTTTTATTCCTTATTCGCTCAGGCTGTCTTGCCTGGTATATTGGCAAGACCGGTAGAGTCTGTATTACTATAGTCCGTATATCTGTTATTCTATGTAATGTACGTATGTGTTTAAAATCCTATGGGATTATCTTAATCTTTTCAATAAAGTTGTGTTTTTACCTAACCTTGCGTCTGAGAGTCTTAACAAACCGTGACAGTACGAAAGGGCCATGACCTCAGACAACAAGAGTGATGGTAATACACAGAATATCCATTGGAGGATGGATATGCATGAGCAACGTTTGGATCAATTGGCGGTTGCAATTCAAACTATCCTTGAAAGCACTGTACTTGCTGACAAGTCTGGATCTAACCCGGTGGTCTCGCCCAGTCAGACACCGGAGAATGATACAAGGCCCTTAGGGGCTGCAGTCAAGGGGTTAACGGCTTCTGCACCCTTGCCACTCAGATATGACGGTGATGATAATCTTTGTAGAGGGTTCATCAACCAACTTGAAATATTTATGGAATTGACGGCACATGTGTTTCCCAATGATCGCAGTAAGATTGGGTTCATGATATCCCTGCTGACTGGCAGTGCTTTGGCTTGGGCTAACCCATTGTGGGAAAATGCTAAACCTTGCACTAAGAGTTTCAGAGAATTTGTGCAATCATTTCGGAGAGTGTTTGAGCCTCCTGGTAGAACCACCTCTGCTGCTAAATGCCTTATAGAGATACAACAGGGCAGGCGTACGGTGGGCGATTATGCCATTGAATTTCGCACTTTGGCAGCAGAGGTAGGGTGGAATAACGAGGCATTGTTGGCAGCCTTTGCTCAGGGTCTGAGTGACCAGATTAAAGATGAGATTGCAGGAAAAGAATTTCCTACTGATCTAGATGACTATATTGAATATGTCATACTAATTGATACCAGAATACGTGAGAGACTAGCTGCTAGAGATCGCAGGATACGGTCTAAAAACAATGGGGCTAGTAGCATATTTTGCCCACCCATCCCTCCCGTGGTAGCCAAGCCTAGTGAACCAGTACGGGAACCAGGTGAACCGATGCAAGTAGGTTTTACTAGGCTAACCAAGGAGGAAAGATTATATCGCAGGAAACAAGGGTTGTGTTTGTACTGTGGTAAGAATGGGCATTTACTAAAATCTTGTCCGGTACGTCCGGGAAACGAACACACCTAGGGTACCTTGGGGGACAGGCCCTAGGTGGTGTCCAATCATCCCCACTGTTGGGCAAACTGAAACCCACCATACAGGTGGTACTGTCCTGTGCACAACACTCAGTGGAGGTTTTGGCTCTGGTTGATTCTGGTGTAGCAGGGTATTTTATGGATAATACCTTTGCTGAATTGCATGGGGTTCCACGCATTGAAAGAGAAACCCCTGTTGCTATTAAAGCAATTAATGGCAGACCCTAACCTGCTCAAGTTACATTTGAAACCATGCCATTATCCATGACTATTGGGGCTCTTCATAGAGAAGAGCAGCAGTTCCAACTTATTAATTCTCCTCACCATGCTGTAATATTGGGATTTCCTTGGTTACAGTTAGTTGCATAATCCACAATTTGATTGGCAAAAGTGCGAAATCTCTGCTTGGTCTCCGTTTTGTATGGACAAGTGCGTCACCCATCCAATTAAGGTCTTGTGCACCTCCCCTGCAATACCAGACGAATACCAGCAGTTTGGTGATGTTTTCAGCAAGGCAGAGGCTGGCACCTTACCTCAGCACAGACCATATGACTGTAGCATTGAATTGCCTCCTGGAGTGGTACCCCCTAGGGGACGCACATACCCATTGTCTTGTGAGGAAAACCAAGCTATGGAAGATTATATTTCTGATGCCCTTGCTAGAGGGATCATAAGGAAATCTACCTCTCCAGCTGGGGCCGGGTTCTTTTTTGTAAAAAAGAAAAATGGTGAATTGAGACCATGTATTGATTATCGTGGTTTAAATAAGCTTATGGCTAAGAACGCTTATCCGATACCACTCATCACTGAGCTTTTTGACAGACTCAAGGGTTCCTCGATTTTCACCAAATTGGACCTACGGGCTGCATACAATTTGATTAGAATCCGAGCCGGTGATGAGTGGAAAACTGCCTTTAACACTAGATCTGGGCACTATGAATATCTAGTCATGCCATTTGGTCTGTGTAATGCACCCGCAGTATTTCAGGAACTGATCAATGACGTTCTCAGAGATATGTTACAGTCATGTGTCGTGGTGTACCTTGACGATATACTTATTCACTCCAAAAATTTGTCGCAACACATTAAAGATGTGTCTGAAGTATTGTTAAGTTTACATAAAAATAAATTATATTGTAAATTGGAGAAGTGTGAGTTTCACAGAACTAGTGTGCCATTCTTAGGGTTCGTAATTGGCAAAGAAGGCATTGCTATGGACAAAGAAAAATTGACAGCAGTCCTACAATGGCCACAGCCTAAGAGTCTTAAAGCCATCCAGCGATTTTTGGGCTTCGCTAATTATTATAGGAAGTTTATTAAGAACTTCTCTTCCATTGTTAAACCATTGTCTGACCTTATGCATAAGGGCGCTAATCCATCCCTTTGGCCAGCGGTTGCTGAGGAGGCCTTTGCAAAATTGAAGTTGGCTTTTGCTAATGCTCCTGTGTTATCCCACCCCAACCCATTACTTCCATTTACGTTAGAGGTTGATGCCTCAGATATTGGGGTTGGGGCAGTGCTTTCTCAACGACACATTAAAGGTGGAATACTCAGACCCTGTGGGTTTTTCTCTAAAAAGTTGATCGGAGCTCAAAGCCACTATGAGATAGGGGACAGAGAATTATTGGCCATTATCCTCGCTCTTAAGGAATGGCATCATTTACTTGAAGGAACAAAAAATCCTGTTTTAATCCTGACGGATCATAAAAATCTGACTTATTTCTCTGAGGCCAAGAGATTGTCCTCTCGCCAGGCCAGATGGGCACTGTTCCTATCCCGATTCAATTTCATTGTATCATATTTACCGGGATCTAAGAATGTTAGGGCTGATGCACTGTCAAGACAATTTGAGGCGAAGATTGACAGAGAAGAGGCACCAGCACCTATCATTCAACCCAATCAAATACTGGCTACTATACGTACCAGTATCACTTCACCATTAGGGGAAGAGATCTTGGCCTCCCAGGCCTCTGCTCCCCATGAAACCCAGGTGGGCAAATGTTATGTCGCTGAACCATTTCGTACTCGATTACTTGAAACTTACCATTCCTCTAAGGCTGCGGGACATATTGGCAGAGACCAACTGTTATGGTCCCTTTCTCAGTTATTTTGGTGGCCTTCTATGAGAACTGATTGTGCCGATTTTACTAATGCCTGTGCCACCTGTGCCCGTGCTAAAACCCCTAGACATCTTCCGGTGGGCTTGCTTCAGCCGGTGCCTAATGATGAACGCCCCTTGTCTCATGTTTTCATTGACTTTATGGGAGAATTGCCCATGTCTAGAGGGTATTCCTTCATATTGATGGTGGTGGACAGGTTTTCTAAAATGGCTCATTTCGTGCCCCTCTGTGGCCTTCCCTTGGCTAAAGAATTGGCAATGGTGTTTGCTAGAGAAGTGTTCCGGTTGCATGGAGTACCCAGAGTACTGGTGTCCGACAGGGGGAGCCAGTTTGTGTCCAGGTTTTGGAGGGCATTCTACGAACAGATGGGCATACAGCTATCCTTTTCCTCTGCTTATCACCCCCAGACCAACGGAGCCACTAAGTGTGCCAATCAGGGTTTGGAACAGTTTCTACGCTGTTTCGTTACTGACCATCATGACAATTGGGCTGACTTGTTGCCTTGGGCAGAGTTCGCCAGGAACTGTGCGGTCAACTCCTCATCCGGGAGCTCTCCGTTTCTGATTAATAATGGGTTTCAACCCTGTTTGCTCCCGGATTCCTTTCAGACACAACAGATTCCAGCTCTGGATGAGCATATTGAGCAACTCCATTCCACATGGGCACAAGTTCAGAGGGCACTTGGTCAGTCATTCCAGCGCCATCAGAGCCATGCTTATCGCAGAAGGCTTCCAGCAGTATCCTTTCAGGTTGGGGATAGAGTATGGCTTTCCTCCAAGAACCTTAAGTTGGCTCCTCGGTTCATCAGTCCTTACAGAATTATCCGCAAAATTAATCCTGTTTCCTATGCTTTGGACATACCTGCATCCATGCACATTCATAATGTGTTCCATGTGTCTCTCCTTAAATCTCTCGTATGCAACTGTTATACTACTACACCTGTAGTGCCAGGGCCTATCGAGGTCGAGGGTCAGGAGGAGTATGAGGTGCAGAGCATTATTGATTCCCGAAGGCTTAGAGGAAGGGTAAATTATTTGGTGCATTGGAAAGGTTATGGTCCTGAAGAACGATCTTGGGTGGATAGTAAGTACCTTCATGCACCCAGGTTATTACAGACCTTTCATGCTAAATACCCTCAGAAACCCAGACCCTATTCTAGGAGAGGGGGTCTTTGAAAGGGGGGTACTATCACGGTGCCTGTGATTGCTGCAATTCAGTGTCTATCACCTGTAGGGGGCTCCCATTGGCTGCTTGCCTTTAGTCCGCCTCACATTGCCTATTTAAACTGTGTCTGGGCACCCTTTGGTTGCCCTTTCGTGGTGTCTCTGATTGCATCCACTTCCACCATGCTACAGAAGCTTATTGGGCCTTGTCGCTGTGTTCCTGAGTTCCTGACTTCATCCTGTTCCTGAGCCTCCTGTCTGCAGTGCTGGTTCCAGTGCCTTTTCCGGTTGAGTCTTCAGAGGTTGCTGTTCCTGCTGCCAGTCTTCGTTGCTGCTTCTGATCCGGTTTATCATCCTTGCTGGTTCCTGTTCGTCTCCTGGGCCCAGTTCCTGCATCTGTGGCGACTTTCTGCTTCGGTCACTTTGGCGACATTCTCTGCTGGTTCCAGCGTGGACGCTGGTTCGCTCCACAAGCCTTGCGGCTACACTATAATGTCTGTTGGTCCCAGCATGCGGACGCTGGTTCGCTCCACAAGCCTTGCGGCTATACTATACTGTCTGTTGGCCCAGCGTGCGGACGCTGGTTCGCTCCACAAGCCTTGCGGCTATACTATACTGTCTGTTGGTCCCAGCGTGCGGACGCTGGTTCGCTCCACAAGCCTTGCGGCTACACTATACTGTCTGTTGGTCCCAGCGTGCGGACGCTGGTTCGCTCCACAAGCCTTGCGGCTACACTATACTGTCTGTTGGTCCCAGCGTGCGGACGCTGGTTCACTCCACAAGCCTTGCGGCTATACTATACTGTCTGTTGGTTCCCAGCGTGCGGACGCTGGTTCGCTCCACAAGCTTTGCGGCTATACTATACAGTCTGTTGGCTCCCAGCGTGCAGACGCTGGTTCGCTCCACCTCTCAAAGCTACCACTATAGCTTGTAGGATACCAACTCGCGGGCGTTGGTTCATTCCATTACCTGTGGGTTATCTATGTCCTGCTTGTTGGTTCCCAACGTGAGGGCGCTGGTTTACTTCCTTGTCTCTTTACGCAGGTAGTCTGATTATTCACTGTGCGCTGTCCAGTCCTAGACAGCTATTACTCCTGCTGTACACGCGTGCTGCAGTATACAGACTACAAGGTGATATCACTGGATCATGCAGGCTATCAATTACTACTAGACTGTCATTGCCATCTGACAGTTATTAAGATCACTGTGGTTGACACCTGCGCTTTTGGGCTGCCTTGCCCGGTATATTGGTAAGGCTGGTAGAACCTTTTACGTTGTTCCATCCTGAGGTTGCCTTACCCGGTATTGGCAAGGCCGGTAGAGCCTAAATCTTTGGGTTTCCGTTAGGCTGCCTTGCCCGGTATATTGGCAAGGCCGGTAGAGCCTACTACTTGGGTGTCCGTTAGGCTGCCTTGCCCAGTATATTGGCAAGGCCGGTAGAGCCTACTACTTGGGTTTCCGTTAGGCTGCCATGCCCGGTATATTGGCAAGGTCGGTAGAGCCTTTTATTCCTTATTCGCTCAGGCTGTCTTGCCCGGTATATTGGCAAGACCGGTAGAGTCTGTATTACTATAGTCCGTATATCTGTTATTCTATGTAATGTACGTATGTGTTTAAAATCCTATGGGATTATCTTAATCTTTTCAATCAAGTTGTGTTTTTACCTAACCTTGAGTCTGAGAGTCTTAACAAACCGTGACACTAGCACAGAAGCTCGGTAGTAGGAAGAAGATATTCCTCCAACAAAGGTGATTGGGGCTAGAGGCTAGAAAGCGTCGCTAGGGGGCGACGCTAGAGTACGTAGGCCAACCGTAGGGGGCGTGCTGCAGCCAAAGCCGTCTAAAGGTGCTAGCCGCAAGGCTAGATAGCCCCCTTCGGTTGAGCTTCCGGGGACTCTGGATACCCCACTACGGTTGGACTATACCCCAATCACCTCAAGGAGGAATGGACTCCAGGAAGCAGGATAAGTAGGGCACAAGCAGGACTAGTCACAGGATACAGGACTGACCAGAGCAGGACAGCGACTGGACACAGGACTGACCACAGCAGGACTGCAACAGGACACAGGACTGACCAGAGCAGGATACACAGGATACAGGACTGACCAAAGCAGGATACACAGGATACAGGACTGACCAGGACAGGAAACAGAAGACTGGACTAACCAGAGCAGGACTACACTGGATGCAGGACTGACCAGAGCAGGATACTGGAGACAGGATACTTGGCAGCAGACTAGCTGGAAAACTGGCAGCAGAGGGTGAACGAGGCGCAGCTTGACCTGTTCACCGGAAAGGACGTGTCTGTTGCAGGAAGAGGGCGTCTGAAATAGAGAGACCCAAGCAGCTTCACGTGGAGGACTGCGCATGCGCGAGTCCAACCCAGAAGCAGAAGATAAAAGGAGCGACGGAAGGGAGGACACCGCGAGGAATCGGCACGGAGGTGACACTCCCCTACCCCTATGGAGGATGTCAGGAGGGCTTGGCGGGAAACATGCGGTGGAAGCCATGCACCAACACAGGAGCATGAACATCCATGGCCAGAACCCAGGACCTATCCTCAGGGCTGTAACCCTGCCAATCAACGAGATACTGCAAACGGCCGCGCACACATCTGGAGTCGAGTATGGCACTGACCATGAATTCTTCCTGCCCGGCCACAGTAACAGGAGCCGGAACAACCGGAGCAGGGTGAGCAAAACGAGAGGATATCCATGGCTTCAGGAAGGAGACATGGAAGACTGGGTTAACACGGCAAGGCCAAGCGATACACGACTGGAGATAAGCGTTGAAGGACTCTGTAAGGACCCAAGTAGTGAGGACCAAGCTTACGGGAAGGCTGGCGGAGGTTGATATTCTTGGCGGATACCCAGACCTTGTCGCCAGGAGAATAGAGAGGAGCCAGGGAACGACGATGGCCAGCTGCGCTCGTGGCGCATTTGGAAGGCAAGTAAGGAAGCTCTGAGCGACTGCCAGTGATCAACCAATGAACGAACTCGGACCTCAGCCGAGGGCACCAAGGCTGAGCCCGGACGTATCAGCAGGACTCGGGGGTTGTAACCCAAGGCCGCAAAGAAAGGTGAACAGCCAAGGGAAGAGTGATGCAGGGAATTGTAGGAAAATTCTGCCAAGGGAAGCAAGTGAACCCAATCGTTATGGTGCCTGTTACAGAAGGTCCTAAGGTAATGCTCCAAGGACTGGTTGACCCGTTCAGTCTGGCCATTGGTCTGTGGGTGGTATCTGGAGGAGAAGCGCAGACGGATGCCCAAACGATCACAAAATGCCCTCCAGAATCTGGAAATGAACTGTGATCCGCGGTCAGACATGATGTTTAGGGGCACACCATGAAGCCGCACGATTTCAGAAATGAAGGAATTGGCCAGTAGAGAGGCAGTGGGCACAGCAGGAAAGGCCCGGAAATGGGCTTGCTTGGTGAACCGGCCCACCACCACCCAAATGGTGGTGATACCTGCTGACCTGGGGAGCTCCACGATGAAATCCATGGACAACTGCGTCCATGGCACGGTTGGTACCGTTAGGGGCTGCAACAACCCAACAGGCTTCAGGCGGGGTGTTTTCATACGTGCGCATGCAGAACAAGAAGAGACAGTCTGCGACATCAGCACGACAGTCCGGCCACCAGAAGTATCTGGACAGGAGCTCGAAAGTACGAAAGACCCCTGGATGACCCGATACAGAGGAATGATGGGCCCAACGAAGCAGCTCGGCGCGGTGACGTTGAGGAACAGACAACAGGTCTCCAGGATGTGACTCAGTAAAAGGCAGCCCATTCTGAACCTGACGTATAGCCTGTAAGGTGCGGGTGGACAAGGCCGCCAGAACGCAAGCAGAGGGTACCACAGGCTCGGGATCCCTTGGGCTGACAGGGCTGGATTCGAACTGCCGGGACAATGCATCGGCCTTCACATTCCTGGTTCCAGGTAGGTATGTTATCACATAGTGAAAACGGGCAAAGAACAGGGACCATCTAGCCAGACCTGAAGAGGACACGATATATGCAAGAAAGGGTAGACTGGTTTGTTCGAACTGGCACTTCTCGAGTTTGGCATACAAGTTGTGCGCTCGAAGCCGCTCAAGGACTTGACGGACATGGCCACGATGTTCAGTAAGAGACTTGGAAAAGATCAGAATGTCGTCCAAATAGACAACCACGGAGGACATAAGAAGATCCCGGAAGACATCGTTGACAAATGCCTGAAACACTGCTGGAGCGTTCCGGAGGCCGAACGGCATGACCTGGTACTCATAGTGCCCGAATCTAGTATTAAAGGCTGTCTTCCACTCGTCGCCTGCGCGAACACGAACCAGATTATATGCCCCCCGGAGGTCGAGTTTGGTAAAAACTGTAGCGCCACGAAGACGATCCAGAAGTTCCGGAATTAAAGTCAAAGGGTAGCAGTTCCGACATGTGATGGCATTCAAACCCCTGTAATCAATACAAGCCCGAAGAGAACCGTCCTTCTTGGAAACAAAAAAGAAGCCCGCCCCAGCCAGCGAAGTGGAAGGTCGTTTGAATCCGCGGGCGAGGCTATCAGCAATACAGTCTTTCAGGGCACGAGTCTCCGGTACCGAAAGTGGGTAGGTCCTTCCCCAGGCGGTACAGTCCCAGGAAGGAGATCGATAGCTATATCATAAGGCCTATGAGGCGGAAGGATCCCCGTACGACGCTTGCAAAACACGTCGGAAAAGTCCTGATAAGGTTCCGGCACCTCAGGGTTGAGAGTGACCAAAGAAAGAGGATGATTGATAGAGGAAACTGCAACTGAGGAACGAAAGGCGATGATGCCGAGACGCCAATCTATGGAAGGGTTGGTGGCTCGCAACAAGGGGTAGCCCAGGATGACGGGAGTCCCAGGGATGTCGATAATCTCAAAGGAAAGAGTTTCTTTGGGACCCCCCCGTACTTCACAGGACAAGGGTTGAGTAACCCATGCAATAAGACCTGTGCCCAAAGGAGAACCGTCAACCGCAACTATGGGCATAGGCGGAAAATGTCGCATCAACGGAATACCGCGAGACCGGGCAAAAGACGAATCCATGAAGACCCCTGCTGCTCCGGAATCCACAAAGGCCTGCAGGGATGTGAACCCTCCAATCCAAGAGAGGGAAAGAGATAGGGTCAGGCGTTGATCCTTGCCAGGGGGACAAACAATGGGCTGACTTAGAGAGGACCCCCTACTCCCTATGTCCGTGAGTTTCCCGATTTTATAGGACAGGTGCGAGCCACATGGCCCACCTGACCACAATAAAGACATAGACCCAAGGTGCATCTGAGTGTCTTCTCCTCCTCGGTGAGGTGGTATACCCGTCCAATTTCCATTGGCTCAGGTACCAGTGTTGTTGTGACCAGTGTTTGAAACCGAGGGGTCAGGCACGAAACCGGACGCGGCTGAGGAAGGTGAGAGCGATCCCGATCCTTCTCTGCACGCCTCTCCAGGATGCAATGTTCTAGAGAGGAACAAAGCGCTATGAGTCCCTCCAAGGACAGAGGAATAGTACAAGTCGTCAGCTCGTCTTTAAGGTGGTCCGAGAGGCCCCGTCTAAAAGCGGCCTTTAAGGCATTGTCACCCCAGTCCGTGTCATATGCCAGGGTGCGTAACTCGACAGCGTAGTGCGAGACCGAACGCGACCCTTGTTGGATCTCCAACAGACCAGATTCTGCTTGAGACTGACGGCCGTGCGCTTTGAAAACGGAACAAAACGCCGCTAAGAAGGAGTCCAAATCATCCAGCAGTGGAGACTGACGATCAATAAGAGGAGACAACCAGGCAAGAGCAGGACCACGAAGCAAGGAAATGATGAAGGTGGTCTTCGCCTGATGGGAGGAATATACATCAGGTTGACAACGAAAATGAAGGAGGCACTGGTTCAGGAACCCCCGAACATCGGATGAAGTACAGTCAAAGCGATCCGGTTAGGGAATACGGAGAACTAGGGAAGCAGCTGGGCTGCCATAAGGGACGGAAGATACTGCAGGATGTGGCGACGGAGGCCAAGATGCCTCATGACGCTGCTGCATCCGTTGAAGAAGACCAGTGATAGACTCTAACTTCTGGTCCAAATGCTGAATCTGGGTGGCGCGCTTTTCCAAAACCGCACCCTGCTGCACTACAAGCTTGGGTAAGGTCCGCAGTATCCGTAGACATGCTGGAAGTGTGGTGTTGTCTATAATGTCATGTCTAAGCCTAGCACAGAAGCCCGGTAGTAGGAAGAAGATACTCCTCCAACAAAGGTGATTGGGGATAGAGGCTAGAGAGCGTTGCTAGGGGGTGACGCTAGAGTACGTAAGCCAACAGTAGGGGGGTGTGCTGCAGCCAAAGCCGTATAAAGGTGCTAGCCGCAAGGCTAGATAGCTCCCTTTGGTTGAGCCTCCAGGGACTCTGGATACCCCACTATGGTTGGACTATACCCCAATCACCTCAAGGAGGAATGGACTCCAGGAAGCAGGATAAGTAGGGCACAAGCAGGACTAGTCACAGGATACAGGACTGACCAGAGCAGGACAGCGACTGGACACAGGACTGACCACAGCAGGACTGCAACAGGACACAGGACTGACCAGAGCAGGATACACAGGATACAGGACTGACCAAAGCAGGATACACAGGATACAGGACTGACCAGGGCAGGAAACAGAAGACTGGACTAACCAGAGCAGGACTACACTGGATGCAGGACTGACCAGAGCAGGATACTGGAGACAGGATACTTGGCAGCAGACTAGCTGGAAAACTGGC
This sequence comes from Rhinophrynus dorsalis, assembly GCA_037306005.1. Taxonomy (NCBI): domain Eukaryota; kingdom Metazoa; phylum Chordata; class Amphibia; order Anura; family Rhinophrynidae; genus Rhinophrynus; species Rhinophrynus dorsalis. The sequence continues at coordinate 112,258,855 of CM074725.1, forward strand.
AGCAGAGGGTGAACGAGGCGCAGCTTGACCTGTTCACCGGAAAGGACGTGTCTGTTGCAGGAAGAGGGCGTCTGAAATAGAGAGACCCAAGCAGCTTCACGTGGAGGACTGCGCATGTGCGAGTCCAACCCGGAAGCAGAAGATAAAAGGAGTGACGGAAGGGAGGACACCGCGAGGAATCAGCATGGAGGTGACACTCCCCTACCCCTACGGAGGATGTCAGGAGGGCTTGGCGGGAAACATGCGGTGGAAGCGCTGCACCAACACAGGAGCATGAACATCCATGGCCAGAACCCAGGACCTATCCTCAGGGCTGTAACCCTGCCAATCAACGAGATACTGCAAACGGCCACGCACACATCTGGAGTCGAGTATGGCACTGACCATGAATTCTTCTTGCCCGGCCACAGTAACAGGAGCCGGAACAACCGGAGCAGGGTGAGAAAAACGAGAGGATATCCATGGCTTCAGCAAGGAGACATGGAAGACTGGGTTAACACGGAGGGAGGCAGGCAAGGCCAAGCGATACACGACTGGAGATAAGCGTTGGAGATAAGCGTTGAAGGACTCTGTAAGGACCCAAGTAGAGAGGACCAAGCTTACGGGAAGGCTGGCAGAGGTTGATATTCTTGGCAGATACCCAGACCTTGTCGCCAGGAGAATAGAGAGGAGCCAAGGAACGACGATGGTCAGCTGCGCTCTTGTGGCGCATTTGGGAAGTAAGTAAGGAAGCTCTGAGCGACTGCCAGTGATCAACCAACGAACGAAATCGGACCTCAGCCGAGGGCACCAAGGCTGAGCCCGGACGTATCAGCAGGACTCGGGGGTGTGCTGCAGCCAAAGCTGTATAAAGGTGCTAGCCGCAAGGCTAGATAGCTCCCTTCGGTTGAGCCTCCAGGGACTCTGGATACCCCACTACGGTTGGACTATACCCCAATCACCTCAGGGAGGAACTGACTCCAGGAAGCAGGATAAGTAGGGCACAAGCAGGACTAGTCACAGGATACAGGACTGACCAGAGCAGGACAGCAACTGGACACAGGACTGACCAGAGCAGGACTGCAACAGGACACAGGACTGACCAGAGCAAGATACACAGGATACAGGACTGACCAGGGCAGGACACAGAAGACTGGACTAACCAGAGCAGGACTACACTGGATGCAGGACTGACCAGAGCAGGATAGCAACGGAGACCTGACTGACCAGAGCAGGATACTGGAGACAGGATACTTGGCAGCAGACTAGCTGGAAAACTGACAGCAGAGGGTGAAAGAGGCGCAGCTTGACCTGTTCACCGGAAAGGCCGCTTAGACAACGCGTCCGTTGCAGGAAGAGGGAGTCTGAAATAGAGAGACCCAAGCGGCTTTACGTGGAGGACTGCACATGCGCGAGTCCAACCCAGAAGCAGAAGATAAAAGGAGTGACGGAAGGGAGAAGACCACGAGGAATCGGCACGGCAGTGACAGCTGGCCAGAGGCATCATTCGTAAATCCACATCTCCTGCTGGTGCTGGATTTTTTTTTTGTCAAAAAAAAGGACGGAGAATTATGTCCATGCATTGACTTTCGTGGTCTAAACAAGATATTGGTAAAGAATGCATATCCTATTCCCCGATCACTGAACTCTTTGACCAGGTCAAAGGGTCAAAAGATATTTACAAAACTCGATCTGAGAGCTGCATACAACTTGGTACGAATTAAAGAAGGGCATGAATAGAAGACAGCGTCATGGTCATGCCCTTCGGATTGTGTAACGCCCCAGCTGTCTTCCAGGAGTTCATAAATGATGTGTTACGAGAACTCCTTCAAAGTTCTGTGGTTGTATATTTGGATGACATCTTAATTCACTCTCCTACATTGGAGACTCATCAGTCTGATGTATGCAGAATCCTGAGCCTATTACGTGAGAACAAGTTGTTTTGTAAACTTGAAAAATGTGAATTCCACAGACCTCAAGTCACAATCCTGGGCTATATAATTTCCGCTGCCAGGTTCGCCATGAACCCTCAGAAACTGTCCGCTGTTGTGAACTGGCCACATCTTAAGGGACTCGTATCGATCCAAAAGTTTCTGGGTTTCGCAAATTATTACAGAAAATTAATTAAGAATCTCTACCATTGTAAAACCCCTGACGGACATGACTTGTAAAGGGGCAAAAACCTCGGAGTGGTCAGAACCGGCTATTCTGGCTTTTGAAAAGCTCAAGGCAGCCTTCACGACAGGTCCCATATTGGCGCATCCCAATCTCTCCCTGCCCTTTACCCTGGAGGTGGATGCATCGGAGGTCGGAGTGGAAGCTTTGCTGTCCCAGAGCTTAGCTCCTGGTGAGGCCCTACGTCCATGTGGGTTCTTTTCTAAGAAACTGTCCAAAGCTGAAATGCTTTATCAGATTGGGGACAGAGAATTACTGGCTATTGTCCTGGCCTTGAAAGAATGGAGGCATCTGATTGAAGGTACTAAAGTTCCTATCTTGATTTTAACCGACCACAAAAACCTAATTTACTTCTCTGAAGCCAAGCACTTGTCTTTCAAGGCAGGCCAGATGTGAACCGTTTCTGTCCCACTTTAATTTTGTGGTTTCCTATCTTCTTGGCTCTAAAAACGTACGGGCAGACGCATTATCCCGCCAGTTTTGTAGCCCATCCAGAGAAGAGGTTCCACCTTCTCCGATCATTCCGGCTGATAGTATTCTCGGAGGTCGGAGTGGAAGCTTTGCTGTCCCAGAGCTTAGCTCCTGGTGAGGCCCTACGTCCATGTGGGTTCTTTTCTAAGAAACTGTCCAAAGCTGAAATGCTTTATCAGATTGGGGACAGAGAATTACTGGCTATTGTCCTGGCCTTGAAAGAATGGAGGCATCTGATTGAAGGTACTAAAGTTCCTATCTTGATTTTAACCGACCACAAAAACCTAATTTACTTCTCTGAAGCCAAGCACTTGTCTTTCAAGGCAGGCCAGATATGAACCGTTTCTGTCCCACTTTAATTTTGTTGTTTCCTATCTTCTTTGCTCTAAAAACGTACGGGCAGACGCATTATCCCGCCAGTTTTGTAGCCCATCCAGAGAAGAGGTTCCACCTTCTCCGATCATTCCGGCTGATAGTATTCTCGCTATGGTTCATACCTGTATTACTCTGCTCCTCCTGATAAACCTGATGGTCATTGCTTTGTTCCTGCACAGTTGCTCATGAAGTTGTTGGAGACATATCATGCCTCTAAAGTTGCGGGTCACATTGGTCAAGGTCAATTGATATGGTCTGTGTCTCGAGTATTTTGGTGGCCTAGTCTTCGGGCCGACTGTACCGCTTTCACTGCTGCATGTACGACTTGTGCTCAAACCAAGTCTCCTAGACACCTGCCAGTGGGCTTGCTTCAGCCAGTGGCGAATGCCCCTGGTCACATCTATCCACTGACTTTATGGTCGAACTTCCAAGTTCCATAGGTTATACAGTCATTCTAATGATTGCAGATACATTTTCTAAGATGGCCCACTTTGTGCCACCGAAAGGGTTACCATCCGCGCAGGAATTAGCAGTGGTATTTGCTAGAGAGGTCTTCCGTCTCCATGTATATATAACAATATTCTGCTGCGCTTCTCCTTGAAGTAAAAAAGAAATATATATATATATATATATATATATAAAGAAAAATTTTTTTTTTTTTGGAGGATGATGCAGTGACAATACAAACAAATCAATATATAACTGTAAACAGATAAATAAGCTCACAAATAAGTACAACTTATAGCAGTTAGTCCTTCACTTTTAGTAGTTAGTCCTCACAGCTCACTCAAAAATGGGCAGGGTTCCCACCAAGAAGAAAACTAGAAAATACAAAAGAGAAACGGCGCAGAGGATTCTCTCTAAGTGTAGTATTTAGCCAAGTCAGTCCTTCACCAGCACCACATAAAAACGAACTTCTGGAAATGTACCCACATTCTTCAGAGGCTATATCCAGCTTCTAGGGACAATCACCTGTACTGGCTTACACCCCAGTCTGGTATCTTTATCACATTCCTAAGAAGCCTTCTGAGGAAGTGGTAGCATACCACGAAATGCATTAAGCCAGTGTTTATTTAGTCCTATTGTAGTCTTTTTTGTATTACTGCTGTAGGTTATATTGGTTTTAACTTTTGATTTTAGCAGGCTTGCTGGCTATTACCCTGTGCTTATTCCTAGTGTGTATATTGTATATTTCCTCTTTATGTCATTTGTTAATAAACTGCATTAACTAAACCGTACTGACTCCTGAACTTCTCTGGGTAACCATGACACACCAGCATTCGCCAGTGAGCTATTGCACTAGCCAAATAAAATGCTTTTTATATATTTCATATTAATGGTGGTACACTTGGTGATGAATTATTTATTGAAAATTGCCATGAGTCTACACATGGGGTCTAGATCTACTATTGAGCGTTAGATCATTATTGTATTTGTTTTTTAGACTGGTAGAGTGAGAGTCTTGATCGGGCTGCAACTGGTGATCCTCTTCTCTGTATTCCTATATTAGTACCACCTTGATACTTTTGTAGTACATTTGGCAACAAGCCAAGATTGACCATGGATGGGGAAACAAACAAAAAAAAAAAAAAACAGCAGCATGCAAATGAACTGGGGGAAGCCCAGAGAGGGCAGCACGCAAGGTGGGCTAATAATAACCGGGTGGCGTGAGACGCCTCTGCCCTTCTCAGGACTCAACGTACCACCTCTCCCGCTGCCCCAACTGCGAGCCCCCCAGAACCCCAAGGCATATGAACACAACATGTTAACATAAACCCAGGAGATAAGGTTGTGTGAGGAGACCGGGCGCGAAACCCCATGAAATCAAACCCCCATCCCCCCCTTGAACAGCATCAAATAACACTAAAAAATTGCCCAAGCCACAGACCATTCCAACAAACCCACAAACCCCATCCTGGGTCATAGTGTGTACAGCTTCCAATCCACCCCCGCCCCCTCAAGAGGGAAGAGAGAGTGGTGAACTGGGGAGATAAATCCAGACAGGACAGTGGGGCCCCAGCTCAAGGACAGCTGTGTGGGCAAGGGTGTCACATAATAAGGTTCATATGAACACAATCCTTCCCACCCCATTCAGCCCACTTCCCTTCCATTTTTCCTGCTACCCTCCCTGTTCTACTCACTTCCCACCTGTTATCAGCGCACTTATGACACATAGACGAGTATGCCCCGCTGACTGGATTAAGTCCTGAACACTTTATGATGCAGATCACATCATTGACATCCCCTGGACCTCAGCATATAAGCCCTCTCCAGTGGCTCAATGGGAACAAGTTCCAAGGTATGATGTAGAGAAGGGTTAACAATAAAAGCTATTTCTCCCTCAATTTGCATTTGTAGAAACAAAAGCCTTCCCTCCCCTTGCAGTTGTACAAGTGATTGATTGCAGTCTGTGTCTGTGCTGGGAGTTTTTTTTTTTTTTTTTTTTTTGCTGGGTTGTAATTTTTGGCTTTCTGCTAAATAAAGCAGAGGGAAGTGAAGTCTGTACACTGAAACTAGCTAAACTGTTGGAAATTTGGTGGATGAATTGAATTTGTCTGATTGAATGTATTATATTAAAGGGACAGTAATGTCTCATAAAAAAATGCTTAGAGTTTTGTAGAGGTTTGAGAGATATCCTCCGTTAAAGTTCCCCTCTCCTTCCCCTTCTCCTGACATCAACTGTAAGCTGACAGCAGGAGTTCCTGGCCCAGGGACTGACAAGCGGTTCTCCAGCAGAGCCGAAATAGCGCAATTTAAAAAGAAATACTTCTTTGGAATGGCCTACAAAGTGTGCCTGGTTTGCAAGCACACTTTTTAGACCTTTCCAAAGAAGTATTTCTTTTTAAATCGCGCTATTGCAGCTCCTCAGAAGAGCCTTCTCATGTCAGCCAACTATTACAGTGCCCGTGATTCCTTGTTTTTATTTTTTCTGTCAGTTATCCAATGTGAGGTCCTCATTGGTTGCCCTGTGTTTAGCCCGCCCAGTATAACCTTTATATACTGGGCTCCTGCACCCTCTCAATGCCCTTTCTTGGTGTTCCTGTGCCAGTTCTACATTTGTATTGAGGTTTCCAGTGTACCGACTTGGCTTGCCTGACTACTCTCCTGTTCCTACGCCTGTGTACCGACCCAGACTGCCTGATGACTCTCCAGTGATTGTTCCTGTGTACCGACCCGGCCTGGCTGACGTTCCTGCTCCTGGATTCCGACTCGGCAGTCTCCCGTTGTGGTCCTAGTCGCCTTGGCAACATTCTGACTTCCGGTACCTTACTGGGTTTGGCACCTCCGATCCGCAGGCTTGCCGGTCTTCCATTTTGCTCAGAGTGCCTCTGGCCTAGTTCTCCTTTCCGTAACCGTGTTGCCTCCGTGATTGCACCGGTATACTGCCATTGGTTGCTCCACTCTGTCATAATCGGTTGCAAGTGTTGCCTCCGTATTGCACCGGTATACTTGTACCGGTATAGTTGGCATTGGCTATACAAACTATTCTCGAGCGTACAATGCTCCCCGACAAGCCTGTCCCGAGTCCGGTGGTACCCCCCAGTTTCGACACCGGAGAGTTTATCTGTGACTTCTGTGCCCTCAGTCAAAGGGTTAACCGCTTCTACACCGTTGCCACTCAGATATGATGGCGAACCCAGTCTATGCAGAGGGTTTATTAACCAACTTGAGATATTTCTAGAATTAACCCCTCATGCCTTTCCTAATGATCACATTAAAGTTGGGTTTATGATATCCTTACTGACCGGCAGAGCCCTGGCATGGGCCAATCCTTTATGGGAGAGTGCTAAACCTTGCACCAAGAATTTCAGGGAATTTGTGCAAACATTTCGGAGAGTATTTGAAATTCCTGGTAGAACCGCCTCTGCTGCTAAACGTCTGATGGAAATACAACAGGGCAATCGGACGGTGGGCGACTACGCCATAGAATTCCGAACATTAGCAGCAGAGGTAGGTTGGAATAATGAGGCATTGGTGGCAGCCTTTGCTCAAGGTCTGGCCGACCATATCAAAGATGAGACCGCAGCTAGAGAATTGCCTAATGATTTAGACGAATATATTGATTATGCCATTCTGATTGACACTCGGATCCGTGAGAGACTTGTGGCAAAAGACCGTAGGCTACGGCCTAAAAGTGGTGGGTTCAGTAGTTCATTGTGCCCACCCACCCCACCCTCGTTGCCTAAACCTAATGACCGTATACAAGAATCCTGTGAACTTATGCAGCTTAGGTTAACCAAGGAGAAATGGGCACAAAGCAGGAGGCAGGGGTTATGCTTATACTGTGGCAAAGTTGGGCACACACTAAGAATCTGTCCCGTACGTCCGGGAAACAAACGCACCTAGGGTACCTTGGGGGACAGGTCCTAGGTGGTGTTTAACCATCCCCAGATCCTATCATACAGAAACCCACGATCCAGGTGGTATTCTCGTGGGCAGATCGCTCAGTGGAGGTTCTGGCCATGATTGATTCCAACTTGGCCGGTTACTTTATGGATAGTGCCTTTGCTGAACTGCACAAGATTCCGCTGGTTAAAAGGGAATCGCCTCAAGCCATTGACGGCAGACCATTAGAACCAGCTCAGATTACTTTTGAAACCATATCACTACCTATGACAATTGGGGTTCTTCACAAGGAAGAACAGCAGTTCCAGATAATTAATTCCCCTCACCATGCAGTCATTCTGGGGTTCCCTTGGTTGCAGCTGCATATCCCCCAGTTTGATTGGCAGAATTGTGAGATTACTTCTTGGTCTCAATATTGTATGGAGCATTGTGTCTCACCCTGTTAAGATCCTGTGTGCCTCTCCCTCATTGCCAGTCGAATACCAACAATTCAGTGACGTTTTCAGTAAGGGAGAGGCTGGCACCCTGCCTCAGCACAGGTCTTACGATTGTGCCATTGATTTGCCCCCGGGGGTGGTGCCCCCTAAGGGACGTACGTACCGTCATGCGATGAAAACCAAGCTATGGAAGAATACATTGAGGATGCCCTCAAGAGAGGGATTATTAGGAAATCTACCTCACCTGCTAGTGCTGGGTTCTTTTTTGTGAAAAAGAAGAATGGCGAGTTAAGACCGTGTATTGATTATCATGGCCTGAATAAGTTAATGCCCAAGAATGCCTATCCGATACCACTCATCACCAAATTATTTGACAGGTTAAAAGGTTCCTCCATCTTTACGAAATTACACCTACGTGCGGCCTATAACCTGACCAGGATAAAAGCTGGGGATGAGTGGAAAACGGAATTTAATACTAGATCTGGGCATTATGAATATCTAGTTATGCCGTTTGGTCTCAGTAAAGCAACTGCGGTTTTCCAATAATTTATTAATGATATCCTCCGTGATATGCTACAGTCCTGTGTTGTTGTCTACCTAGATGATATACACTCAGCTAATTTGTCACAACATATCAAGGATGTGTCCGAAGTGTTGCTCCGCTTGCGTAAAAACAAACTATTTTGTAAAATGGAAAAATGCGAGTTTCACAGATCCAGAGTGCCCTTTTTGGGGTTTGTGATTGCTAAGGAAGGTATCGCTATGGATCAGGAGAAACTTGCGGCATTACTACAATGGCCATGGCCCAAAGGGTTAAAAGCGATCCAGCACTTCTTGGGGTTTGCTAATTATTACTGAAAGTTTATTAAGAATTTTTCTACTATTGTTAAACCACTGTCTGACCTCACACACAAGGGCGCAAATCCTTCCCAATGGTCTGAGGCAGCCGAACATGCCTTTGAGACACTGAAATCCGCTTTTGCAGCTGCTCCTGTGCTATCCCACCCCAACCTGTCTCTCCCATTTAAGCTTGAGGTCGATGCCTCAGAGATTGGGGTAGGGGCAGTACTATCTCAACGCCCGGTGGCAGGGGGCACCCTCAGACCATGTGGGTTTTTCTCTAAGAAGTTGTCGAGTGCCCAAAGTCACTATGAGATAGGTGACAGAGAACTACTGGCTATCATTCTCACCCTGAAGGAATAGCGTCACCTATTGGAAGGTACCAGAAGTCCAGTATTAATTCTCACTGATCACAAAAACCTGACTTATCTTTCAGAGGCTAAAAGATTGTCCTCTCGTCAGGCCAGATGGGCCCTGTTTTTATCCCGATTCAATTTTGTAGTCTCATATTTGCCGGGTTCCAAGAATGTTAGGGCTGATGCCCTGTCTAGACAATTTGAGCCTGAGACTGATAGGGACAAGGTCCCAGTACGCATTATACAGCCTGACCGCATTTTGGCTACCCTACGTACTAGTATCACTTAGCCACTGGGGGAAGAGATTTTGGCCACCCAGGCTACGGCCCCCCCGGAAACCCCAGTTGGCAAGTGTTTTGTTGATGAGCCATTTCGTACTCGATTACTTGAAACATACCACTCGTCTAAGGCTGCTGGACATATCAATAGGGATCAATTAATATGGTCTCTCTCACAAGTTTTCTGGTAGCCCTCTCTGAGGGCTGACTGTTACGCATTTACTGCAGCCTGTGCCACCTGTGCCCGTGCCAAGACCCCTAGACACCTCCCTGTGGGCCTACTCCAACCAGTGCCCAATGATGAACGTCCCTGGTCCCACGTATCCATTGATTTCATGGGAGAGTTGCCAGTATCTAGAGGGTATTTATTCATACTTATGGTGGTTGACAGGATTTCTAAAATGGCTCATTTCGTGCCCCTCCATGGCCTTCCCTCTGCCCAGGAATTGGCCGTTGTTTTCGCTAAAGAGGTGTTTCGGTTGCATGGGGTACCTAGAGTTCTGGTGTCCGACCGGGGGAGCCAGTTCGTATCCAGATTTTGGAGAGCATTTTGTGAACAGATGGGCATTCAATTGTCCTTCTCCTCTGCCTACCACCCCCAGATCAATGGGGCCACTGAGCGTGCCAATCTGGGACTGGAGCAGTTCCTACGCTGTTTTGTCACAGATCATCATGATAACTGGGCCGACCTGTTGCCGTGGGCAGAGTTCGCCAGGAACTGTGCGGTTAATTCATCGTATGGGAGCTCCCCGTTTCTCATCAACTACGGGTTCCAGCCTTGTTTGCTCCCGGACTCCTTCCAGTCACAACAGATTCCAGCTCTGGACGAGCACATAGAGCAAGTCCGCTCCACTTGGGCACAGGTTCAGAGGGCTCTCAGTCAGTCTTTCCAGCGTCATCAGCGCCACGCCAATCATAGACGGCTGCCAGTGCTCTCCTTCCAGGTTGGGGACAGGGTATGGCTATCCTCTAGAATTCTCAAGTTGCAAGTTCCGTCCAACAAACTGGCTCCCCGGTTTATTGGCCCGTTCAGGGTGATCCGTAAAATGAACCCTGTCTCATATGCCTTGGATCTCCCTGCGTCCATGCGCATTCATAATTTGTTCCATGTATCTCTCTTGAAACCTCTGGTATGCAACCGTTACACAACTACTCCTGTAGTTCCCGGCCCGGTAGAGGTAGATGGTCAGGAGGAATACGAAGTTCAAAGTATTATTGATTCATGCAGATTTAGAGGAAAATTGCAGTACTTGGTCCATTGGAAAGGTTATGGTCCGGAGGAACGTTCTTGGGTTGAGCAAAAGGACCTTCATGCTCCTAAATTACTGCTTATTTTTCACTCTAAATATCCTCAGAAGCCAGGTCCCTCTTCTAGAAGGGGGGTGTCTTTGAGAGGGGGGTACTATCATGGTGCCCGTGATTCCTTGTTTTTATTTTTTCTGTCAGTTATCCAATGTGAGGTCCTCATTGGTTGCCCTGTGTTTAGCCCGCCCAGTATAGCCTTTATATACTGGGCTCCTGCACCCTCTCACTGCCCTTTTGTGGTGTTTCTGTGCCAGTACTACATTTGTATTGAGGTTTCCAGTGTACCGACTTGGCCTGCCTGACTACTCTCCTGTTCCTACACCTGTGAACCGACCCGGACTGCCTGACGACTCTCCAGTGATTGTTCCTGTGTACCGACACGGCCTGGCTGACGTTCCTGCTCCTGGATTCCAACTCGGCAGTCTCCCGTTGCGGTCCTAGTCGCCTTGGCAACATTCTGACTTCCGGTGCCATACTGGGTTTGGCACCTCTGCCCCGCAGGCTTGCCTGTCTTCCATTTTGCTCAGAGCTCTTCTGGCCTAGTCCTCCTTTACGTAACCGGTTGCCAGTGTTGCCTCCGTTATTGCACCGGTATACTGCCATTGGTTGCTCCACTCTGTCATAACCGGTTGCAAGTGTTGCCTCCGTATTGCACCGGTATACTGCCATTGGTTTGCTCCACTCTGTCTAAACCGGTTGCAAGTGCTGCCTCCGTTATAGCACCAGTACATTGCCATTGGCTTAGCTCTGTCTTACCCGGTTGCAAGTGTTGCCTCAGTGATTGCACCGGTATACTGCACTGGTTAGCTCCACTCTGTCAAAACCAGTTGCAAGTGTTGCCTCTGTGATTGCACTGGTATACTGCCATTGGTTTGCTCCACTCTGTCAAAACCGGTTGCAAGTGTTGCATCCATTATAGCACTGGTACTATTGGTTGCGCTCCACTCTGTCAAAACCGGTTGCAAGTGTTGCCTCCGTTATAGCACCGGTACATCGCCATTTGTTACGTTCCACGCTGTCTAAACCGGTTGCAAGTGTTGCCTCCGTTATAGCACCGGTACATCGCCATTGGTTACGTTCCACTCTGTCTAAACCGGTAGCAAGTGTTGCCTCTGTTATAGCACCGGTACATTTCCATTGGTTCCGCTCCACTCTGTCATAACCGGTTGCTATTGTTGCCTCCGTGTCAGCACCGGTAGCACTCCTGATTACTTCAGTGGACTAGTTACTGTGGCCTCTATCTGTGGCGTCTTCTAGAAGCAGCTGGTTGCCAGAACACATGGGATTGTTCTCCTTTCCTGATGAATGTTAACCTGTAACCTGGAAACCTTATCATTCGCCTGACCCGTGTAAGCATAAACTGTTTGTCCCCTAGACCTGTGTGGGCATATTTAACCTGTCGTGTGTCTGTACTATAAGATTTATATTACAGGACCTGTGAGGGTTCTTTATGTATTATTGTATTTAATAAAACTGTGTTTTTATCTTAACTCTGTGTCTGTGAGTCAAACAAACCATTACACCGACATGGATCTCCTGTCAGCTTTACAGCTGAGGTCAAGAGAAGGGGAACTTTAGTGGAGGATATCTCTCAAACCATAGCAGTTTGAGAGATAGGATTTGTGCCAAATCATTTTTTTACCTCTATAAAAATCTAAGCATTTTTTATGGGACATTACTGTCCCTAAGGGAGGGGATAAAAATAAAAGCCCTTTTTCCTCCCTTTGCAATTGCACAAGTGATTTGTTGTAGTCTGTGCCTGTGGTGGGGGTGCTTTTGTGGTTTGCTGGGTTGCAATTGGTGGCTTTCTGCTATATAAAGGAAAGTGAAGTCTGAAAGTTGAAGTAAGCTAAATTGTGGGATATTTGGTGGACAAATCGAATAACTGTACTTTTTGTGTTGTGTTAGTGTGGTAAGGGATGGGTTAAAAAAAAAAGTATTTTTCCCTTAGGTTTGCAGTAATACAAATTATTGATTCTAGACTGTGCCTGTGGTGGGAGTGCTTTTTTGTTGTTTGCTGTGTTTAATTGGTGAATTTCTGCTATATAAAGCAGAAGGAAATTAAGTCTGTAAACTGTAATTTGAAATTAATAAGTTGTGGGATATCTGGTGGACAAAATGAGAAGGTGTGCTAAGGGAAGGATTATAAACAAAAGACTTTTGGGGGACGTAGTCACAACCCACTCAAATATGACTGAGTAACTGGGTTTCTCCGGCAATGGGGACTTTATTTACCTATTTCACAGGATTTATGCTAAGCTTCCTGATACAGGATTTGCTTGTTTACACCAACATTTCTGCTCATGTCTCATGGAAAATGGGCTAAAGCTGCAGGATCTCCGACAAGGAGCATGCATGGATGTTCCACTTCATCCTGGGAGGCTGCTCCGCATCTGTGGCCCAAAGTCTTGATCGTCTGGTTTCTAGTTCATTCCTATAGGCCCCAGCCTATCTTCCACATGGCCTCTTCTCCACCAGGCATCAGGGATTGTTTCTTTCCAAGAGGGGCCTTCTGGATCTCATGACCAAGTCGGATATGAAGGCCATGATAGATGAGCTGAAGCAAGCTGTCCTGACCGATCTGGCAGATATTAGGAAGGACTTATTATCAATGAGGCAAAGAATGGACACACTGGAGGGTGATCAGGAATGCCTGTTCGATAACTACCAATACTTGGAGAGTTCCCTCACTGAATAGCATGATTTGATAGATCAGCTCCACTAAATATTTAAGATTTATACAACCGTAACAGGAGATGCAATCTCCTCATTCACAACTAGGGGTGGGCGAAAAGTGTGAAAAATTTCCCGCATGACTTTTTGTGAAAACGTGCAGATTTTTCGCTTTTCCCGCGAAAAATGTTGCCTTTCTGCCTATGCCAAAATTTCCTCCTTTTCGCCTATTTTAACAAATGTTCTGCCTATGTTAACACATTTTTCGCCTATTTTACATATTTTTCACCTATATTTCCTATAGGTATTATATTTTCCACTGTAATATTACTTTTTTTGAGGGCTGAAGTTTAGAAATAAGTAGCTGAAGTCAAAGTTGTGAGTCCTACAGCAACATATGGCTTGAAAAATGTGTTAGCATGCAGAATGTATTTGTCCTTTTGTTACAGTTCAGTACACTTAGACACGGTCGATGTTGGTCAAACACAATTTTATTAATGCACACAAGGAATGAGGTAACCCTCACAGGTCCAGTAACAACAGCAGTAACTGACACAAGACAGGTTACAAGCAAGTTAACCCACACGGGTCCAGTATGTATAACACACACAATACTGACACAGGTCAGGTAAACGAGATTGATACAGTGTATGAAAGTCCAATGTGACCAGTAGAACCACTGGCAAAGTATGAGTACAGCGAAGGCCCTATGTCGCCTATAGGCAATGGGAGGCGACAGTAACAGGACTGCAACAACAGGCACGGGACACCTGAGAAGGATGCAACGGTGGACATCCACCAACGACTACACAAGGCTGGTCAGAGCTCGTGCCAGAATGGAGGCCCTACCGGAACAGCCCACCACCCTGTGCACATACTACCCTCAAGGGTTAATGTGCGATAGTATAAATGGATGGCAACCGGAAGCGCACAGCGGAACCAAATGGAGACTAAATCGCACAGAGTAACGGAGCCCAACAGACCCAGAGTGGTATTAACGGAACGTTGCACTTTCCCCAAAGGGGTTAATAGCGCTATGGTCTGGATAACGGCAACCACCGGAGGCGCTCAACTGAACCTAATAGACCAAGCGAGTACAACACGGTGTGGGGGCACACTGAGACTCTGACCCACAGCAGAATATAACCGGCAACTGGAGTACTGGAATACAAGGAGGCCCAGTAATGAGGAAACGGTGCCAGGCAGGCAACAGCAGGAACAGTCCGGTAAAGCCCAGCCGGGCACAGGAGAAGCAGGAACCACCGCCAAGTCGATTCGGTACACAGCATTGGAACGTCAGCCAAGCCGGGTCAGTACACGGAGCAGGAACCTCAGACACGCCGGGTCGGTACAAGGAGCAGGATCGTCGGTCTCCCTGGGCTGTTACACGGAGCAGGAACGTCAGCCAAGCTGGGTCAGAACAAGAAGCAGGAACGTCAGCCAATCTGAATCGGTACACAGTCAGGAACAAGACAATGGCGTGGTCAGGCAGTCCGGGGTCATACACTGGTATCAAAACAGCAAAACTAGCGCAAGGCATCAGGTACATCACGAAAGGGCACTTGCAGAGTGACAGCCCAGGGTATAAAAAGGCTGTCACTGGGAGGAGTAGTACATCGCAGCCAATAGGAGAGCAACAATAGCGAGATGGACAGAATGTCGCCCAGATCACGGCCGCCGTGATACCTTTGCCCACAACACTAACTCCTTCGTACATTACACTGGCACATATTCATGATGATGGCAAGAGATTAAAAAAAAAATACATCCTACAATGTGGCAGATGTGTATTGTAGTGGGGGACTGGCTGGTATGGTTGTGATTTGTGCATGTATATAGCTTTTACTATTGTCATTTTTGCATCAAAGCTCTATCCTTCTCAGATTAGTGACACACATTACTTGTCTCTCATAGTAGTGGTCCCAAGTGGGGTAGATGTTGGCAACCCTTCTTCACATCCCTCCTCCACCTCCTCATCTGTGCTGCTGTTAATATATTTGTCCTGGCTTTGTCTGTCATGTGTGGTTTCTGCTGCTACTACTACTACTGGAGCTGGATGTTGCTGTAATTCTACTGCCACTACTGCTAGGTGTCAAAGGTGCATCACTTACAGCAGCAGCACCTGAGGTACTACTCATATCTAACACTGTGAATGTTAGTTCACAAAACAGGTGTGTGTGGCTGAGTGGGACTTGGACTTTGAAGAGGCAATGATGCTGATGATGACTGATAGGGTGACTGTGTGCTTTTCAACATCTGTACTTGTCCAGGGTCAGGCATTCCAATGGCTTTCTCAACCACTTTATAGACGGGCACAGTGCTCCTGAAAAGTGGTGGAAGATACAGCCTTTGACTTTATAGCCCGTTATAGACCTTATAGCCCTGTCATCATCCTCACTCTCAACTTCATCTGTATCTGAACAAGAGAAGGATGCTGGAGGGATATATTCTTGTTATAATACTGGCTGTATCTCTGTATTCCTCTGTTTGCCTTTTCACTCCCCGGGGACCACAGACTTTCACACCGTTCCTCAGAGATCTTCTAAGCCGCAGGCCTGGAGATAAGAAATGACTACACGCAGACACAAGGTCTTGTGCTATAACCTCTTATCAAATGTATTAAGTAAAATTCACCAGTTTATATAATGCAGAAATAATGGGTGGAAAGCATGTAAATAAGGAGGGGGACAGTTTCCCTCCCCGGATGCATAAACATACATGGACATTGTTGGTTATTTCACCAATAAGAAAAGAGAGACATCACTTATGTTTGGAAACAGTTAAAAGCTTTGGACAGACTTCACCTGAATCCAGCTCATCCTTTGGGCAGAATGCCCCTTAGCACAAAAGTACAATAACAAGCTTATCTAACTATTTGTTCCAAGACAAGGAGAAGTGTTTTACTTGTTGTCAGCCTTGAAAATGTAACATCTCAATATTATGTCTTAACATAATCTTCTAAATTAACTCTTAGCAAGCTATATTTGTTAAAGTAAAATATATATATCAAATTTATGACAAACATGTATGTAGACCTTACAAAAGCAAAATATTTTCCCTTTCAATTCTAGATCTGCATCATCATCAGTCATCATTAGGTCATCTTCAGCAGCATCAGCATCACTTGACAGTACTTGCCCACTACTACCCTTATATTCCTCTAAGCTTTTAGAGGTCTCAAACAATTTATTTTTAATTTTACTGTAACAACATTTGCTACTACTTTGAGGACAGGTGTTTTGGTGCTTGGTTGTCTCACTGTCTGATGCAGCAGGCAGTTCAGCTGCTACACCTTCCTCTATTATGCTATTGCCAGCATCATCAACACTTAAATGCGAAGGGGGGAGGAGCGATGACGTGAGTTATGTCACATGGGTGGTGGCTGGCTGAGACGCAGTAAACGACAGAGGAGTTACGGCGTTCCATACGGAGTAATGTGGAAGTTGTTTGACGCTGGATACCGGATGGAATCTGTATGGAGAGCGATATTTTGAGAGACAGATAAAAAGTATGGGGAAAAGGGCACGAGGCATAGAGGGCTGCACTAGAGGTTAGAAGCCGGAGGAAATGCTCCGATGGAAGCGGATAGAGGGCAGCATGTGAAAGACAGTATGGAGCATAGGTACAGTAAAATGGCTGAATGTGAACATCAATGGCGGATGTTCATGGAGAATTATGGAGGACATACTGAGTCGAATATGTGAGTCACTCTGCCGCATTATATAACATATGCTTTGTGGGGCAGGCAAATATAATAGACCGGAAAAATATGTGTGAATTGTGTGTGGGACTGTCTGAATATTGATGCAATATGGATAATTGGAAATCCCCTAGATGGAATATTTGAGGGGAGTTATGAAGGTATATTTCGCGGGTGGTAGGTGGGTTCCCATAATACCATTGGCTAATTGTCTTGGACCAGAGAAGACGGAGTGAGAGTCGAACGCAGGTATTATTGGAATAATTGAGATTGATAGTACCCACTGGGTGATTTTAAAAGAATTCTTTTGAATATAAAAAACGCCTGGTCCCCATATATGCTTCGGTGAAAAGAAAGGAAAAAAACCAAAAAAAACAAAAAACCCCCCCCAAAAATTTAGTGCTGCGGGTTATTTGTGCCTTGCCCTAAGAGAAGTTAAAGTTTGAAAATATCGAGAAAGATTTGAAGCTATGTAATATTTACTCCAGTTGACAAAGGACAGAGAGAATAGATTAAAATTGTTGACCCAGCAGTTTGGGTGTATGGAAGGAAAGTCACTAAATGGACACTCTTGATACATGAAACAGACGAGTTTTGGAAGGTGTGACATAAGAAGGAGTTTTTCACCTTGGAATTGTGAGGAGGAGAGGAAGAGAGGAGGGGGGAATAATATCGGCTAAAAGGTCCCAGAATGTGGAGTCAAAGATGTCAAAGCGTGAAAAGAAGCAAGAGGGGAAGGGAGCGAAGGTGGAAAAACAACTGCCAATATTCTTTTCCCCGCAGGCAGAGAAAATAAAGCAAGCCATACAAGTAGAATCTATGGAGGTGGTAGAATTAACAGTAAGTGGAAATTCAAGGGGATTGGAGGAGGGAAGCCCTCCAAGGGAAATATATAATGTGCTATCAGAACAATTGAAAACGTGGCTGGATTTGCAGTTCGGTAAAATGAGAAAGGATATGAGGAAGAACTTTATGGAAATCAAGAATGAGCTAACTCAAGTTAGTAATTCCTTGAAAGGTTCAGAGGAGAAAGTTGAGAAAGTTTCAAGTTAATATGCAGCATGAGTCATATAGCAAGATGGAGAAGCAGATGGCACAGATGGAGGAGAAGCTATGTGACTTGGAAGACAGGATGAGAAGAAATAACCTGCGAATCAGGGGCATCCCGGAAAGGATTACCCAGAACAATTTGGAACCTTTTTTGGAAGACTTTTGTGCTTTTTGGGGTTTATAGGATGTTAAAAGCAGAACATTTGTGGATTATATCCATAGGAGTGTTAAATCTAGGAAAGCCCCAGAAGGGGCTCCTAGGGATGTTATTTTGAGTTTTTATTCTTTTAGAAATAAGAGTCTTGTTTTAAGAGCTATGAGGGATAAAGAGTTAAAAGGCACAGAATATGAAAATATAAAGTTATTCTCTGACTTGTCTTTCCATACAAGAAAGGCAAGAAGATCTTTTGGTAGAGGATTAATGTTCTTGAGAACAAAGGGGATAAGATATAGCTGGGGTTCCCCCGTGCAAAGTAATAATGTGGTATGAGGGTAAAAAGGAAGTGTTTGAATCCCCCGGGAGTTTAGAGTTGTGGCCTAAAGAGAAGAATCTGTGGGCGGAAGAGGGGGTGGTTCAGGAGGGGGAGGAAGGGAGAGGGTAGGTTTTGTGGGTAAGGGTATGGGGGAGAGAGAAATTTGGGATTATGATAAATTTAGATGGGGGGGTAAGTTTTAGGATTTTAAGGAGGTGGTAGAGGATTGGTAGATAAAGGAGGAAGGGTGAGAAGTTAGGGTGAGGTTTAAGTTTCTTTTTTTTCTCACAATAATTAAAAGGGAGAGTATTAGATGTAAATTTACACGGGTGGTATAAGGGAGGTAATCTTAAGGGTTGGGGGAGGATAATAGGGGAAAATTTCTGACAGGGATATATAGATTTAAAGTTTAAATTTGAGTAATAAGTAGGAGGTTGTTATTTAGGGGGAGGGGAAGGGGATTAAGTAGAGAGAAAGATAGATACACATAAAATCTCCCTGATAAAGTTGAATAAAGGGTATTGAAAGTGGGGTAGAGAGGTTAAAGGGTAAACTATGCTTGAGTATGTGCACGGGGTGGTAAGGAGGACACTGAAGGTTTGCGATATTGTTGTGTGTTTCATGGTTTTGAAATATTGTAATGGGAGAGGATTGTAATGTCTGGGCGCACAATTTATTGTTTTTTAAGGGGTGTATGGGAATAGAAGAAGGGGTTTTGTGGTTAAATAGCACTAGAGGAAATGTGATAGATCTGGGGGTAGATTATTAGATAGGTGAGGTTGAAATGCGCCTCAACATTGCAGCTCGCCCTAGAAAAAAGATGATTTTTTATTTTATTTTTTCTCTTTCTCTCTCATTCTCTCTCTCTCCTAAGTTTTTGGGACCTGTTTTTAGTTTAGGTCCTTTCCCTTGCTTTTTGTATCAAGAGATGTAAATTTAAGATGTTGTGGTTCAACCAGTCACCTTTCCGTTGTTTTACGGATATGGATTGTATTTTTTTCCACGATGGTCTGCAGGAGGGAGTTCCCCCTGAAGGGGGGGGTGAAAGGGGCAGACCAGTGGGGAAAAGGGAGATTTGCCTGGGCCTGTTAGATTGGGGTGAATGACTGTTTTGGTTAGTGTGTTTAAAGGGGAAGGATGTGAGGAGGTATGGATGAGAGGGGTAATGCGAAGAGAGAAAAGCCCGGTTGAAATAAAGGTTAAATTAAAGAAAGATTAGGGTAGTATCAATTAATGCCCAAGGTTTAAACTCCCCTCAGAAGCGAAGTCGGTTGTTTGGTTTCTTGAGAAAGGAACATGTGCAGATTTGTGGTCTAGGATGGATAGATTCCAAGTGAGATCAGGGTTGTTTCCAACTATAATATGTGCGTCTCTTCAAAGGGTAAAAAAAGAGGGGTAGCTATATTGTTTGCGAATAATTTATCAGATAATATTAAATATAAGGAATGTGATGAGGAGGGTAGGTTTTTGATTCTGATTTGTGAAATTAATAATAGAAAATATACATTGTTTAATGTTCATGCACCAAACAGTTCTCCTATTAGATTTAATTCTAGGCTCCTCAGAAAAATAGATACAATTAAACAAGGGACGCTGGTGATATTTGGCGATTTTAATTGTGTACCTGATGCTGAATTAGATAGATCTTCTAGTGGAATGGGGAGTTATGGTAGAAATCTTAAGAGTCTCTCTAATAGATTTAGCAAACTTTTTAGGGGGGCATTGCTGTTTGATATATGGAGAGTGTTCCACCCAGTAGAAAGAGTCTATACATTTTTTTCTAGTCGACATTGTATGTACTCAAGAATAGATATGTTCTTTGGGGATTTGTCTTTGGTTAATCTGGTGAAAAAGGTGTTTATTGTAAATATCGTTTGGTCTGATCACAATGCTCTTGTTCTTCATTTGAAGGATGACTATAGAGGGGTAAAGGCAGAGTGGAGGTTAAACGAGGGATTACTAAAAAATGTAAAGTATAGGGAGGAAGCTACTGATGCCATAAATAAATACTTTAATGAGAATAGTAACGGAGAGGTAAATTCTGCCACTGTCTGGTGTGCATTTAAATGTGTACTAAGGGGAGTATTAATAAAGCTAGGTTCGATAGTGAAGAAAAATAGGATGATACCTACTCTTGCAGAATTATATATTAAGTGTGTGGGTTTGGTTAAGGAAAATAAAGAAGCACCTTCAAGGGATCTTACAAACAGAATAGCAGGGATTGATGAGGAAATTAATATTCTTGTCCTGGAGAAAATTAATAATAATTTAGAGAAACTTAGAATTAAATATTATTATAAGGGGAATAAAGTGGATAGATTGCTTACGAGTCAGATCAAAAAAGATATGAGGAGGAAGTTTATAACGAAGATCTATGATAAAGAGCAAACGGTGATGACCCCGGAAAAATTAGGCAAAGTATTTAGGGATTATTATGAGGAATTATATAATTTGAAGGTGGATTCATCAAGAGTATCTATGAGACAATATTTTAGAACTATAAAATTGCCTAAGATGACAACAGAGCAGGCGGAGAGCCTGAATGGTCCGATTGTTGTTGAAGAGGTTGAAAAAGCTATAGATGATTTAAGACCTAATAAGTCTCCAGGACCTGATGGGTTTAATAATATGTTCTATAAGATAATGAAGAAAAATATAAGTAAAGAACTTACTCAGGCCTTTAATTGTTTTGTAGAAATAGGGGCGGTACCGTGAGAAATGTTGAAAGCAAATATTGTTCCAATTGTATAACAAGGGAAGGATGGTATGAGAGTGTCTAATTACAGGCCTATATTGCTTTTGAATGTTGATGTAAAAATATTTGCGAGTATACTGGCAAATCGGGTTAAAGAAGTGATTGCTTCTTTAATAGATTTAGATCAAGTAGGTTTTGTTAAAGGTAGGTCTTCTACTAATAATATTCGTAGGACAATAGACATATTAGATTTTAGTAAAAAAAAGAAGATTCCTATCGTAATGCTGGCTCTGGACGCAGAGAAAGCGTTCGATCGAGTAAATTGGAAATTTTTGGAAAAGACGCTTTTAAATTTTGGTTTTGGGGGTCGTTTTCTGGATGCTGTTCTTTCCTTATATATTGAACCCACAGCTAAGATTAAGGGGATGGGTTTTATATCAGATTAATTCAAAATCTCTAATGGAACCGGGCAGGGGTGTCCGTTGTCACCGTTATTATATGTGATGACGATGGAGCCCCTGGCTGCTGCCATACGAGAGAATGTTGCTATTAAGGGAATTAGTATGAAAATGGGAAATGTTAAAATAAATCTGTATGCAGATGATGTTCTCATAACGGTAGAGCAGCTGGAAGCTTCACTGAGGGAAGGTATGAATGAAATAGGAAGATATAGTGAGGTTTCTAATTACCGTTTAAATATAGATAAAACCCTGTTTATGTCCCTAAATATGGATAAGGAAAGGAGGAGCAGATTGGAAAAGGATTTTGGGTTTAAAGAGGTGAAGGAGTTTCAATATCTTGGAATAACAATATGTGAGGAGGTAAATGAGATTTTAGAAAGGAATTTCTTGCCGTTGCTGAAACAAATGAATAAAAAACTGCAAGTATATCGGAGCTTAGAGGTATCCTGGTGGGATAGGATAAATATTGTGAGAGCATATAGTTTACCTACATGAACATATCTTTTCAGAATGTTGCCGATAAGTGTACTAAATAGTTGGCTAGATATGATTCAAACTGCTTTTAAGAAATTCATTTGGTTGGATAAGAAACAAAGATGTGCTTCGTTGAAACTTAGGGAAGGAGGGTTGGGGATTCCAGATATTAGAGAGGAGTGTGAAGCTAGTAGGCTTATGCATGTATTGATTTCACTAAATTTAGCGTCTAGAAAGGATGGATGGTACTTCATAGAAAAAGAGATTACAGGATGTAGAGATAATAGCGGTATTTTTGGGGCTGCAAGTGAAGTAGGTAAGAGAGAACAAAAGAAAGGGGAAAAATCTGTATTTTTTTCACATATTTTGAGTTTTTGGAGAAAGTTTAGGAAGAAAAACAACATCAACTGTGTGTTAAGATCAATGAGTATTCAGAGTCTAAAGGTTAATATAATAGATTTGAAATTAACAGAGTGGGTAAGGAGGGGGATATTGACAATTGGAGATCTTTTATTGGGGGGGAGTGAAGTCCTTCTTGAGATTAAGGGAAGAGTACCACCTGGGGGATATATTTATGTATCTTAGGATTAAGTATTTCTTAAATTCCCAGGGGCTAAGACTAGAGCCAGGGGTAGTGAAGGAAGTAGATATGCTGAATACTCATGAATTAAAGGATCATTTAATGTCCCAATGTTTAAAATTAATAAAGGGGTGTAAATTAACATCAGAAGTATATGCCATTAGGAAATGTGAAGGAGATTTAGGAAAACCAATTTCTAGAGCAGTGTGGAATGGTTCATTGAGGACTGTATATAAATATGTTCAATGTTTGAATTTAAGAGAGATCCAAGTCAAGATTAGTAATAGATGTTATTTAGTACCAACTAGATTAGCAAAGATATCGCCGGATAATGTGTCGGTATGTTGGAGATGTGGAAAAGAGGTAGGTAATTTTTTGCATATATTTTGGCGATGTGAGTTAATAAAAGATTTTTGGGTGTGTGTGGGTAAGGTGATAAACAATATCTGTAGGACCCAAGGAATGTTGAGCCCGGAGATGGCACTTCTGCACATGGGGATTCAAGAGGTGAAGATTGAGGATAGAGCTATTATGATACATATCTTATTGGCAGCAAAGTTGATTATAACAAGGAATTGGCGGGTTAGGGGGCCCCTGAAAAAATGGGGAGAATTTAAAAATCAGATTATTTATCAATGTAGGATAGATAAGGGGATTAGTAATGTTACCTTATGGGCAATTGCTTATGAATTATCTTTATTTTTATTTATATAGTTAAGACTATGCCCACATGATATAATGGACCATACTGGTATACAGAGTGAGTGAGTTGGTGTGTGTAGAGGGTTAATGAAATAGACACAGGCATTGAGATCTCCTGGGGCCATGGAGCATGGGAGTTGCAGCCCAAAACAAGTTATCACAGCACCTGGACATCCAAATCCTGTTTGGCTAGATGGAAGCCAACAGTATTCTGTTGTCCAGGTGGGAGACAAAGATCACCCTCTATTTTGATATAATAAATAACACTCACACACCCTGGATTCCTGATGAGTATGGAGTCTGATGTATTGTTTTTACTGTCCACAAATATTGCCAAGGGGAGATTGACTGGTTTATTGTACTGATTGCTCCAAGTGAGATCAAGGCACAAATCATATCAGCCTGGAGTGATATTACCACAGCCAATCAGGAGCCTCAGCATGGTAGGAGATGGATAGTGGGAACAGTGTATATATATCAAAGGGACCCACTACTAAGTTAGTGAGTAAGGAAGTACAGGAGAGGAGAAGGAGGGGTAGAGAAGGAGTACAGGAGACAACAAGAGAGAGAGCCAGGAGTCTCTGCCAAGCTTGGGTAAGCCCCTCATTCATTAGGTACCTGCAATGTCATGCATGTTTAAGAGAATTGCGCAAATGTTATGTTTTGTGTTGTATTGAATGTTTTGTATTGTTATGTATATTTAATGTAGAACTAGTTCTTGTAATGTGATGTACTGATCTAATATTAAATTGTATTAATTTTAATCTCAGCAATCTGTTGAAGAATCTTGCATTATTTTTCACATATAAATGTGTTTATAAAGGTTTATGCAATAGATTAATTGTAGAATGCAATAAGCCTGGGGCTCCTTATATTTTCAATATATCTGTTTCTTTACGCTATATTTTCCATCTTTGCCCCAGGATAAGTCTATATTTATATTGGCCACCAGTCCTATGAACAATCAATAATTGTCCTGATGAGCCACGGACATGTGTGAATGAGCTGTGGACGTAGCCAAATTGTCATTCTAAATATTGATGGAGTGTGTGTGACTTTATGGCACATATTCCATGAATATTAAATAAGCATAAAACCTCTACCAGTTACAGTGGCGACCGCGATATTGGGAATGAAACAGTTAGTATTTTGTTAAGTCAGCACCTAACTATTTGATTTATCACTTAGAAGGGGTTGGGAGTTCAGATGCTGAGTACAGCATACTAGCAGTATACAGGATAGCTGTTTACTGGTCCCAACTAATCCTGCTGATTTGATAGAAGCTATCTCTTTCATTATAGAAAACCCCCATATTTTTTCTTCCTGTGTATATAACGAGGGTGTTTCTTTGCTTAGAAAAACAAATAAGCCAGCAGTAATTATATATAATGTGTACACTGTCTTAAGGTATATGGTTATATATAGTTATTTTTGGATAAGTCATAAAGAAGCACATAGTACACATATTTAATCTATTCTACATGACTCACCCTCTATTATATTAAGAAGTAGGACTAGTGTGAGGTTCTAAAAGACAATTGCTGAGGTTAATTAATGTAAAGCCTTCATTCAAATGTTGATATTTGGATAAGATAAGGGTATTGGGCTGGGAAACTGAAAGACAGTTGACCTACAGTACACAGAAATATTATAAAGTGCACAGTTGATAAGCTTATTGGCCTATATTGCTATATAAGGTATTGTTTAAAGCTAGCTAATTGTTTTGTTTGGAAAACAAAATACCCCAAATATTGTATACATCACAACCATATTAACCGGTACAAAATTGTTGGTTGTGAAAGGGGACATTAAGCCTTTTGTGTATCTCCTGCAAAATGGCATCAGTTTCAAGCCTAGAGAGCTTTGTGGCAGCTTGTATTACAAAATACAAAGCGAATGATTTTGCCTGCGATGCAAAATTGCAAGCCAATCCCTGGACATATGTTCAGGATCTCTTTGAAAAAGAGAAAATTATTTCTAAAAAAAATAGCAAAAAACTCAAGGGCAAGGCCATGGCAGGTATGTTTGCAGCCTGCTTAGCAATAAACACTAAAGTATCTAAATTGGAAGATGCCCTTAAAAATTCTGAGAGTAAACTTGATAATAACAAAAAAGAAATTGAGAAACTAGAAAATCAAGTTAAAACTTTGACCTCCCTTAATGACATAATTACTGCCTCAAAGGATGAATATGCAAACAGCTGTAAAGTTGCACAAAAGGAGGCCAAAGTTTGCAAAGACGAATTAAGAAAAGTGCAAACTGAAAGAGATCACATTTGTAGTGCATATAATGTGATCCAAAACCAAATTATAGATTTAAAAAAGGGGAATACTGTTGATCATACCCCCTGTAAACACAAAGAATTAACGCTGCTACAAACCATCTCTACTCTTAAAGGAAAAGTAGCAATTGCTCAGAGAATGAGTGACAAAGCATTTCCCCCCACTGATGCATACTCAATAGATGAATGTACTACACTGAGTAATCTTGAGGGGGATAGCTGGGAAGGTTACTCTGGGTCTAATTCTGATTCAGATGGTTATCTACCTGTTGCCTTGGGGGAAATTGCAGATAACCCAGGAGACTGTTCAGTTACTGTAGAAACAGATAACTCTTTCAATGACAGCAATAGAAACGCAGATAAAACCCCCACCTGTGTTAGAACGTGCCTGTTCCCTTCTGCTGAAGAAAAGACCACTCTGCTCGGATTTGACAGTGCAGAGAAACCAGTATACTCAGGTCAGACAATTACTCACCCTTTCCAACCCTTGGAAACACTAGTAATCAGTAATTCTGGAACACAATTTGCATGTTCTCAATTGACTGTTGATAGTGCAGGACAAGGAGTTAGGAAACCAGATTTGCTGGATCCACAGTATAAACTTGTTTTTCCTGGGGAAAAACAAGGTTCCACTAGTAAACTTAATCTTTCCAACAAGGATGTTTTACAGGTCCTCTCTACCCCACTAGCAAGCAATGTGGAGAAACAATATGAAGATATGTTTTTGGACAATGCCAAAACCACAGGGAGTAAGGAAAGGACTTGGGTGAGACCATTCTTTTTTCTCTTACTAGGTTGCTTAGTCAAGGGGCACAATAAGGTTTATTGGTGTCAAATGATTGCAAAAATATGTGTTCTCCTGTTATATGAGAAACTAATCACCAAACAAGGTGACACAGATAAAGTCACAACAAATTTTCTTGGACACCATCATCTGTGGCATTGTGCTCAGATGAATTAATAATGTAGAAACATAGAATCTGAGGGCAGAAAGGAACTATCTGACCCATCTATTCTGTCCATGTTTCTGCTTTGTAAAACCTGAAACCTTATTTGGTCCTTGTTCTTTTCTTAGGGTCAGGATAACCCTATGCTTGTCACATGCATGCTCAAATAACCTCACTGTATTAACCTCTACCACTTCTACTGGTAGACTAATCCACTTTTCTTTTTCATTACTATATTTGCCACTTCTGTGGAGTACCACAGTAGTTCCTTTTGCATTTTTACCATTACTAACAAATCTAATGCAAAGCTCCTTTGCCTTAGATAAAACTCTTGGACACCATGATCTCCATGCTGTTAAATAATGACCTGGGTATGTTCACATTTTAGAAAAACATCCTTTCTAAACAATTATTTTAGTGTGGTGCTACTCAGCCTCTGGCCTGACATTAAACCACTCGGGTGGATGATCTTTGGAGTCCAAACACTCTAATACAGTATCTAATATCAAATCTCCATTTGTAAATAACAAATCTAATCTGACTAATGTAACAACAAAGTCAAGTAGGAATTTGGGAAGCACTGCCCAAAATGTAAATAATGTTTGTGTTGAGTAGGACATTTATTTTGTTTGTGTTTCATTTTACCTAGATATAAAACCCAGTGATTGACATCAGGAAGTTGACCAGCATTCTGAATTCCAGTGTTAAGAGTTCAGCTGAGAGCCAGTCAAGTCCCATCCATTAGAACTCATTGTTAATAACATTATTTTATGGAACAAACCACTGTTCTGACTATCTAGTACAACCAAAAACCACTTTTTAATAAGCTATAAGACAATAATAATGGTTTGGTGGGAGCATGGCCATTACCATCACTGGAATTATGGCTTTTGTTTAATTACAAACCAAGGTCCATCGCCTGCTTCAGTTAACTTTCAATCACAACAGTTTAATATGTAATTTGATAATTGATCCATGTGTCTACTCTATATTTTACTATGTGGATCACGCAGTACTACTTTATAAACTAAGCAGAGACTCAATACCTGTATATAGAATGGTTCATCCCATATCATCTTAGATCAAATGTAGCTAAATTACTTCTATGTAGACTGACTGAGTCTGGCATAACCGAAGTAATTATGTTATATCAATCGGTCTTCTTATAATTTGGTTATAATGTTAATGTTTTATTTAACGCTAGAAGGGATATCAGTTTTAACCCCATCTCTGCAAGGTATTGAGACTCTGAAAAAGGTTTCTGTCTCTACAGCTTGGACAGTTGTCAGTTTAATAGTATTATTGTGTTAACAAATAGTAAACAACATCAGATAGATGAGTTAGACATAGGGATATGTTTATGTGTTTGTATGTCTATGCGCCTGTCTATGTGTATGTGTGTGTCTGTGTATATATATATATGTGTATATGGATGGATGGATGTGGATATAGGTGTAGATATATCGATGTATTTGCATGTGTGTGTGTTTGTACATATGGATATGCATCCATATATTTAGATATATATATTGTAAATTAATATTTTGCATGAGAAGGGTGACTGATATAATCTAGTAACTAGGATGGGCCATATGATATTGTGCTCAATCCTACATTAGGAGTGGGAAGAATGTAAAAGAGAATGCCATTCTCAGGAGATGTGTGGGTATTTACCCACCTCCACAATTGGAAACATAGACTTTAGGTACCACAACCAAATAGATTTTATGTCACCAAAACATGACACCTTGCTATCCGTGTATACGTCACTGCCTGTGTTTTGATTCAAGAATCTCTTTCCTGGGAGAAGACAGCAGCGGCTCGTTTGCCAGTGGCAGAACGAAGACAGTGAAGAAGTCAAAGTCCTATCATTGCTCACGATAGACAAGTTTCAAGCCAGACACATCGTGAGGGTGGACGCGAGTGCTGAGAGTGATGAAGGTACAAGGAATGTGGGAAAAAGTATAAAAACTGTGGGTGTCATCTCAAGATGGTCCAAGAAGAAACCTAAACCAGATGATCTTCACAAACAGTGCCTGCATATAAACATTTCAGCCTTCAGAAAACTCACTGTTCTTCAATCTCTGTGTGTGTCAATGGGAATCAAACACTATCCAAGAAGAGGTCCCATACGCTCCTGGACTGATGGGGCTATATCACATACCACAGAAGACCCTGGGTGCAGATGTCACAGCCGTCAGAAACTGAAAGCTGCATGAATCAGAACAACCTGTACAACTATGACTGGAGAGTAAAGGGGTGCTTAAGTGTCATGATTTGAAATACATAATTCTATGAAGTTTGCCGTGTCTAAGTTCTATGCCAAATTTAACTTCTCCTCACATGAGCATATTATCATTGGCCATGGTACCTAAGTATAGCTAGTTATATGCTGTTAATAATAGAAGTGTATAAAATAAAGCTAAGGCATAAGCAATCTTTAGAACGTGTGGCCAATAGGTTCACTTCTAATGGCCACAAGGGGGCGACTGTTACCTTATGGGCAATTGCTTATGAATTATCTTTATTTTTATTTATATAGTTAAGACTATGCCCACATGATATAATGGACCATACTGGTATACAGAGTGAGTGAGTTGGTGTGTGTAGAGGGTTAATGAAATAGACACAGGCATTGAGATCTCCTGGGGCCATGGAGCATGGGAGTTGCAGCCCAAAACAAGTTATCACAGCACCTGGACATCCAAATCCTGTTTGGCTAGATGGAAGCCAACAGTATTCTGTTGTCCAGGTGGGAGATAAAGATCACCCTCTATTTTGATATAATAAATAACACTCACACACCCTGGATTCCTGATGAGTATGGAGTCTGATGTATTGTTTTTACTGTCCACAAATATTGCCAAGGGGAGATTGACTGGTTTATTGTACTGATTGCTCCAAGTGAGATCAAGGCACAAATCATATCAGCCTGGAGTGATATTACCACAGCCAATCAGGAGCCTCAGCATGGTAGGAGATGGATAGTGGGAACAGTATATATATCAAAGGGACCCACTACTAAGTTAGTGAGTAAGGAAGTACAGGAGAGGAGAAGGAGGGGTAGAGAAGGAGTACAGGAGACAACAAGAGAGAGAGCCAGGAGTCTCTGCCAAGCTTGGGTAAGCCCCTCATTCATTAGGTACCTGCAATGTCATGCATGTTTAAGAGAATTGCGCAAATGTTATGTTTTGTGTTGTATTGAATGTTTTGTATTGTTATGTATATTTAATGTAGAACTAGTTCTTGTAATGTGATGTACTGATCTAATATTAAATTGCATTAATTTTAATCTCAGCAATCTGTTGAAGAATCTTGCATTATTTTTCACATATAAATGTGTTTATAAAGGTTTATGCAATAGATTAATTGTAGAATGCAATAAGCCTGGGGCTCCTTATATTTTCAATATATCTGTTTCTTTACGCTATATTTTCCATCTTTGCCCCAGGATAAGTTTATATTTATATTGGCCACCAGTCCTATGAACAATCAATAATTGTCCTAATGAGCCACGGACATGTGTGAATGAGCTGTGGACATAGCCAAATTGTCATTCTAAATATTCATGGGGTGTGTGTGACTTTATGGCACATATTCCATGAATATTAAATAAGCATAAAACCTCTACCAGTTACAGTAACCAGATTTACCATATACTGCGTAAAGGAAACAGGTGGGAAGAATGGATACAACAGATGGAGACTATTGAAGAATGAAAGTAGGGTGTTATACTTAGAAGAGTAGGCCGGGTATTTTCTCTCTTCCGGGGGATTGAATGAGGATGAAAGTTGAGGATTAGTAATTATGTATTTGCTGGATTTATATTGGATATTTATATGAATATTTTATTGTATGATTGAAAGATGAAAATAAAATTTTGAAATAAAAAAAAAAACACTTAAATGCGACTTGTTGTCACCTTCAGTGTTCTTCTTATATGGTTCTATATTTCTACTGGCACCAGTGGTGCTGGATCTAGTTTTGCTGGGACCTTGACAAACTGCATCCTCCCTTGGAGTAGAGAGATCTTCATCATTGATTGCACACTCTGCAGCAACCATTACTGCAGTCAGTCATTGAACAACTACTTTATTCTCATGTCCCTGCACTGCTCCATCCCTCCCCCTTCCCATTTTGCGTTTGCTGGATATTACGCAACTACACTGTTTTTTTACTGTACGGTACACAACTGATGGAGCTGTATGATGCCTTGCCTAAGCCCAGTCAGCTGTCTGTCACTGTCACCTAAGATATTTAGTGGTTCAGGCCACTCCGGTTCAGGCTCCAGCTGCATCCGTGGTACAGGAACCCCTGGCTGCATGCGGGCTATCTGGGTCAGCTCCGCTTCCCCAACGTTTTGGGGGAGACCCAGCCCTATGCAGGGTTTTTTTTGAACTGGTTTTCTTGAAATGGTTCCCCAGGTGTTCCCCACTGAGAAAAGTAACGTTGGGTTTATTATCTCTCTATTGTCCGAGAAAGCCTTAGCTTGGGCGAATACTGTTTGGGAGTCGGATAAACCAGTCATCCAAAATTATACGGAATTTGTGGCCGCCTTTAAAAGGGTCTTTGATGTTCCTGCTCGCTCAGCCTCTGCCACTAAGCAACTCATGTCCATCTATCAGGGTACTAGAACCATAGTAGAATACGTTATTGAATTCTGCACCCAAGCGGCAGAGGTAGGGTGGAATAATGAAGCTCTGGTAACCGGCTTTTCTCAAGGTTGGAGGAGATTTTAAACTAGGAAAGGGGGGGAGGGGCCAATAAATACTGGGCTAGATAGTATAGAAAGGGAAGGTGATGCCGTTAATAACCAGGTGGGTGGATCTGGGGGCAGGGTTAGTATAGATGATAGGGAGAAGCCTACAAACCACATCAAAATTAAATCACAAATGGAAACATAGCAGTGGCATAAATTGTATGCTTGCAAATGCCAGAAGTTTAACTGGTAAAATAGGGGAACTGGAGCTGGTAGCTGAAATCGAAAACTATGACTTGATAGACATAACAGAAACATGGTGGAATGACACACATGATTGGTCAAACAATTTGGAGGGCTACATGTTATTTAGAAAAGATAGGTCAAACAAAAGAGGTGGTGGGGTCTGTCTGTATGTCAAACCAGCATTATTGCCTCATTTGCAGGAAGATATATGTGATGACAGTAACATAGTAACATAGTAGATAAGGCTGAAAAAAGACATGCGTCCATCAAGTCCAGCCCATGCCAATAACACCCCTGTTGATCCAGAGGAAGGCAACAAAAAAGCCCTCTGGAGCAATTTCCAGTGTAGGTAGGTGTGTGTGTGTCAAATAGTTCCCCGGCTCAATATCCTGTTTGCTTTGAAGCCATCTGTCATAACTGTCAATATTGTTCTGTGCTAGATAGGCATCCATTGCTTTTTTGAATGCAGTTACATTATCTGCAAGGACAACATCCCGAGGCAAAGAATTCCATAGCCTTACCGCCCTTACTGTAAAGAATCCCTGCCTGCGTTTTAGTCGAAAGCGCCTTTCCTCAAGTCTTAATGGATGACCTCTTGTTCTTAGCTCAGCTCTTTGCATAAATAATTCATTGGATAGTTCTTTGTATTGACCTTGAATGTATTTGTAAATGGTAATCATATCACCCCTTAGACGTCTCTTTTCTAATGTAAACAAACCCAGTTTGGCTAGTCTCTCTTTGTAACTCAGATCCTCCAATCCCTTTATCAGTTTTTTTGCACGTCTCTGCACCTTTTCCAGTTCAGTAATGTCTTTTTTTAGAACAGGCGCCCAAAATTGTACTCCATATTCTAGATGAGGCCTAACCAAGGATTTATACAGAGGTAGGATAATATTAGCATCCCTTGCTTCTACACCTCTTTTTTATGCAGGCTAGTACTCTATTTGCTCTTGCAGCAGCTGAGTGACTCTGCACACTGCTGTGAAGACTATTGTCTATCAGTACACCTAAATCTTTCTCTAATGAGGATTTCCCAAGTTGTTTCCCATTTAGAGTATATGTTGCAAGTTTGTTTCTACAACTCAAATGCATAACCTTACATTTATCTACATTAAATGACATCTGCCACTTTTCTGCCCATTCACTTAGTAGTGAACATGTGGAATCCCTGTGGGTTGAAATAGTCACTGGTAGTAAAGCTGCCCAGAAAATATTAGTGGGAATTTGTTATAAACCACCAAACATTGGTGACCTTGAAGAATCACAGCTATTAATGCAAATAGAAAAGGCTTCTCAAATAGGGAGAACTATAATTATGGGGGATTTTAATTATCCAGAAATAGACTGGAAAAATGGAACAGCTAATTCTGCTAAAAGCAGTTTCTGAACTTGTTGAATGACAATTTTTTGTCTCAACTACTGCAGACCTCAACCAGAGTGTCTGGATCTGGTAATAACTGACAATGAAGAACTTATCTCTAACATCCAAGTAAGGGAGCACTTGGGGAACAGTGACCATAACATGGTATTGTTTGAAATTAATTCAAAAAAGCAATTTGGTATGGGTTCCACCAAAACACTGAAATTTAAAAAGGCCAACTTTAGCAGGTTTAATTCATCCCTTCGTCTCATTGACTGGGATATAATATTTTCAGGAAAAAAACGCAGAAGGTAAGTGGAATGCATTCAAAATAACATTGTAAAAATATACATATAAATTTATCCCTGTTGGAAACAAATACAAAAGAAGCAAATTAAAACCAATGTAGCTAACTAGTAAAGTAATTCATGAAATAAATAACAAGAAAGCAGCATTTAAACATTATAAAGCTGAGGGATCAGCAGAGGCGTTTGCAGAATACAAAAATGCCAACAAAACCTGTAACAACGCTATTAAATTAGCTAGACTGAAGAATGAAAAAAATATTGCTAAGGAGAGCAAGAGCAACCCAAAAAAATTCTTTAAACACATTAATGGCAAAAAATTAAAGGTCCTTGTTGGGTCCTTGTTATCCGAAATGGGTGAGATGGTCAAGAAATTGGCTGAAAGATTGGCTGCAAAGAGTGTTAGTAAATGGCAAGTTCACCAATTGGATAAACGTGGTACGTGGAGTACCTCAGGGATCTGTTCTGGGTACTCTTCTTCTGGGCATAGGGAGCCATGTTTCAGTGTTTACCGATGACACAAAATTAAGGTAATAAAGTCTGAATTGGATACGTCTTCATTACAAGAGGATTTGGACAAACTGAGTAACTGGGCAGGCAAATGAGATTCAGTATAGACAAGTGTCAAGTTTGGGTATAATAATAAAAATGCAACATATAGTTTAAACGGTGTTTCTCTGGGGAAATCTACTAATGAAAAGGATTTGGGAGTAATGGTAGACAATAGACTTAGCAGTAGCGTGCAGTGCCAGCTGGCAGCTGCAAAGGCCAATAAGATATTGGCATGTATTAAAAGGGGTATTGACTCAAGGGAGGAAGATATTATTATGCCTCTTTACAGGTCCATGGTAAGACCCCACCTAGTATATGCTGTTCAATTCTGGGCGCCCTTAGTGACATGGTCACCGATGACGTTAAGAAAGTTTCCCCGGTCCCATTGAGAGAAGGGCAGGAGAGCTTTTGCTCTCCTGCGGTCGGCATATTGATCTCCCAGTGGATTGGTCCTGATGTCCCCCACGAGGTCTGAAAATAAAGTAAAAAAAAAATAAAGTGGGAAAAGTAACACTGAGTGCCACAGGGGTCCCCAGCGCATTGCACACACAGGGTGACTTGTTTTAGATGCATTTTTTTTTTTTTTTTTTTTTTTTAATAGACCTCATTGGGGGGGGGATCAGGAGGTGCCCTGATGCCCCTCAATGAGATCTATAATAATAAATAATTTTAAAAAATTAACCCTGTGTGTGCCACAGGGGGGGTGTCCAATGCAGCACCCCCTCCTGTGGCACACAGAGAACTTTTATCATTAGTTCGTGATCAGAGATTGTTGGAGGGCCATCAAGAGTGGCCCTGATGGCCCCTCAATAAGCTCTGATAACAAAAAAAAAATTGTTATCATTACTTTAACACTCTGAGTGCCACAAGGGTCCAATGCATTGCTTTGCAATGTGCTAGAGACCCCTGTGGCACTCACAGAGACACTTATTTTGTGGACAATTTTTTTTTTCTAAGACCTCATTGGGGGGGATCAGTAGGGGTCCTGATACCCCTCAATGAGTTCTATATTAAAAAATAAATAATGTTTAACCCTGTGAGTGCCATGGGGGGTCCAATGCAGCCCCCCTCCTGCGGCACACACAGGGCTTTTCTCATTACTTTGTAATTAGAGATTGTTGGGGGGCTCATCAGGAGTGGTCCTGATGGCCCCCCAACAAGCTCTGATTATAAACTAATGATAAAAAATTAACCCTCTGAGTGCCACAAGGATCCAATGCATTGCTTTGATATGCGCTGGAGACCCCTGTGGCACTCACAGGGTCACTTCTTTTGTGGAC
This sequence comes from Rhinophrynus dorsalis, assembly GCA_037306005.1. Taxonomy (NCBI): domain Eukaryota; kingdom Metazoa; phylum Chordata; class Amphibia; order Anura; family Rhinophrynidae; genus Rhinophrynus; species Rhinophrynus dorsalis. The sequence continues at coordinate 112,293,896 of CM074725.1, forward strand.
ATATATATATTTTTTTACTAAGACCTCATTGGGGGGGGGGGGGGGTTTAGGGAGGTCCTGATGCCCCTCAATGAGGTCTATAATAAAAAAAAAAAAAAAAAAAAAAAAAAAAAAATCAACACTGTGTGTGTGCCACAGAGAAGGGGGGTTTAATGCAGACCCCCTTCCTGTGGCACACTCGAGACTTTTTATCATTACTTTGTAATCAGAGCTTGTTTGGTGGCCATCTGAATACAAAGTAATGATAAAAAAAATTAACCCTGTGTGTGTCACAGGGGTCCAATGCATTGCTTTGCAATCCACTGGACACCCCTGTGGCACACAAAGGATTTTTTTTTTTTTTTTACCTCCTTATATTTTTTATTCAGACCTCATTGTATGGGTTCTGATGCCCCAAGCGAGGTCTACACAAAATTATTGGGAGAAAAAGCCCAAAAAAATGCACGTGCCAAGGGGGGGGGGGGGGGCAGGGGTTGGAGGTCCAATGCAGTGCTTTGCAATGCGCTGGACCCCCTGTGACACACACTTTATTTTTTCTTTCATTATTCTGTTTTTAGACCTTGATGGGGGACTCCAGGAGTGATCCTGATACCGCCTCCCCAACAAGTTATGAATACAAAATAATAATTAAAAAAAGAAAACTGTGTGCAACAGGGGGTCAAACGCATTGCTTTGCAGTGCATTGGGAACCCCTGTGGCATGCACACAAAATGCCTCCAATCCCCCTCACGTACCGTATCCCCCTGCCTGGTTCCACAGCCAACTGGCAGTCCCATTCCCCAGCCTGACCCCCAGCCTGTTTCCACTGCCTACTGGTAGACTCAAAGTACCAGTATGCACTAGATTCAGGCTGGGAATCAAACTTTGTATGAGGGGGACATACAGTGCACACTGGTAGTCAGAGATCCCCCATATACACTATCAGACACTGCCCTCCCCCACCATCACCACCATCCTTGCTCCTCTGTTCATACCCACACACACTGCCTAACCCCTCACCCTGCCACACACTTTGTTACGCTGGTAGTCACAGGTCCGCAGGTACACCGGCTGACCCCCTAGCTTCTGTCATCTGTTAGCCATAAAATTACACATACACTGTTTGCCTTCCCATCCCTGTTTCACTGGTAGCTACGCACCTGTCACCCAAATTGGTATGTCAACCCACAGCAGTGGGGTATCATTTTTCTTAGGCTTGCAAGAAGTCCTGCTAGGAAATCTCACGCCGTTGACCCATTTTAGTATCTTTGAAGTGACTGATGTGTAAAAAAAAATGTTTGTTTTTTTCCCTGTAGCACCACATTCTGGAAATAGTTGTGCACACTAACTTAGGGGTAAAAAGGCAAGTGACCCCTCATTCAATGCGGCAGGTTATCTTCTTTCCAAAATGGTGTGGTTTATCTACCTTTACTTCACTTCTGAAGGTGTTATAGCCATTTTCGTACAGGCAAGTCAGGTTTGAGAAAATGTTAGAAACATCAGAGGTTGTAGTAGGTGTAGTTTTCTACTTCTAGCACCTACTAAGGTAGGTCAACTCATACCGATGGGGTGTTGTTTGACTCCTAAGAGCACGAATGCAGTTGAAAATTCCATGGTTTTCACAGAGTTCCATACATTTGAAGGGGCAGAAATGTAAGAAAATGCCTTTTTTTTCATTAGCGCCACCTCCTGGAAGCATTTGTGCACACCAACCTTTGGGTAAGAAGGCAAGTGACCCCTCATTAGATGTGGCAGGTAGTTTTTTTTCCAAAATGGCATTGTTTCTCTACCATTCCTGCATATCTATTATGGTTATAACCAAGCAGATAATTTCAAAAACAAAAGTGTCAGGTTTACGTGCGTGTTCCTAGCACCCACGTATTGTATGTTAACCCACACAAATGGGCTACCATTTTTCTCACGTTGGTAGGAGGTACTGAATACAGCAGGAAATGTTATGGTTTTCAAAGATTTTAGTATCTTTGAAGTGGTGGAAATGTAAAAGCCCATGTATTTATTCGTATAGAGCCACCTTTTGGAAATATTTGTGGACTTCAGCCAAGGGATGGAAAAGCAAGTGACCCCTCATTTGATGCGAAAGAATGTCTACTTTCCAAAATGGTATACCTTTTATACCTTTCCTTCATGTCTCTAACAGTTATGAACATTTTAGTACAGACAGCCATTTTCGAGGAAGCAAACAGGTAGGTGTAGTTATGTGCTTCTGGCACCCCTAAGGTAGGTTGACTCATTCCAATGGGGTGTCACTTTTCTCCTAAGAGCACTAGCTAATGAATAGAGTTGGAAATTCCATGGTTTTCACAGATTTTAGTACAATTGAAGGGGCCGAAATGTAAGAAAATGCCATTTTTTTTCCTGTAGTGCCACATCCTGGAAGCATTTGGGCACAACAGGCTTGGGGTAAGAAGGCAATTCACCAGTGCCACATCCTGGAAGCATTTGGACACAACATGCTTGGGGTAAGAAGGCAATTCACCCCTCATTAGATGCGGCAGGTTGTCTTCTTTCCAAAATGGTATGGTTTGTGTATCTTCACTTCTTTGGTTGTTTGAACCATTTTTGTACAGACAAGTAATGTTTGAGAAATGTTAGAAAAATTAGAGGTTGCAATAGGTGTAGTTTTGTACTTGTAGAGCCCCCTAAGGTAGGTCAGCTCATACCAATGAGGTGTCATGTTTCTCCTAAGAGCACTAGCTAATGAATAGAGTTGGAAATTTCATGGTTTTCACACATTTCACTACAGATGAAGGGGCAGAAATGTAAGAAAATGCAATTTTTGTCCTATAGTGCCACCTTCTGGAAGCATTTGGGCACAACAGGCTTGAGGCAAGAAGGCAAGTTACCCCTCATTAGATGCGGAAGGTTGTCTACTTTTCAAAAATATATATATTTTTATATAGTTATTCCACTGTTTTAGGGTAGCTTTACCACAAAAATGGATGCATTGCAAAAATAGGTAATGCCCATAAAATCAGTATATAAGATAGATCAGGCAAATGCAAAAGGCCAATCGAAGGGAAAGGTTGTATTAGGATACCTAGAATGCAAATGTGGTTTTATTTGTTAAAAGCAGGTACTCCTAGCACAGCAATAGATGGCATTCCCACAGCAGATTTAGTGAAACAGTGGAAGTCTGTAATAAAAAAAAGATTTCCAGGGTCTCTGATCCTGGATATATTGTTAAATGTATGGAAGGGGCCACAAATCCATGGCTCCAAGCCCAAAATTATGTGGCTAGTGCAATTTTTCAAAAGAAGCTATCCAAAGCAAAAGGCAAGGATTTACTGAATTTTGCAGCAGGCTGGATTGCATTATTCAGTAAAACACCAAAAGGAAAGGCTTGAGGCTGAACATTCCAATCTGAAATGTGAAAGAAGTGTTTTACTAGAACAAATTGGCTTTCTAAAAGCAGAGCTATCCAAAATGAAGGCATAAATGTTGTTTGACCAGTCTTTGCAATGTAAGTTACTAACTTTTCTTTCAAGTTGTTTTCCAGTTGTTTTCCTGTGGAGAAGGGCAAACAATTCACATATGTGTTTGTTGCAGGTAATCTAGATGTGCAAGAGAATGGAGGACTTAGTTTTGTTTTTGTTTTTTAAGGGAAAGCCTCTAATTTATTTATTTATTTTTACAGTCAGGTGGGCCAAATTCCAAATTATTTTTGATTTTCTTATTACAAAATGCCTGCATTTTGCATTCCTGTGTATTAATTTCACATTATTAACTGATTTACCGCAAATCAAAAAAATATGAATTTTGTGATTAATATCCTAATTAGAATAATATTTGCATATTAATATTCATAATTTAGGCCACAACAGAGGATTATAGAAGAAAAATCCTCTCACACTTGATGGATATATCAACATATGAGGAACTGACTAATAATACTACCCATCAAATCTCTTTACAGATAAAAAAAATTTTTGAGATGAAGCAGTTGGATTAAATTGGTTCAATACAATGGAAGCAGATTATTTGTTTGAACTTCATGCAATTTGGCCCATTTTGTATACACTTCCTAAAGTGAATAAGAGTCTAGACCACCCACCTGGTAGACCAATTGTTTCGGCCAGGGGTAGTCTTCTACACCTCAATGGCAAAGCAATTGATATGTTGTTACAACCAGTTGTACAAGAAACATCAACATATTTGAGAGATTCTACCATGTTATTGGACATTATTTGCAAAATCACTTTTGATGATAATGAAGATATAATCTTGGCAAGTCTAGATGTTCAAAGCCTTTGTACGATCATTCCACATCAGGATGGAATGCAAACTGTGGCAAAACTGGTCCAAGAATTAAGTTCATATGTGGGTCCAGCAATACCTTGCTTGACGGGTCCTTTGGAGATTACTCTGAAATGTAATTTTTCCACATTTGAAAACACATATTTCATACAAAAAACAGGGATGGAGATGGGGGCATTGATGACTCCATTATTTGCGAATTGCTTTTGGCATGTGTATGAGTAATGTAATATCATAAATTCATTTGCCTCCAGGTTGATTTTGTACAGCAGATGTACTGATGACGTGTTAATTTTGTGACATCAGGACTTACAATCCTTAAATGTTTTTGTGGACTTCTTCAACACATTGGAATCTACAGTAAGGTTTACCTCCCAAGCCAATACAGACAAAATCACTTTGTTAGATCTGGAGATCTTTGCATCGTAAAAGTACTGACCGTAACGTGTTACTTAATTACAATAGTCAGAACGTCATGAGAATGAAATATTCATTGCCTTTTGCTCAATTTTTACAATTAATAATAAACAATTCTGATCTTGGAAAAATGCATGCACAATTACAGGATATGGCAGCCAGATTTGCAGAAAAAGGATACCCAGAAGAGGTAATTGTTGAAAATGTATCTTCAGCATTAAAACATGCTGTGGATACCAAAACCATTAATAGAACAGAGCACAGATTGGCTCTACAAACAACATACAACGTTTCCCCACAAATTTCACGTATCCTAATAGACCATTGGTCAAATCTATCAACAGATGAAAGATTGCCGATAATTTTCCAGGAAAAAACTATTATTTGCTATAAGAGGGGCAAAAATCGTGAGGACCTGTTGGTCATCCCAGTTCCAGTTAATAGTTATTCTAAAAAAATGCATTCTTGGATTTCAAAAGGTAAAACTGGAGCTTTCCTTTGTGCTGACTGTGAGGCATGCAGACAAATGTCTACTGGAGAATATTTCTCACATCCACATACTGGATGAAGATACCAAATCTGCTATCGTTTGACTTGTACAACTGAATCGGTTGTATATATTTTAAAATGTCCTTGCGAATTAATCTATGTGGGAAAAACATATGGGATGTTCAAGGAGCATATGACAGGACATGGCTCCGCAATACAAGTTGCACATTGGGACCATCAGTCGGATAAACCCATTGCCAAAGATTTTTTGGAAAAAGGACATTCAGCGACATAATTTTGGGCAATGCCAATTGACCATGTTCCACCACTCAGACGAGGCTGTAATTGCAGTAAAAAACTACTCCAGAAGAAGACATTCTGGATTAAAACTCTTAATACTATGTCTCCACATGGTTTGAATGAATCTGTACATTTCTCAGTGTTTCTGGAGGATCGGTAAAATAGAAGACCTTTTTTGCTACAACAAAAACATTTTTTTGAGGATCTACCTTTTTAAGAACATATTTTTCCCTTTTCTTTTTTTCTTGTTATTGTACGTAATTATATATTTTTGACGATTTCTGTAAATTACATTATTTTTTTAACAATAATTGCTAAGATTAGCATTATTTAAAGGGATAGTAATACCTAAATTTTACTTAGCTCCATCTTGTAGCCCTTAAAAATAGAAATGAACTGCCCCCAGTGCCATCTCTGAAACCCTTACGGTTTGAGAGATAATCACTTTCAAAGTTCCCACCCCCCAATGTCAGCTCTCTGACTGCAGGGAATCCGGTACTAGGACCAGCCGGAGGCTCTGAAGCAGAGCAGAGACTGCGTTAATGAAAAATAAATCCTTCACTGAAAAGGTCTTCTACATGTGCTTGCAAATCAAGCACACGTAGAAAACCATTCCAGTGAAGGATTTCTTTTGCAATAATGGGATCCTGGTTCTGCTGAAGAGCCTCCGCCGGTCCTGGGATCGGATTCCCCTGCAGTCAGCTTGAGCACTGACGTCAGAGAGGGGGGAACTTTGAAAGAGATTCTCTCTCAAACCATAAGGGTTTGAGAGATGGCACTGGGGGCATGTCAATTCTTTTTTTAAGAGCTACAAGATGGAGAGTAGTAAAATTCAAGTATTACTATCCCTTTAAACATTTTTCTATTCTTCTGATATGAGAAATATCGCATTTTTTTCACTTTATAATTGGATACACCGTGTAGATATACCGTGTTCATTATCCATTTGTGTCTCGATTTATGAACACTTGTAATCTCACGTTAGTGTAATTAACATATTGATCACTGTAACAAAAGTCTTTCATTAAAGTTTCTTGATTTCAACATGGCATGTATCCTTATTGTTCGTTTCTTTATTGTTCTTTTTTGAGCATGTTCACGTTATTCACATTATCCTCACGGACATGTACACTTGTTGGGTAAGTACAATTTTAATCTTGATAAAGAGCCTTACTGGATCGAAACGTTGACTAAATAAAGTAAGTTTTTTTAACTTATCTGAAGTCCCGAGAGTATTTGCCTTTGATCGTTGTATGGAAGCCCTGCTTAGTGCCCTGGCAAGTTTTCATGTGTTTATGTGAGTGCCAATCTCTGTTCCAAAAACACACACACACACATTTTTATTATATATAAAGCCAATTGATCAATAACAGATTTTGAAAGAAGTACAAAAATATGTTGTTTTTTTTAAATGAAAAAAAAAAAATGTATTTTGCCAATTTTTTTTATTCTAACGGTAATCACTGCATGACCAAAGAGGTTAACATACACTAAAACATATTGCTATAGCACTCTCAAACCCAATATAAATCCTTTATAACTACAAAGCAGAGAAGGCTACTCAGAATCGGTCCTCAAATAGTTAATAGCTTAAAGGTCCAATCATTATAAAAATAACCTGTATGTTATTATAGATGAGCCCAATAAAAGTCTTGAATAAAGAGTCTGCTGCTATCATCCTTTGGAATAGCATAGTTTCAATTCCGGTTAGTACATATTCTGTAAGGAAGAAAAAAAAAAAAAGTGCGCCTCTAAATGCAGTATCTTCTATACATTTAGTAATATAAAAACCAATAAAACCCACTCTAGGAATCTCACTCACAAAGAAGCAATCACTCATTTCTAAGTAAGAAAGAGTGAAGTAAATATAAACATGGTATTTCTCTCCTGACTTTGAAGTTCGCCTTTTTGGTTATTTTTTTTTTTGTTTAAATCTCTCTATTTACTCTAATGGAGTGGGTATAGTGGATATAGTAAGGAGTTACACAGGAAAATTTAAAGGACCAGCCTCTCACAACTCTATAAATGTGAGTGATGAGGAGGTCATACCCTGATGAAGTGGCAAATTGCTATGAAATGTGTAAGGTGACATCAAAAGCGTACCTTTTGAATTGGAAATACCTCTTGCCCATGTAAAGATGAAAAAGAACACAGTTGCAGGCAAACAGGGAAGACAAACAAGTGATTGCTTCTTTACTTGTGAGAGTCACAGTGGGTTTTATTAGAATAAAATGTATAGAAGATACTGATTTTAGAAGAGTAATTTCCTATTTTTTACAGACTAGCATACCTAGTAGAAAATATACAAATCTAAAAAAAAAAAAAAAAAAAAACATCATAATCTTGTATTAAAACATCTCAGTTGTCTCTTCTACACAAGTGAATTTCATGTGATCAATTAATAAAAAATCACAATACTTTACTAAAAGGCTTTCCTGTAACATTTACTAAAATATAAGAAAAAGAATGTGAGAACGCAAAAAAGGGGAGCACCCCAGTGTGTATCAGTCATATTAAAAATCCACAACCTACACCATGACACCCTTCAGGTGTTTACTCACAAGACCTAGTTGCTGGCACATGGCATATACCAGTGCCAACGTTAGAGCATCTGGGTAAATATCTATCCCCAGTAACAGAACCAGTATCTCCAGTCTTCTGACGGCTCTCTCTACATACTCATTCTTCCAAGTGGTACAAACAACGATCCATAAAAGAAAAAGAGCTGTATAGTGCATATAGTGTATTTCAATTGTATCAAAAGAATAAACAGCAATCCGTGTACTTACACTTTACTTTGGTCAGAGCGGTGCTTATACAGCGTCTGACTTACAGGCTTCCGATGAAGATCAACCCGTCTCCGATGTGGGGCGTCTCTTTAAAATCAATTCAAAAGAATTTATTAAATAAAAAATTATAAACTCAGTGTTTCAAACTAGATAAAAGGACTCCACGCTTATGCATTTCGTGTTTGAACACCGCCTTATCAAAGCTGGGTCTCTGAGAACAAGGGAATGCCATCGCTCATACAAACTCCACTATATAAAAAATTCCTATCTCCCTCACTAGATACCCTGATCTTCCTGGGGATTCCCATGAACTAATGAGATTGAATTTAACCCCTTAAACCCTAATCTGGATATGATCACAATACTAAAACCTTAAATAAAAATAAATCCCAATCTCAAATGGACTGGCACAAATGATACAAATGGTCCTAAATGTCTAAAACATGCACAATATTACAATAAAATATTAAACTCCAATTAACAAAGAAATGTGACTTGAAAAATACCAGATAATATATTAATCGCATATCTTGACAATCAGAGAAACATGTGTATCACATAACCAAAAAAGTTAAAATAATTAGATATAACGCCATATAAAAACCTCCGACTAAGAGGGAAGCGCGACCAAATAAAATCAAATGATATCAGTAGCGCTCCCTGTCAGAGATGCATATATACTTAAATGACAGCAATAAAGATACAGTATAATTTGAGGCCATAATAGTACTAGAAAACATCTGATTAATGGAGTACAACAATAATAATAAAACTCCTCATAGAAATCCTTAAAGGGACAGTAATGTCCCAGAAAAAATATTTATAGTTTTGTAGTGCTTAAAAAGTTCAGCTAAATGCAACAAATCCTATCTCTCAGACCACTATGATTTGAGAGATATTTCTATTTAAAGTTCCCCCTTCCCTTTCCCTGACGTCAGCTCTGTGCTCTGCAGCGGAGCCACAATTGCATTATTTAAAAAGAATGACTTAATTGGAAAGGTCTACACAGTGTGCTTGGCTTACAAACACACTTTGTAGACCATTCCAATTAAGTAATTAATTTTAAAGAATGTGATTGCGGCTCTACTGAAGAGCCTCCTCCTTTACAGCTGACAGCAGGAAACAGCAAACTTTAAATGCCAATATCTCTCAAACCATAGATAGAACCATTGAGAGATAGGATTTGTTGCATTTAGTTGAACTTTTTAAGCACTACAAAACAATAAATCTTTTTTCTGGGACATTACTAGCACTTTAATGCGATTGCTCTAATATACCTGTATGAATAACAAATATCTAGAAAACCTGAAGCTGTAACCACAAAAAAAAAAACATGAAAAGAAAAAACGTAAAACATCAGCGTAAATGAAAAGAATGATATGCTTGTTGACACTCATAAAAAATAAACTACAAGAAAGAAAACATAGGGAGAAAAAATGGGTAAGATGCTCCCACAAACAACCGACAATAAATGTTCGTCAATATTTTGTGTGTGACAAAACCACAAGTCTCCAAAATAAGAGGATTTCAGTCTTATCTGTTAAATCCTTTTCTTTTAGTCCATATAGCTTACAGGTACCATGGGGAGGCGACAGCTCCTCCTAGTAGGTTGGAACAATTGTTCCAATGAAATTGCAGGGGCGGAGGCTCCCTCTCCTCCTAGCAGGCTAGCCAGCTATTCCCCTCCAGTTAGATTTGTGACACTGAACCTACTGGGCTAGATACCGAGAAGAAGAGGAAAACGCATGTGAGCAAGGACCTAATAGGACTCCCGCATACAGCCACAGGAGATCAAGCAGGGTTCCTTCCACTGGGTGGAAGACCTGTAAGCTATATGGACTAAGAGAAAAGGATTTAAAGCACATCTACCACCTCCACTAAAGTCGCCCTGCAATACTTATGCAGATGGCGACTAGCTTTGTAATCATTATTTTGCCTCTCAAAAGTGCCCACAAATAAAGTTATCCTTAAGCTTCCGAGACCGGAAGCTAGGCAGCACCCTGGACATCTTGAATGTGCGCCTGAGCTGCCAGTCCTCTTCACAGGCATTGCACTGGCCCAGACGGCTCCGGAAGAGACTGACAGCGCAAGCACACAGGCTGCAGTAACCTGGACGTCAGTCTCGGAAACTTAAGGATAACTTTATTTGTGGGCACTTTTGAGAGGTAAAATAATGATTACAAAGCTAGTCACCACCTGCATAAGTATTGCAGGGCGACTTTAGTGGAGGTGGTAGTTCCGCTTTAACAGGTAAGACTAAAATACTATTTTCTCTCTCGTCCAATATAGCTTACAGGTACTATGGGGATGTACCAACATTGAGTTCCTAGGTTGGGAAAATGAAGGAAAGGACCAAGTGCTGGTCCCCATGATACCAGAGCTCCCATGGACTATCCAGACATAGAACAGCCAAAAATAAGTGTCAATGAACACTGAATAACTAACACAGCACAATGAACAAGAGCCAACAGGGCTCAAAAAGATAAAGAACTATAAAGCACAGGGAAGTAAAGTCCTAGACAGGCAAAGCTGCCTCCAGACTTTTCTGCCAAAGCTGGCTTCAGCCAAAGCCCAGACAGCAACACAATAGTGTATGGTAAAAGTGTGCACAGAGGACCAAGTGGCCGCCTTGCACAGCTGCCCCAGCAGACCTAGTGGAATGCACTGTGATGCAAAAGGGAACAGGTTTCTTCCTGAGTTCATACGCCTTGAGAACTATAGACTTGATCCGGTGACGCAATAGTCACCTTGGACGCCACCTTATCAGCCCTGGGACCCTCAGGGATGTCAAAAACTGCACCTGATGGACAGACAGTGCAGTGCACATAAAACCTAAGGCAGCACACCACATGCAACAAGTGGACATCCCTCTCCTTGTCAGATTTAGGGTCAGGACAAAAGGAAGGCACAACAATCTCCTGATTGATGGGGAACTCAAAGACCACCTTAGGAAGAAATTCCTGGAAGGTACGGAGAACACTCTTATCCTTGTGAAACACCAGGAAAGGCGGTTTGCAGAACAGAGCCTGCAACGCCGCCACTCTGTGGACAAAGACTACAGCTAAAAGAAAAGCCATCTTCCATATCAAAAGAAGCAAGGGAATGGCTGCAAGACACTCAAAACAAGGTTAAGGACCCACTGAGAAGAGGGAGCCTTAAAAGCAAGGAAAGAGTGAATGACACATTGAAAGAAGACCTTGAAATCCGGTAAGGTGGCTATGGGTCTCTGAAAAAAGACAGGGAGGGCTGAGGTCTGAACACCATCCTGCAAAAAAGACAAAACAGTTGGAGGGTCAATGTCCCGTGAGGACAGATCCCTGTCGACACGCCAGGTATGGAAGACTGACCAAACCCTATGATAGGCTTTAGAGAAAACAGATTTCCTAGCCTTAATCATAGTGGATACCACCTCTGGAGAGTAGCCCTTCTTCGTCAAGATGGAGGCCTCAACAACCATGCCATCAAAGCCAGTCGGTCCACATCCTCCTTCCACAGATACCCTTGGTGAAGGAGATCCGGTCTGCGTGGCAGTGGAAATGGTGCCTGGACAGAAGGAGCTAGTAGTTTCAGAAACCAAGGCTGCCTGAACCAATACGTAGCAATCAGGATGGTGGGATTTCCGTCTATCCGAATCTTCCACAGTACCCAGGGTAAGATAGGGAGAGGAGGAAAGATGTATGCCAGATGAAATGCCCATACAATTGAGAGAGTATCCACCGCAAACTCTAGGGGATCCCTTCAGCGTGAGCAAAACACCGGTATCTTCCGGTTGTCCCTGGTAAGCCATCAGGTCTATCATGGGAAGACCTCACATCTGCACCAGAAGATTGAACACTTCTGGATGAAGCTCCCACTCGCCTGGTTTTCAAGCACTCATTTTAGATTATTCCAATGAAGGGATTCATGGTAAATAACAAGATCGTGGCTCTGCTCAAGCGCCTCCGTGTCGGCCGACACGGATCTCCTGCTGACAGCTTTACAGCTGTCAGTAGGAGAGATCAAACTTTAAACGCCTGTATCTTGAGAGATACAGTTTTTTGCATTTAAGCTTTTTAAGCTCTTCTAAATGCAAAAAAACTTTTTTGTGGAAATTACTAACCCTTTAAGTTTCACACACATCTTCTCTTCATTTCTTTCTCTTCCACACAAATATACATATACCTTTTTATATCATTAACACTTATTTCACACACATTCTCTTTTTTAATTCGTTTTTATTATTTTTATCATTCATATTAGATAGATTCACTATGCATCTTTTATCCACTTGAATATCTTCTTTATTAGGGTTGTTTTAATACTTTTTTTATAACATGATATCCTTATTTTATTTCATTTCGGTCTCAATGGATGGATATGAGAATATTTTCACATGAGAGTATGTATGTGGATGTACATCAACATATTTTGGAGACTTGTGTAATTTTGTCACACACAAAATATGGACGAACATTTATTGTCGGTTGTATGTGGGAGCATCTTACACGTTTTTTCTCTCTGTTTTCTTTGTTGTTGTTTATATTTTTTTATTAGTGTCGACAAGTATATCATTCTCTTCATGTATGCTGATGTTTTATGTTTTTTTCTTTATGTTGTTTCTTTTCAAGTTTTTTCTTTTTGTGGTTACCACTTTTGGATATTCTTCTTGATATTTGTTATTCATACAGGTATATTAGAGAAATCTCATTAAGGATTTCTATGAGGAGTTTTGTATTGTTGTACTCCATTAATCAGATGTTTTCTGGTGCTATTATGGCCTCAAATTATACTGTATTTTTATTTATTGCGGAGATTTAAGTATATATGCATCTCCAATTGACAGGAGCGTGACTGATATATCATTTGATTTTTTGGTTGCGTTTCCCTCTTAGTCTGAGTTATATATGGAGTTATATCTAATGGTTTTAACTTTTTTGGTTATGTGATACACATTTCTCCGATTTCTTAATCAGAGTTTCTTTCTTTCTTAATCAGAGTTTAATATTGTAGTGTAATATTGTGCACGATGTATATTGTTTTAGACATTTGTGACTATTTGTATAATTTGTGCCAATCTGTTTGAGATTGGGATTTACTTTTATTTAAGGTTTTAATATTGTGATCACATCCAGATTAGGGTTTTAAGGGGGTTAAATAACATCTCACTGGACCATTGGGAATTCCCAGGAAGATCAGGTTATCCAATGAGGGAGATAGGAAGTTGTTATATAGTGGAGTTTGTATGAGCGGCAGCATTCCTTTGTTTTCAGAGACCCAGCTTTGATAAAGCGGTGGTCAACCTCAAAAAGTGTAAAGTTGGAGTCCTTTTATCTAGTTTGAACACTGAGTTTATAATGTTTTATTTAATAAATTCTTTTGAATTGATTTTAAAGAAATGCCCTGCTCTTTTTATTTTTTTCGGTCTTATCTTTACATATACATATATGTGGTGTGACTTCAACCTGATACATATGGCTGGAGCCAGCAAAATCCATGGAAGAACAGCTATCCCAAATGGAGACGGGTTGATCTTCTCCAGAAGCCTGTAAATTAGACGCTGTATAAGCACTGCTCTGACCAAGGTAAAGTGTAAGTACACGGATTGCTGTGTATTCTTTTGATACAATTGAAATACAGTGTTGTACCATACAGAGCTTCAGCTTTTTTCTTTTATGGATAGACATTAAAGAAATAATTATCTTAATTGAATCAAGCATCTGTAGTTCCTTCCCCATTATCTTGTGGTTGAAGCTGCTCTCTTTCAGTCTCCTCTTGTGGAGGTCGAACGCGTTTGAAGAAACCAAACTAAAAAAAAAAAATTAATAGAAACAAAGTAAGTCACTGTTCTTGAGAGAAATTTTTCTTTAAAATCATGTCTTATTTATATATACATTTTGAAATGGGAAAAGAGGTGCCAGTACAGAGTTCCCTACAGAGTGTCCCCTCAAAAATAACCATGGCTTTAAAGTTAATCACATTTTTGTTTCAAATATAAACAGCAAAAATGATGGGCACTCCAAAACACTTTGAAAATACCTGGGTGCTCTTGCTGAAATCTTGTAGATATAAAGTAGTTGTATCATAGGCAATAGGATATCAAAAGCAGGCACTTGCAGGAAATTTTAAATCAATTATTACTTTTAATAGTATCGACGTTTCGACCCTACATTGGGCCTATCTCAAGACATTGTGTCAAATATTCAATACCTACAACCTTTTAAACACCAAAAGGAACCACGTGCTTAACAAAGAACGCTAGCCTAGCTGGCTACTAAAATTGACATCACATGTAAATGAACATACTGTAAGAAATTCTAAATAAATGCATAATATTCAAAAATCTATCTTAAACTGAGTATAACCAAAAAATCTTGCAAGCAAAATAACTGTACAGGAATCGCTGTAAGTATTTAGTAAGGATGCGGTTACTCTGAGAAAGCCGACAATATAACACAGTATGCTCGTAAAAAAAGGTTTTAGTCTTACCTGTTTAATCCTTTTCTCTTAGTCTATATAGTTTACAGGTAACTCTTGGAAGGTGACCACCCCTTTAAGTAGGCAGGAACAATTCTTGAAAATAAGTGCAGGGTGGAGCCTTCCTTCCCTCCTTAGCCCAATCCCCAACCAGTTAGATTTGAGATGCTAACTACTGACTAGGTAGCAAGAAGGAAAAAGAAGACTCCTGTGAGCATGAACCTGAAGGAACTCCCACATTCAGTCACAGGAGAACCAAGCGTGGTCCCTTGACAGGGTGGGAGACCTAGTGGCTATATGGACTAAGAGAAAAGGATTTAACAGGTAAGACTAAAATCCTCTTTCCTCTGTCATCCAATATAGTTTACAGGTATCTCTGGGATGTACTAACATTGAGCTTCCCAGTGGTGGGAAAAAAAGCCAAGGAGCAAGCACGGGTCCCCAAAGTCACCAGAGCTCATACAATCTAATCAGTTTAGGATAGCCCCAAATGAGAAAGTGTCAACAGACACTGAACTGGAATATAACCACACAAGTAACTGTAACACAGCACGCTGAAATAGAGCCAACCGGGCTCAACAGCAAAGATTACTGAGACGTAATGAGAAAAATCCTAGACAGGTGTCACAGCTTACCTCATATCCAGCGCTGCCGCTTCGGGCGATGCTGGGAGTTGAGGTCCTGGAATGACGCTTCAGCATCATCCCACATGTCGCTCCGTACATTGGGCCTGGGTGCGCTTGGCGTCTTCATCGGTCTCCTGTGTCCTCTTGCTAGGCGGGGTGGCTGCTCTGTATGACACGGGAGTAAAGCTGTTGTTGGTCGCATCTCGGCTTGATGCGTCATTTTCAGGCGCGAGGCTGCCTTATTGACGCAGGCCTCAGTCTTATGCAGGTTGGCCTGGCTAGTCTCCTCCTACCTACTTCCTGGCTGAGTATTTAAGGGTACTGGATCCTTATCCAGTTACCCTTACATTGTTGTCCTGTGCAGTTCTATGCTTGTTGCTGTTCCAGTTATCCTGTGAATAACCCAGCTTGTCTGACCATCCATCCTGGTGCTGACCTGTGGCTCTGTCTGAATATTCTCTCTGTTCGCTCCTGGTTTTAGTGGACACCCAATCTGGTGCAGACCTGTGGCTTTGGCTGACTACCTGCTCCGTGTATGACCCGGGCTTGTCTGACTATCCAATCTGGTGCTGACCTGGGGCTCTATCCAACTATTTTCTCTGTGTTGCCTCCTGACTAGTGGACATCCTATCTGGTGCAGACCTGTGTCTATGGCTGACTACCCGCTCCATTCATGACCCTGGCTTGTTTGACTATGGGAGATTTTAATTATCCAGATATCAACTGGAAAAATTAGATCTGTCAGAGTGCTAAGGGAGGCAGGTTTGTGAGGATGCTTTGGGAAAACTACATGTCACAAATGGTGGAAGTGATGACAAGAAAAAGCAATGTATTGGACCTAGTGATAAACCAATAACACAGAAATGGTATCCAATATTACGGTAAGAGAACATTTGGGAAACAGTGATTACAACATGGTTGCATTTGAGATCAGTCTGGCAAAGCAAAATTGTATAGGTTCAACCAAAAAACTCTTAATTTTAAAAAAAGCTAACTTCAAATTGTTAAGGGCTTCAATGTAACACATAGACTGGGATATTTTATTTAAATGCAAAAATACTGAGGCATTCGTGCTATAGCTTCTCTCCATACCGCCGTTGGCAGAGTGTACAAGCGAAGTACTGGTGCAGTGTTCTATCACTGACTGTGTTACTCTGATCTCTCTGTGTCCACCTCTCATACCTCGCTGGGCTCACTCCCTTTGGGAGTTGCAGTATATGTGGGTGTTACCAATTGACCCCTTGTGTACCTAGACGTTCCAATTGACCCCTTGTGTACCTGGACGTTCCAGGTAGAGTGTTGCATATCTCCATCTGCAGGAGCCTCGGGCTCAAGAGCCAGCCTTATGTTGCACCATCCTCACTTGAGGAGACACTGGTTGACTACATCTCTATACTTGGTGTGCTGCGATCCACCCCTAGCGTTCTAGGGTTATTTCTGTGAGAGATATCTCTGTCTGTTGCCATCTGGTGCCAGGGTCAGTGGTGCCTCGATCCTTGGGTTCTGTACCGCCCAGGCATCTAGGTTGTGCCAGTAGTGTTGCCTCACTCCTTGGGTTCTGTGCCTCCCAGGCGTCTGGGTTGTGCCAGCAGAGTTGCCTCACTCCTCTGGGTTGTGCCAGTCACCTTCGTCTGGACCATCTACCATCTAGGTCCTGTGGTCAGCCCGCTATCTGCTTATCCTGCTGCCTGTCCTGATCCTAGCCAGGACTTCTACTGTCCAGTTTGTCATTATTCTAACATATATCTCCCTTACTGGACTGATACTATTGTATATACTTGCCTGTATACCTACTCTGTTGTGTGGGCCCATAGGCCTATCTATGTATTTGAACTTTTCTCTAATAAAGTTATTTTAACATTACCAAACTGTTCTGAGTGTTCATCAAAATCTGTGACACCTACTGATCCACCACGGTGTCTGTCCAGACACTTAGAAAATGTCACAGTCGGCCACCCACTGATGCGTGGGGTCCAGGGTTCAACGAGTCATGCCGAAGGAGGTTTGGTGGTCTTGGGTTTGGTGAAGGACTGTTTGAGCTTGCAGGAGGAACGTGGAGCCTGTGGAACCATTGGGGTTGTGGGATGCTCCTCAGCCTGGAAGGGACAAAAAAAAAAAGTCACTGGACTTGAGGTTTCTTCTTGGGAACCAAAGGCAACAAAGTGCTCTTGCCCCCAGTAGCCTCACTGATGAGGTTCTTCAGTTTTGGCCCAAATAAAGAAATGCCCAGAAAGGGCAAGGAAATCGAGGATTTCTTGGAAATGGTATCAGCAGACCAGATCTTAAGCCAGAGGGCACGCCTGGCTGCTATAGATATAGCGGAGACCCTAGCTTCAAAGATAGCTTCAGTAATATAATGCTGAGCTTCTGAAATGTTAGCCAAGAGCTGCAGCAAGTCAGGAACACCGTGATGAACAGCATCAGTAAGTTGTTCTGTCCATCCAGCAATGGCCTTATTCACCCAAGCAGCAGCAAAAGTGAGTCGCAGAGATGCGCCTATGGTAGCAAAGATGGCTTTTAGAAAATCCTCAAGTTTCCTGTCAGTCAAATCCTTGACAGCAGAAGAACTGCCACTGGCAGGGCCATGGTTCTAGAAAGTCTTGACATTGGGGCATCCACCTTAGGTGGGTAAGCCCACTGAGCTAGTGCCGCCTCTGAGAAGGAGTACAGCTTAGCAAATTTCTTAGGCAATATCAGGCTTTTATCAGGGGTTTTCCACTCCTCCAAAACAATCTGGTCAAGAGTGGGATTAGGTAGGAAAAGGGTACGTTGTTTCTTAGGTCTGTGAAAGACGTCAGAAGCATCCTTGGATTCCTCAGAAACAGGGGGGAATGTTCAGGGTATTGGGGACTGCCCTGATGAGACCCTCAGCAGAGGGTTCGGGGTCAGCCTCAAAGGGGTCCCTCAAAGCATTCACCCTAATCTGAGTCCACCAACACAGAACATGAAGGGCATAAATGATCTAGGAAGCCCTGTTTGACATGAGGAGCAATGCGCAATGGGTGTCACAGACATCCCAGTATCCTAAGTCTTAGGTCTAGCCCCAGGTCCCAATGGGTCTGAAATCCTAACAGGATATAAAGCATCTGATAGTATGAGATACAACCCAAATACTGTATCTGAGATTAAATATTCACCCCAGAATTATGAAAATGCACTTAACTGGCAGGCAAAGGGTTAATCTGCTGAGAAGTTAGGAAGAGTCCAAGTCCAGCGTAGGATACTCGTAAAGGGAAAGCTAGAAAATTGTGTCAGCTCAGTAGCCAATCAGAAAATAGCCTGAGAAACGGGCGTTCATGGGAAATATAGTTTCCCTTCAAGTACCCTAAAAACAGTGCCCGAAGCCCCCTGAGCTCCCCAAGACACTCAGAACATAAACCAGATAACAGGGCAAGGGTAAACAAGTAAAATGAGCCATCTCTGAAGTCGCTACGTTGAGTGTTTTCAGAGATAAGTCCCAGTAAGTAAAAGTGCCATAGCAGTGAATGGAGCATGGCTCCATTCGGAATTTTAATAAAGTGAGGCCAAAGTTTGGAAGCACATAGGAAAAGCCAGATTAAGGCAAAATAACACTAAGCCCACAAGGAAAACTGTGACAAAACCCTTAAAAGTGCTCAATTTGGCAAACGAGGTGTTTACCACAGAAACCCAAGTGCTCCAGAAACCCAGCGGACAAACATGCAAACCCAATGAGTGCAGGAGTATATAATAGGAAAAGGAGACCCCTATGTGGATGGTGGGAAGTGTGGGACAAGTGGACATCAGCACTCAAAGGGTTGTTCACCTTTTTTGCAAGTCTTCTGTCTTCAGACTACCATTGTTAAAGAAGAAGCCTCAGTGGGCTTCTCCTAGGTAAAAAAAAACATAGCACGCAAGATTTTCCCCTCGGGGCTGGAAAGTCCACAAACAGCGCCTGGCAACTGAGCAATCAGCCACTGGGAAGTCAAAATGGTAATCTGCTTAATGGGAGACTTCTACACACCACATCTAACAGAAAACAATAAATATAACTAAAAACTAAGCAGAACTATTCTCTTGCGTTTCCTGTTCAAGGAACAAATCTAACTGGTTGGGTATTGGCTGGTGACCAGCTAAGGAGGGAAGGAAGGCTCCACCCTGCACTTCTTTTCAAGAACTGTTCCTGCCTACTTAAAGGGGCGGTTGTCTTCCTAGAGTTACCTGTAAGCTATATTGGACGACAGAGAAAGATGTTTAGAAGTGGAACGCTAGAAAATTAATGCACATAATTTCCCTTAGATCTCTAAGACAGTCTGAAATGAAATGACGGTGAATTATCTAACACACGTCCATAGTAGTAGGTACTAGGATCCACCATCCAGTGTGGTTGGTAGTCGCAAACACAATGAAGCTATGCATAAGGAGGACTAAAAGTTCTACTAGATAACATTAATCATTCCAAGAAAACAATATGTGCAAAACAGAACATTCTTACTTGTACTCCGACAGTAGCTGAAGAACCTCCGGGTCGGTATTAGGGATTCTGCTGCACTGTATTAAAATAAAATGTTGCAGCTCCTAGTGGCAATAAGTGGGAACTCCCGACTGATGAAAGGGTTTCCTCTTTAGCAAATCCAGTCCTCAGATGACCCCTGGGCTCTACCACAGCCTGCCATTCTGCAGAGCTGGGGAGTCCTATAGCAGGGTACACCAACGTACATGAGGCTCACAGCGTAATTTAATATACAAATATGCAACAATCTGCAATGAATAGAGTACATAGATCCTCTGGGCTCTACTTAACCTGCTCTGTAACAGAGTTTGGGAGCCCTATTGTGGGGAAAACAATGTGAACTCATTCTTTAGACCACACATCAGACAAAAATATGTTGCTTATGTATAAATCCATATACCATGTCGGGGTCCCCCTTGCTGTTCTGTGAGTCATTATAATCCATAGTTCATATGTTCCATCTTGGGGTAAAGGTATCATAAAGAGACTCCTCATGATATGCAGCCACTGGGTACTAGTGCATAGTCCGGCACTCCAATATGTCTACATGTAAATGAAGTCTTAAATCCATAGTGTTGGTTAACCAAATAGAGGAAGCAATGAAAGGAGATCTGCTCATTCAGTCCCTTTGGTGCTACGGTGTCCAGATATGTTATCCATTTGCCTTCTTTCTGAAGTAGTTGTTTCGCTCAGTCTCCTCCTCTAGGAAGAGGAGGTATCCAGTCTATGGCCATATAGCTCAGCATTGGCAAAACGTGCTGTTTTTCTGCAAAGTGGATGGCTACAGGTTGATTCTTAATATTGGACATATTTCTTTTCCCAGTATTCCATGCAATTTCCAGAGCTGCTTTAATTGCTGCTCTCTGGTTGCTCTTTCTTTCTTTAAAAGTTGTGATAGTTTTTTCAACATAAACAAGTCCACATGGGCATGTAATAATGTAGATTACAAATTGGTAGTTGCAGCCCAGATTGTATTGTATGGGTATTATAAACCCTTTGTGGGGATGACGAAAGTATGTGCCACTCATCATATAGTTACATGTCACACAAGTAGTGCACTTGAAGCAACCTTTTTTCTTTTGGTCATCTTTGCTTTTGTAGCATTTTATTGGGTCCATCTTAACCAGAAGATCCCTCAAGTTGCAACTTTCTCATCATTGCTTACTATTCTTCTCACTCTCATCATCTGGGAGAAGGGCAGACCTCTCTTAAGATGCTCAGGGTGGCGACTGGGGGCATGTAACAAATTGTTTCTGTCAGTTTTTGATATACATTGGTGGACAAGCTTCCATTTTCAAGAGACACCAAAACATCTAGAAACGCTATTTCAGTCTTACTGAAACTTATTGTAAGAAAAATCTTTGATTTAAACCCTCAACCATGTTAATCAGTATTTGCTCCCTGCCCCGCCACACCAGGAACATATAATCTATATACTGGGTGTACAAGATGACATGTTTCCCAAATGACAGGTGAGTCAAAAAATGTCCATCTCATATTCAGTCATAAAAACATTCAGGGCCGAATTTGCCATAAGGTAAAGTAGGCACCTGCCTACAGGCGCACGACACCGAGGGGCACCTGCCATTGGGATTCTTTTTTTTTTCTTTTTATTATTTTTTAAAGAAAAAAAAAAAATAGCCACCTTGCTGGCTGCGCCGGTGCCCACTCCATGTCGCCCTCACATTGCCCCCCCCGTTGTCTATTTCCTACCTCCTGGCAGGACAGGTCTGTGCCTCCTTTGGCACAGTCCTGTAAGTGCTGCGCTCCCTCGTCGGCTCTTTACGAATGCAGAGCGCTGGGAGATGACAATCTCCCAGCGCTCTGCATTCCTGAATGGAGACTGTGCGGGAGCTCCAGCACTTACAGGACTGTGCCAAAGGAGGCACAGATGACAGATCTCCTGCCAGGGAGGTAGGAAACGGACAACGGGGGGAGGTAGGAAACGGACAATGGGGGGGTGGCAATGTGAGGGCAACATGGAGATGGTGGGGGCAAGTTGGAGCCGAAGGGGGGCAATGTGAGGGCAACATGGAGATGGTGGGGGCAATGTGCAGCTGATAGGGGGCAATTTGGAGATGGTGGAGGCAATGTGCAGCTGATGGGGGGCAATTTGGAGATGGTGGGGGCAATGTGGAGCTGATGGAGGGCAATGTGAGGGTAACATGGAGCTGATGGGGGGCAATGTGGAGCTGATGGGGGGCAAGTTGGAGCTGATGGGACAATGGGAGGGCAATATGGAGATGATGGGGGCAATGTGAGGGCAATATGGAGATGATGGGGGCAATGTGGAGATTAGGAGCATTGTGGAGGTGTCCAGTGGAGATGGACAATGGGGGGGGGGGTGGCTTCAGATTTCTGTGCCTCCTGAGATGTAAATCCGGCCCTGAAAACATTGGCATAGGAGGGGGCCATACATGCTCCCATAGCTGTGCCAGCATTGTAGGAAAATATTATTCTCAAACTTGAAGTAATTCCTAGTGAGACATAGCTCTAATAGGTTCATAAAGTAATCAACGGGTGGGCCTTTGTACAGTTGGTTGGTAACTAGTAGTCTGTGCACTGCTAACATTGCTACTTTATGGGGGAACACTGTATATAAGGACTTAACGTCCACTGTTGCTAATAAGATTTCTCCTTCAAGGCCAGAGAGATCCCTAATCATATGCAGGAAGGTTGTAGTATCTTTCAGAAAGAATGGCAGGGATTGTACGCATGGCTGAAGATACCAATCAATGTATTTACCTATGGGATGTAGGAGAGACCCTATAGCCGATATTATGGGTCCCCCTGGTGGTTGTGTGAAGGACTTATGAATCTTTGGAAGGGTATAAAGGATCGGGCGTATTGGATGGTCTTGTATGAAAAAGTTATGTATCTGATCATCCAAACATCCTGCACTAAATCCATACTCAATGATCTTATCAATCTCTTTTTTATACTTAACTAGTGTAATAGCCCATGTACACGGGCCAAGGTCCGGGTAATGTTAACCCTTTGAGTGCCAGAGGGGTACGAAACACATTGCTTTGCAATTGTTGTGTACCCCTCTGGCACTCAA
Source organism: Rhinophrynus dorsalis (assembly GCA_037306005.1). Lineage (NCBI taxonomy): Eukaryota > Metazoa > Chordata > Amphibia > Anura > Rhinophrynidae > Rhinophrynus > Rhinophrynus dorsalis. The sequence continues at coordinate 112,316,756 of CM074725.1, forward strand.
AGGGTTAAGTGGCCACTACCTCACTGCTCCACGTGATGCATTCTTGCGTCGCCTCACTCACACAACTCAGTCATGCCCAGTAGAGACTGCCCAAACGCGTGCAGTCTCTACTGTGCATGACTGCTTCTGACAAACATCCTAGCGAATTATTATATAGGGTGGTTGGATTGCAAGACAGTCTTTTGTATGTGGTTGTGTCTGACAGTTGTCCCAGTATCTCAGCCATATAATCATCATAGTTGAGTACCACTATAGCATGCCCTTTATCTGCTGATTGGATCACAATCCTGTTGTCCTCTTGTAAAGTTTTGATTGCTTCAGTTTCCTCTTTGGAGAGGTTGCAATATGTTTTAGATATTTTTGGGGCATCTTTTTGGACTTTTGATTCGACCAGTCTGGAAAATGTTTTCAGAGAAGAATTAGTGCATACCGGATCAAATGATGATGAAGATTTAAATGGAGTTGTGCTTCCAGTATTATTAGAATCTTTAAAACATTCTTTAAGTCTCAACATCCTATTACATTTAAAGAAATAAATCCTCCAGTCAAACTCATTAAAGCTATACGTGGGGACAAAGGATAGACCCTTTTGTAAAAGATTAGATGTTGTTGGTAACAGTGGTTTGTTTGTTACTGTTTCTCTTCTCCCCCTCCCCCCTCATGACTGTCTTCTGCTTCCCAATTTGTAATCTACATTATTACATGCCCATGTGGACTTGTTTATGTTGGAAAAACGATCAAAACTTTTAAAGAAAGAATGGGCAACCATAGAACAGCAATTAAAAACAGCTCTGGAATTTGCAAGGAATCCTGGGAAAATAAATATGTCCAGTATTAAGAATCAACCAGTAGCCAACCAATTTGCAGAAAAACAGAAAATGTTGCCAACACTGAGATATATGGCCATACACTGGATACCACTGCTTCCTAGAGGAGGAGACAGAGTGAAACAATTACTTCAGAAAGAAGGCAAATGGATAACATATCTGGACACAGTAGCACCAAAGGGACTGAATGAGCAGATCTCCTTTCATTGCTTCCTCTAATTGGTTAATCCAACACTATGGATTTAAGACTTAATTTATGTGTAGACATAGTGGAGTGACAGACTTTGCACTAGTACCCAGTGGTTGCATATCATGAGGAGTCTCTTTATGGTACCTTTACCCCAAGATGGAACATATGCACTACGGATTATAATGACTCACAGAACAGCAAGGAGGACCCTGACGTGGTATATGGATTTATACATAATTAACATATTTTTATATGATGTGTGGTCTAAAGTTCATGCTATTTTCCACACGACAGGGCTCCCAAACTCTGCTAGAGAGCAGGTTAGGTAGAGCCCAGGGGATCTTTGTACTCTGTTCACTGCAGATAGTTGAGTATTTGTATATTAAATTACGCTGTGAACCTCATGTACGTTGGTGTACCCTGCTATAGGACTCCCCAGCTCTGCAGAATGGCAGACTGTGGTAGAGCCCAGGGGTCATCTGAGGAATGGATTCGCTAAAGTGGAAACCCTTTCATCAGTCGGGAGTTCCCACTTATTGCAACTTGGAGCTGCAACATTGTATTTTACTACAGTGCAGCGGAATCCCTAATGCCGACACAGAGATTCTCCAGCTACTGTCGGAGTGCAAGCAATAATGTTCTGTTTTGCACATAATGTTTTCTTGGAATGATTAACGTTGACTAGTAGAACTTTTGGTCCTCCTTATGCATAACTTTGTTATGTTTGCGACAGTACCAACCACACGGGATGGGGGATCCTAGTACTTACTACTATGGACGTGTGTTAGATAATTCACCATAATTTCGTTTCAGACTGTCTTAGATACATAAGGGAAAGTATGTGCAGTCATTTTCTAGCGCTCCACTTCTAAACATCTTTCCCAAGCATACTGTGTTAACTTGTCAGCTTTCTCAGAGTAACCGCATCCTTACTAAAAACATACAGAGATAATTGTAGTTATTTTGCTTGCAAGATTTTTTGTTATACTCAATTTAAGATAGATTTTTGAATCTTATGCATTTATTTAGAATTTTTTTTACAGTATGTACATTTACACGTGAAGTCTCTTTTACTAGCCAGCTAAGCTAGCGTTCTTGTTTGTTAAGCACATGGTTCCTTTTGGTGTTTAAATGGTTGTAGATATTGACTGTTTGACACAGTGTCTTGAAAAAAGCCCAATGTAGGGTCGAAACGTTGACACTAATAAAAGTAATAATTGATATTAAATTTCCTACAAGTGCCTGCTTTTGATATCATATTGCCTATGATACCACTACTATAAGAGCATTTTAGACTTACCTGTTAAATCCTTTTCTCTTAGTCCATACAGGTTACTGGTAACTCTGGGAGGCGATACACCCCTTAGTAGGCAAGAACAATTCTCAAAGTATATGCAGGAGGTAAAGCCTCCCTTCCCTCCTTGGCTGCAGCTAGCCAATCAGCTCCAGAAAGATTTGAGACATTATGACTAGATAGTAGAAGGGAAGAAGACTCCTGTGAACATGACCCCAAAGGAACCCGACAGTCTGCCACAGGAGAGCTAAGCATGGTCCCTTGACAGGGTGGGAGATCAGCAACCTGTATGGACTAAGAGAAAAGGATTTAAAAGGTAAGGCTAAATTCCTCTTTTCTCTGTCGTCCAGTACAGGTTACTGGTAACTCTGGGATGTCCAACCATTACGTTTCCCAGAGGCGGGAAGAAAGCAAGGACCAGGCGCAAGGCCACAAAAGTCACCAGAACAGATATGAACCATCAGATCAGAGATAGCCTAACAACAACTGAAGTGTCAACAGACACTGAACAGGGGTAACAGCACCCCAGTAACATTACACAGCACACTGAACTAGAACCAACAGGGCTCAAAAGTGAAGGAAGCACCAAGAAACAAGGAAAATCCTAGACAGGCAATACTGCCTCCAGGATTTTCCTCCCAAAGCGGGCATCAGCCGATGCCAACACATCCGCACTGTAGTGCTTTGAAAAGGTGTGCACAGAGGACCAAGTGGCCGCCTTGCATAATTGATCAGCGGAGGCCTGATTCTTGTAAGCCAAAGAGGCCCCAACATATAGAGTAGAATGAGCCGTGACCCTGAAAGGGACAGGCTTCTTCCTCAGCTCATAAGCCTTACGAATAGTGGACTTGATACAAGAAGCAATAGTCACCTTGGATGCAGGTCTTCCTGCCCAAGGACCCTCAGGAATGACAAATAACGCATCTGATTGCCTGATAGACTCAGTGCGATGTACATAAAACTTGAGACAATGCACCACGTCTAACAAGTGAAGATCCCTCTCCTTGTCAGAGGTGGGGTCAGGGCAGAAAGGGGTCACCACAATCTCCTGATTAATGTGGAACTCAGAGACCACCTTCGGCAGAAACTCTTTAGAAGTGCGAAGCACCACCTTGTCCTTGTGAAAAACCAAATAGGGTGGTTTAGAGGACAAACCATGTAATGCCGCGACAAGGCAAACTGACACAATCACCAGGAGAAAGGCCATTTTCCACGTCAACAGGTATAGAGGAATAGTAGCCAAAGACTCAAAGGGAGGGCGCTGAAGTACGCCCAAAACAAAGTTAAGATCCCACTGAGGAGTGGGAGACTTGAAAACAGGATGAGTATGAGCAACGGATGGCAATGTGTCTCTGAAAGAAGACAGAGAGAGCAGAAGTCTGAACCTTAAGGAAACTCAAACTGAGGCCCTTATCCACACCATCCTGCAAAAAGGCCAGGACAGTAGGTAGACCAAATTCCTGAGACAGGTTCCTGTCAACACACCAGGACAGAAAAGTCGACCAGACACGATAGTAGATCTTGGAAGAAACAGGCTTGTGGGCACTGAGCATAGTAGCCACCAAACCAGAAGAGAAGTCCTTTTTCTTCAATATTGAGGATTCAATTTCCAAGCTGTCAAAGCTAGCCAATGAACATCCTCCTTCCACAGGTAACCCTGTAGAAGAAGGTCTGGACAGTAGGGGAGACGAAAGGGCTCCGCCACTGACAGATCCAAGAGCTCCAGAAACCAAGACTGACAAGGCCAGTACGGAGCAATCAGAATAACTGGGCAATGCTCTAGTCGTAATTTCCGTAACACCCCGTGCTACATGGGAAGGGGAGGAAAGATGTAAGCCAGAGGAAAGACCCATGGAATGGACATTACATCTACTGCTAGAGCCAGACCACCGAGAGCAGAACGCTGGAACCTTCCTGTTGTGTCTTGTCGCCATCAGGTTGATGTAAGGGGGACCCCATCTCTGAATAATGAGTTGGAACACCTTTGGGTACAACTCCCACTCTCCGCTGTCCACTGTGTGTCGACTGAGGAAGTCCCCCATAACGTTGTCTACGCCTGGAATGTGCACTGCGGATATGGCAGGTACGTACTCTTCTGCCCAGGACAAAATAGCCTTGACCTTTAACCAAGCAGTAAGACTATTTTTCCGCCTTGCTTGTTGATGTAAGCCACGGCCGTGGTGTTGTCGGACTCCACTCGGACCAGACAGTCTTCCAATTGAGATGTCCAATGTCGCAGGAGAAGAAATATAGCCTGAAGCTCCAATATGTTGATCGGAAGGAGGGACTCCTCTGGAGACCACCGACCCTGAGCGCTCAAGCGACCCAAGACCACAACCCAGCCAGAGAGGCTGGCATCTGTTGTCACCTTGGTCCAAAAGGGTATGAGGAAGGACTTGCCCTTCAGCAGGTTGGAAAGGACAAGCCACCATGACAAGCTCAGTTCCACATGAAGAGGAAGAGAAAAAAAAATGTCTTCAGAAGATCCGGTTGACCCTTGCACACCTGGAGCTCCCTGGTGTGCACCATGGCAAACGGAACCGCTTCTATGGTGGATATGAATTTCCCCACTAGAGATGGTAGCTTCTGGACTGGAACTGAATCCTGAGACAGAATTGCTGAAACCCTGTGGGCGATCTGGTGAGCCACCTCGTCCGTGAGGAACACCATGCTCTTCTGAGTGTCGAAGAGAAGGCCCAGGAAGACCAGACGCTGGGATGGGACAAGATCTGACTTGTCCAAGTTGATGATCCACCTATGATGGGTGAGAGTCTGAATGCAGTTCTAAACCTGCTGATGAAGAAGTTCCGTGGAGGGGGCTTTCAGAAGCAAGTCGTCCATGTATGGAGTAACCCCTGTACTGGATAGATACCAGCTCTAGAACATCCTTGTCCAGCAGAGCCTGAATAGTGCTGTCGAACAGACAGCATTTCTCTACACCCTGAGGCGTGTGAGAAGGACGAAAGGGAGGAAGAGAAATTAAAGGGATCTTCTGTCACTACCTGTAAAATCCATGGGTCCATCACTGAGTCCTCCCAAATGCTGTGATAGTGTCGTAGACGACCACCCACAGCGGAGTGGAGACACAGGTTTGGTGAGTCATGCTGAAGAAGTCTTGGAAGCCTTGGGCTTGGAGGAGACCTTGGGCTTCCATTTTTGTTTGGGCTTGGAGGAGGTACGCAGAGCTGAGGGAACCGTCTGGTTCGCCGGACGGGTCTCATTCTGAAAGGAACGAAAAAAAGCGGTTACGCTTAAGCGGCAATTTCTTCCTGGGAACCAAGGGTAGAAGAGTACTCTTACCCCCAGTGGCCTCACTGATCAGATCCTTAAGATCTGGCCCAAACAAAGAAGTACCCTGAAAGGGTAGGGAAAGCAAGGCTTTCTTAGAAGCAGTGTCAGCAGATTAGATCTTAAGCCAAAGAGCCCGTCTGGCCACCACAGACATGGTGGAAACCCTAGCCGCCAAACGGATGGCATCAAATAAGGCAGCAGAAACGAAGTGTTGTGCCTCAGATATGTTGGCAAGAAGGCGCAACTTATCAGAAGTAGGTGTATCCTGACGGACAGCCTTGGTAAGCTGTTCAGTCCAGACTGCAATGGCCCGGTTCACACACACTGCGGCAAATGCTGGATGCATAGCAGAACAAGCAGTGGCAAAAATGGACTTCAGTGAAACCTCAAGTTTCTTGTCAGTCCAGTCCTTCAGAGCAGAGGCATCAGAGACTGGTAAGGCAGTAGATTAGATAGCCTGGCTATAGGGGCATCCACTTTGGGGGGGATGAACCCATTGAGCAAGGGCAGCCTCAGAAAAGGGGTAAAGCTTGGAAAATTTCTTGGACACAGATGCTTTCTTGTCAGGGTATTTCCACTCCAAGGCGGTCAAGAGTGGGATTAGGTGGAAAGTAAGGGGCCTAGCAGGCTCCTGGAATACATCAGAGAGATCAGAAGGGACCTCCTGAACTAGGGGAATGTTAAGAGTAGTTAATACAGCCCTGATCAGGCCCTCAGCGGAGAGTTCAGGATCAGCCTCAAAAGGGTCCCCAAAAAACTGAGAGGACTCCAACACAGAACATTTCTCAATATCTGAATCCACCAGCAGTTCCTCCTCAGAGGAATCTGACACGTCAAGTACTCCCTGAGGTTTGGGCAGGGAAGACCTGACTGAGGAGGGGGCCTACCAAGACTGAAAGACCCCCTGTAACTGGGATGGAAAGAGTTGCAATATGGACCTAATGTTCCTAGTCGCAGCCTTGAACTCTTGCAACCAAGCTGGCTCTATGGCATGGCTGGAGGTCCCTGGAATGGTGTCAGGGACATCAGAACATGCTGGGCATAAGTGACCTGAGAATTTTCTAGGTAGCCCTGAGTGACAGGAAGAGCAATGCGCAGTGGGGGATACAGAGACCCCCAGCCTCCTTAGTCTTAGGTCTAGCCTCAAGCTGAAGCGGTATAGACATTCTCACAGTGTCAAATAACCTAGTGTACAATAAATCACCCAATTATAGTGTGTAGGATTAAAGTTTCACCCCAGAAATCGCTAAAATAAACTTATCTGGCAGGCAAAGTGGTTAATTTGCAGAGGAGAGAAGGAGAGTCCAAGCCCTGTGTAGAATACTCGTCCCCAGAAACACGCATAAAATGGCTTCCACAGCGGGAGCCAATCAGAAACGAGCTTGCAAAGCAAGAGCTCATGGGAAATGTACTTTTGCCAGAAAAGTACCCCATACAGCGCTCAAAGCACCCTGAGACCCCCACACACTAGAAATATGAACTGAATGATAAAGCAAGGGCAGACAAGTAAAATGAGCCATCTCTGAAGTCGGTAGGTTAAACAGTTGCAGAGATACGTCCCAAACAGTACAGTCCCATAGGAGTAAATGGAGCAATGGCGTCTATGCGGTAAAGTACGCCTTAAAGGTGCAGTATACAATTTTTACAAATTTTAAAGTAAAATATCAATAGAACATGTGAGGATACCCAAAAAACACTAACTGAGTGGGAAAAGCGTCAGAAAACCCCTAAAAAGTGCCAAATCAGCAGTTAAAGGGTTAAGTTACCACATAAACCTGCTCCAAACACCCAACAGACATACAGATATACCCAATAAGTGCAGGAGTGTGCAACAGAACTGAAATGAATACACCCCTGTGCGGAGGGGCACTGTGAGACAAGTGGACTTGCAGCACTCAAAGGGTTGCTCACCTTTCCTGCAGATCTTCTGTCTTCGGATTACCATGTAGCAAGAAGTACCTCAGTGGGTAACTCTTGGGGAAGCACTTGTAATCAACATTTTCCCCTCAGAGCTTAAGGTCCACAAAAAGCACCTGGATACTGAGCTAGCCACATCTAAGTGCATTGTCAGTCATGGTAATCCGCCTAATGGTGGTATTCAATATCTAACAAAAAAATGAAAAAGATTCTAAAACTATAGCAGAACTGTTCTCAACCTGGTGGAACACATCTTTCTGGAGCTGATTGGCTAGCTGCAGCCAAGGAGGCAAGGGAGGCTCCACCCCCTGCATACACTTTGAGAATTGTTCCTGCGTACTAAGGCGGATATATATATATATATAATATATATATATATATATATATATATTTATTTTTTTTAATTATTTTTTTTTACACCTTAAACTGGACTAATAAATACAGCTGTCCATCATGTTCAACCTTTGCCACAGTAGGTCCCAGAAAATTAGAACTGCATAATCCTTTCTGAATCCAACACTGGTATTTGTATTTGCTAGAAAAAATTCCTACTTAATTTCCTATTTATTCTACTACTGTATAAAACTGTATGCCCCCTCCTGCTAGAAATGCCTCTCAAATGTACTCACTGTATCTACCATCTTCCCATCCCTTGATAAACTTTACTGTGAAGAACCCCTTCTTCTGCTGAAGTAGAAATGCACTTTTCTGCATTATTAATGGCCAATGCCTAATTATTTTACTCAATTTTGGAATTAAATTCATTTGATAGATCCTTTATTAAACTTGAATATGTTAGTTATCTTTTCTCTAAGCAGTGTTTCACATTCTTCTCTTGCTCAAGGGACCCATGGAAACTGGAATTTTTGTGGCACGCCTAACATTTCACAAGTCATTTGTCAAGGAGTAATGAACTGTCGAAATACATAGTTATTTTTAGAATCAGAATAACAAAACACACATGAAGAGTATAACATTTTCCATAAATATATACCTGAAACTCAACATTCATATTTTTGCAAATTATTTGACGGAAATAAAGGGCACTCAAAGTGAATGTCCATGGCTTGCATGGAACCCCAGAACAGGTCAGACATAGCCAACAAAAGGAAAAAGTGACAGAAATATGTATTAGATTGGCAGGGTATAACAATGAATACCTCCAAGGAGGTGAAAATGTAACTGAAAATCCAAATATTTCAAGGAACCCCAGAACATGTATAGACCCCTTAATACATGTGTAGCTAAAAAGGGACAAAACGATGTATTACTAGTCCTTAGAATAGCAAGGTTTAACAATGAAAACCTCCAATGAAGTGAAAATATAACTGACAATCCAAATATGGTACATGACTAGACCCCTTAATGCACGTGTAGCTAAAATGAGAGAGACAGAATGTCGAATAGTCAGAAAAAGCAGGCTCAAAACAGGAAACTATCAGACAGCAGAACCTCAGCAATGGCCCTGAGGCTAAAAGGGATCAGTTATTTAACCATATCAGTGCCAGGGGCTTGGGTCATTTCCTGCATCCTGTAGGCCAGCCACATTTTCAGCATTTTTGCTATTCATCTGTTTAGACTTGATTTCCCCTGGTACATTTCTAGTTACAAAAATAACGTTACATAATTAAAAAAGTGAAAAATGACTTATTTTACTAAAATCACATACTGTATATAAAAAACATTTACCTTGATTGTGAAAGTTACAATTATTTGAAACTGCCTTGAGTCCCCAAGTACAAAAATACCAAATTTATATAGTTTTACCTATGTCCATGGCTAGTGCAGAACCCTTATTACTAGGACAGCAAAATTGTATTTTCAGCTTAATGAACTAATATGCGCATTCTAGTGTTTTTGTGGTAAAACTACCCTAAAACAGCTAACTATATAAAACTATATATTTATGAAAAGTAGATATCCTACTCCGCCAAATGAGGGGTCACGTGCCTTCTTACCCCAAGCCTAATGTGCACAAGTGTTTCCAGAAGGTGGCACTAAATGCATTTGTTTTACATTTTTAGCCTTTCAAATGTACTGAAATCTGTAAAAACTATGGAATTTTCAACTGAATTCATTAGCGAGTGCACTTAGGAGAAAAATGGCACCTTATTGGTATGAGTTGACTACGAAAATGGTTATAACAGCTACAGAAGTGAAGAAAATGAAACCAAATCATACCATTTTGGAAATAAGATAACCTGCTTCATCTAAAGAGGTGTTACTGTCCTTCTTAACCCTAGCCTGTTGTGCTCAAATGTTTTCAGAAGATGGCACTAAAGAATTAATGGCATTTTCTTACATTTCCACCCCAGCACATCAAATGTACTGAAATCTGTGAAAACCATGGCATTTCCAACTATATTCATTAGCTAGCGTTCTTAGGAAAAAAAATGGCACCACACTGGTATGAGATGACATACCTTAGGAGGTGCTAGAAGTACAAAGCTACCCTTACTATAACCTCTGACTTTTCTAAAAATGTTTTCAAACATGTATGAAAATGGTTAAAACACCTACAGAAGTGAAGGGGTGGTGTCAAATTTATTTTTATTTAGACCTTGTTGGGGGACACCAGGATCCCTCCTAATGCCCCCCCAATGAGGTATAAATAAAATAATGAAAACAATTCCTTTGTCTGCAACAGGGGTGTCCAATGCATTACAAAGCAATGCATTGACCCCCTGTGGCACAAATAAATAAATATGATCAAGAATGGGCAGCACCCGTAGGACTTAAAACCTGAATTTTATTGTTCAAAATAAGCACACACAAATGGTCAACGTTTCGGTCCCATTCGGACCTTTCTCAAGACGACTTGTGTGCCTGGCAAACACACCCAGCGGTAAGGAGGGGTTATTCAAATCTCCTCTATACTGCCTGTCCTATTGGTCCAACCATGGGGGTGTAATTTTGCTGCATGGAGATGCAGGGGCTACAATGAACACACTCAATACACTATACACACACACACACAATATATATTATATACATATATACATACACACACACACAATACACACACTACATGCAAAATGCTATATGTACAATGCAATCAGCACAACACTATACACACAAAGCTATACGCTAAATGTTACATGCAAAACAACGCAATCCGCACAATGATATACACACAACACTATGAGCAAAATACTATGCGCAAAACACTAAACACAAGTACCACAATGATGTACGTAATATGCTATGCGCAATAAGCACAACGACATACTATACACCAAACACTATATGTACAACGCACAACTATGTACACGATACGCCAAATGCTATATGTTAAACTCATTACATGAAACAGCAAACACAAAATGCAGTATGGCATACACCGATATGCAATTCGCCAGACACAATACACAGTCTGCCAAACACTATATGCAGTTAGCCAAAAGTTAGATGCAAAAAGCTATACACAATTCGTCACATGTAGTATGTCAGACACTATACTCCAAATGCTAAATGCCATAAGCCAAATGCAATACGACAAACGCTATATGAAATTCGCCAAACACTATAGGCAAATGCTATAGCAATTCATCAAATGATAAATGCCACACGCAATACGCCAAACGCTATATGCAATTCATCAAAAGTATAGGCTAAATGCTACACGCTATAAGCAATTTGCAAAACTCAGTTTGCCAAATGCTATACGTCATTAGAGTTTAACACTAAACGCAATCTGACAAACACTCTACACAATTCGCAATCCACCAGTCGCTATACGCCAAACACTATATGAAATTTGCTAAATGCTATACACAATATGCCAAACGTAATTTTCAAAATGCTATAAGCAGTCCGCCAAATGCTATATGCAATTCACCAAATGCAATACACCAAATGATACTTGCAATTTGCATTTCTCTATATACTACACACTGCACACAATACTTCAAACGCTATAAGCAATTTGTCAAGCACAATATGCAGTCCGCCAAGCACTATATGCCAAACGCTATCCGCAATACACCAAACGCCATACGCAATATGCTGAACACTATACACAACATGCAATTTGCCAAATGCTATACGGATACCCCAAACTCTCTACTTCAATAGGCATACACAATCCACCAAACACTATACGCAATTCTTCAAACACAATACGCCATGCAATATGCCAAACGCAATATGTCAAATGCTATATGCAATGCGACAAAAGCATTACCCCAATCGCTATATGCCAAACGCTTACCGCTGTTTGTCAAACGCTATAAGCAGTCCACCAAACGTTATATGCCAAACGCTATGCACAATACGGCAAATGCTATACGCAATACACAAAAAGATATACACAGTTCACCAAAAGGTATATGCAAAAAGCTATATGCCAAATGCTATACGCAATTCGTCAAATGCTATATGCCAAAATCAGTACACCAAAAGCTACACTACATTCCCCAAATGCTATATGCAATACTCCAAACACTATATACAGTATGCCAAATGATATATGCAATTCAACAAGCGGTGTATGACATATGCTATAAGCAATATACTAAACGCTATATGCAAAGTGGTATGCGCTGTATGACAAATGCAATATTCTGTACACTAAATGCTATAAGCAAAACGCGGTAGCCAAAAGCTATATGCAATAGAAAAAACGCTATAATCGGTAGGCAAAATGCAATATGATATATGCAATGGGCAAAAGGGTATACACAAAACACAATATTCACAATGCTATTAGGCAGTATGCAATTCACTATGTGCAAAACACTGTGCAATACACACAAAACACACAAGCTCACACACTCTCGTTCACACACGTTCACACATGTCACTCACACATGCGCACTTGCTCTCACATGCTCACACACGAGCGAGCACACAAACACCCATACACAAACTGATATAGAGTTACAATGCGTTGCACACTTTTTTGGAGCTGAAATGACTAAGCACTGATAATTCAACAAGCCACTCATTAAAGTAGTCATTATTAACCGATATGTCTAGTATATGTGTATTTATATTTATATTATATCATATACTTGAATGATAAGACTATTGTGATCCCCTGTAAACCAGTTAAAAACATTTTATTCAGTGATTGGTTTACATTACAAGCGTAAAAAAAAAATATATTATATATATATATATATATATATATATGAATAACTCTTACCTTGTGCATTATCAGTACCATAACTGACAACAGCAGCAAACCTGATAACACTGCAAGTATTATCACCCATATTGGCACTGGTAAAGTTGCTGTCTGATTAACCCATAAAATATTTGTTGTAACCTGAAAAGGAGTTGTTGATTACCAATTAACATAGAAAAGACTGCATCAATAAAGTTGACTTACAAATTAAAATATATATCTGCTACAAATTCAGGGGTGCCAAAATGTTTTCTCGGCAAGGCCCAGACTAAGAAAATAATAGACAATTAAGGACATATACTACTAAAATAATGTAATGCAATTACACAAAAGCATTAGTTAAATGAGACTTTACACTGATGACTATATGCAGTACATAGCTGGTCTAATAAGATATCTTACAATTTCCCTACATAAATGTACAGCATTACATTTCTGACTGACTATTGAACATCAGAAATAATAGCTATTTACAAGTCACATTTTCTTTTCACTTAACAGACTTTGCACAAACAGCCTAAATGGCCATGCCAGAAAGATGCAATTGGCCCCCAGCCCTTAGTTTTAATATCCCTGGTATACATTATCAGTAACTGAAATAACAGAAACACACCAAAATAAACAGAACTAACTATCCCAAGTTATCTATAAGTAGATATACACTGATATAGATTTCACTGACAGATCTAAAAGGTTCTTATTCAAATTCAATAAGTAACAATGTTAATTTATTTATATAAGGCTGGGATTCTTCATTCATCTCTACTCATTGTATAAAGATTCTGATGCATATAAGTATTATTTTGTTATTTATAGAGTATTAGACAACACACTTACCACTGTAGAATTCTGTATATCTGCAATATGCAGGTTTTTATATGGAAATTCTAGAACACTGAAGGAAGCAGATGATTTCAGAGAATATGAATTATTCAGGTTCTCACTCTGCAAAGAAATGGTTATATCATACATAATATCAGTGTTTCGTGACAATAAATTAGGGGAAAAAGAGAGAGAGAGAGACAGACACATACAAACTTACATTAAAAAATGTTTTAGTCCAGAGTCTTGACCTAACATAAAGGATTACACTTTTTCCTCTCTCCAGTTTTCCAACATGACATTCAATTTTGAGGCAATCAGCTGTTCCACAGCCCTAAAATGAAAAAAGAAAATAGTTTGTATTCAACTTTACAATTCATGTTTAAAAAATTACATATATTACCAATTCTTAATATGTTCACATAATGGGAGGGGAAAAATACCAAACTCATTTTAGAATATAGAAATGTGTGTGTATGCATTTTAATAAACGCCACCTAAAGAAAAGTCTGGTTTTGTTAGTATTCAAAAAACATGATCAACTGAAGAAAAGTCTCTCCAAGAGAATATAAAGCTGACGGTTCAATATATTCTGAAGGAAAAAACAATGGTACGCACCAGAACTCTAGACTCTAACATTCTGGTGGAGTCCCTGTATCCTACTTTTTTGTCTTTGGATCATGGAATCATTAAGGAGTAGAGCTGTAGTTTTGGAAGTTGTATTTATTATGATCCTGTTAATTAACACTAAATCATTTTTTGTACAACTGTCTGCATTCCAGAGGAATTCAAAGAGAAGTCTTTATTGCTGTAAGAAGTAATTTCTTAAAGAACACATTCTCAAGAGTTAAAAAGCAATTAAAGTGTTAAAATTAACAGTTCAGTGGAACATCATTTTGTTCTTCCTATAAAGTTCATACACTACACTGAAAAATATACCAAAAAGAAAGGCGTTCATTTTAAAATCTGTAATATTGATTTTCCAGACTCTGCTGATATTTTAAAGGTTTTGTTAAGTGAATATGACTATTTATATTGTGACTTACATAAGTACAAAGAAAAACATGATTTGCGGTACCCTGAGTTTGAGGACTCCAGGGTTAATGCACAAACTCCTGCAAATAATGCAGAATCTCTGAGCTCTAAGGATAAAAGAGACAATTATTTGGAAAAAAACATTGATACTGGATTGAATCAATCCCCATTTAAGTTTGGTGAATTTGTAAAGGGTATTGAAGTGTATCTGCCTCACCTAAAACAAAATATTTGGATACAAATATTTTTTTAAAAATGGGAAAGGCTCTGAATGATTCAGAAGTCATGTGTGATAAATTGTCAGGGACAAATGTCTCCACTTGAGAAGAGTCCGTCGGGATCATAGGCAGCCACTGGTGTTACCTTGCTGCAGCCAAGGCTATGATTAAAGGTGCTGACTGTGAAGCATGTGCTTAGGTGCTACCACAACACAATAGTATATACAGAAACCCAACTAAAGAGAAGGTAATGTTGGCTAGATGCAGTCTTATTCAAATAGAACAAATTATGTGTGTGAAATAAAACCAAAAAACTTTATTCAAACAGATCCAATAATATAACACAGTAATAGTTAAAATAACTCTGATCTGGCCACCTAGGATAATTAACGAATGCATTAGTTGAGATTGAAACTCACAAAATATGGAATATCTACTTTCAGCTGTTCCCTTATCCATATTCCTAGACTCACACCACCAATTATGATGGTAGATTAGTCATATACAAGAATTAGTGTCTAAAGGATTCTTTGTGTAAATATTTCCCTACTAAATAGACCATATATTGGCAGCAGCAGGCATTCCTCCATCAGAATTAGATGGGATCCACAAGAAACGTGTCTAATATAACAAAAGACCCAAATGTCTACTCATGTAATAGCTCACTACAGAGAGATACATTCCGTTACTTGATGGATGTATTGATACAATGTAGTTAGCTGGATCACAGAAAACATATGAGTAGCCCGCAAACGCCTATACTGGTTGTAGTATCTCCTACTTTTAATCGCTCAGACCTTCTGGATCTCCATGACATCACAAAGCTTATTACTTTTCAACTTATGTGAGCGCTATCACACTGGTTCTTTACAAAATAAATAAATGTCTGAAAAACTTTATTAATCTTTCAAGTGATTGCTGAGCAGTTAGAGAGGATAGCAAGTAATCCTAATGCTTTAACTCTACGTCTGGGAAATATTTTTCTTTGTACGGATTTCCATACATCGAGTCACTTGTAGTCCTGATTTAGAGGCACCCCACGTACCAGTGACTCACACTGAGGTGATCTCTACCATGTAAACAGGTACCCTTTTGAATGGTCGCACGCAGAAGAGTGTGCGACCATTCAACTGTTTCACCAGGTCGCCTGGGTAAAAAGCACAGAGTGACAATCTCACAATGCATGACAGCGAGATTGTCACATCACTCTGCCAATGGGTGCATTAAGCACACGGAGGCAGCTGGAGCACCTCCATGTGCTGCGAGAGAAGATACTAAGCGTATCTGGTAAAAAAACAACACAGGTAACAAACTCTGATGTTGTGGTGCCAACTTGCCATTATAGGAATGTTTTTTGGAGAGAACAACGCTGTCCATTTATTTATAATAGCCTGTCAGTGATGGAAAAGTCACACTGCAATCAGTGCAACGCAGCTGATTCTCTTTTTCTCTTCTTTTATACTCGAACGTATCATATACACGTTAGAGACTATGTGTAGAGACGCATTGTATCTTCTCTCGCAGCACACGGAGGTGTTCCAGCTGCCTCCGTGGGCTTAATGCGCCCATTGACAGCGTGACAATCTCGCACTGTCATGCACTGCGTGATTGTCACATTGTGCTTTTTACCCAGGGATCTGCTGAAACAGTTGAATGGTTGCACGCAGAACCCTGTAAACAATGGATAGCAAAAAGGGAAGACCTCAACAGTGTTAACCTGACATGTTTCGGAATGCTAAGATGCCTGCATCAGAAGTGCGGCAAGGGGGGCTTAAATCCCAGGTATATGTACCTGTAGAACATGCCTCCTCCTGTCAGCAGGGTGTTACCAAGTCCTAGAGAACTCCATAGTCTTCCACCATGTTAACTGTATGATCAAGATCTTATGGATATATTTGCTCAAATATTTATTGTGGAGGATGAAAGGAGCCAGGAAAAAAGAATGAAAAAGTAATGGAAAATAATAAAAGAAAATAATAAGAGAAAAAAATATCTTTTTAAATAAGGGAACTCAAATCTTATCCTGAGTGAAACCCTTCAAAGAAACATGTTGAAACATATATTCATTCATGCCTTTTGGTTGGACTGTATCCAAGAGAAAGATTCAGCGACATTCGCTTTTAGGTAATGACTCTTTCAAATCAACCCCTCTAACTCCAAGTTGTATCCGCTCAATGCCCCAGCATTTCAATTTTGAGGTGCCACTTTGATGCATCTCAAAGAAATGTCTGGATACAGAGGTTAGGTAGAGGGCTCCAGTGATATTATTTTTCTCTTTAATAGAATCCAAGAGTGCCCTTCTTATTTTACCAATATGCTCAAGCGCTCTCTTTCTTTTAATGTTCTATTTGTCATCCCAACATATTTTTAGGACAGGTACATTCCAAACCGTAGATCCCTCCCACTGTATTACAGATGATGTACTTAGGGATCACGTTTCTTGCCAAATCTGTTCATTATATCCAGAGTGTGCTTCATGTGAGGGCAGAATCTGCACATCCCACATGGATAGGATCCTTTAATCTTGCCTCTCTTAAGACCTTGTCTAACATAATGAATTGATACTATAGTGTCCCTTAGGTTTCTATTTCTCCTGAAACCCATAGACACTCTAGGTCCCAGAAGAGATTTCAGATCCTGATCTTCCTGAAGGATGTGCCAGTGCGATTCATAATAGCGGTGACTCTGTTACTGTCCTGAGTGTATGTACAAATGAAGCATATGTTGTCGCTCTCAGTGTTAGTTGGTTTATCTTTTGGTGACAGTAAATTTTGACGTGGAGTTCTTTTTGCTTGATGGTATGCCTTTCTTATGACCCATTTACTATATCGTCTCATATAATCTTGAAGACAATTCTTTGGCTCTGAGTTCAAAGTCCTCCATACCTGAGCAGTTCCGCTGAACTCTTAAGAGTTCCCCTATTGGGAGTCATACCAAGAGGGACAGATAGCAGTACCAATGAAACAGGCAAATGAAGAGTCAAACAAGCAGGAGTCATACCGGAGGGTCAGACAGTAGTACTAAGGGAGCAGCTAAAGGCAGATTTACACAAGCCAGCAGTGCTACTGGAGGGTCAGATAGTGCTACCATGAGATACGGCGAATGCAGAGTCAGACAATCCAATAATTATACAAACAGGCAACTAGGGTCAAATTGAGCAGAGACCAAAACTGGATGGATGGAATCAAAACTCGTAAGGAGAAATGGAAGGTCAGAAACACGCCAAGGGTCAATGCTGAGATATGCTGAGAATACAAATACATCTCGTAGAATGGGACTAACCTGAGAAAGTGGTAGAAATAAGAAGCAGGTGTGCCCAATATTATTTAGGCAGAGGTGGAGGCACTGAAGGGCAGCAATACCTGAGTGAACAGAGTCAAATAAAGCCTGGAAAAGGTTATGGTGAATAAAGTACCTGGATCTGATAGCATACACCTAAGGGTACTTATAAAGCTTTTTTTCAGTTAATATTTATTGATTCACTATAATCATAAGTCATAGCACCTGTGATTGGAGGAAAGCAGATATAGTACCATAACTTTTAAAAGGGACAGGATCTAAACTGGGATATTAGACAGATCATGTCAAACTAGTTAACTTGCATTCTATAACATGATAAGGTGTAATTTTGAAAAGGGTATTGCTATTGATGTAGTATTCTTGGATTTTGCAAAAACCCAAATCCCTGTGCTTCACAACAGGTTACTGTATATATTAAAAAGCTTATGATTGGGAGGTGATATATGTGCATACGTTAAAGAACTAGTTAAATTACAGAATGCAGTTGTTGTAAATGGAAAATGTTCAAGTTGTAAGTGGAGCGCTACAAAGTTCAGTCCTGGGATCAGTGCTTTTTGTTTTTTTATGATCTTGGAAGTGGGTATTGAAGGTCCTTTCTGATGACACTAAACCGTGCAAGGAAATACAAACAGCAGTATATTTTTTTCTTTGCAGAAATATCTGTATAAAAGAAGTTAATGAGCGAAAAGGTGGCAGATGAGGTTTAATATAGATAAATGTAAGGTTATGCATTTGTGTTGTAGAAACAAACATGCTACATATGCATATATGTGTAACTGCTTGGGGAATGCTTGTCTGAGAACGTTTTAGGAGTACGGATAGGCAACAGACTTCATAGTAGTGTGCAGTGTCATTCAGCAGCTGCAAGAGCCAATCTATACTATTGTGTATAAAAAGGTGTATAGATGTATGGGATGGGAAAGGAATAATAGGATTTTAGTCTTACCTGTTAAATCCTTTTCACTTAGTCCAATACAGGTTACTGGTACACTGGGAGGCGTCAGTCCCCTTTAAGTAGGCAGGAACATTCTCTAAATGTATGCAGGGGGGTGGAGCCTCCCTTCCCTCTTAGGCTGACTCATCCAGTCTGCCCCTCAGAATTGTTTGAGAACGAAGTAGACTAGATAGAAGAAGGAAAGAAGACTCCTGTGAGCATGCCCCAAAGGACTACCACAGAATGCCACAGGAGAGTCGAGCATGGTCTCTTGACAGGGTGGGAGACCAGTAACCTGTATGGACTAAGTGAAAAGGATTTAACAGGTAAGACTAAAATCCTATTTTCACTGTCGTCCAATACAGGTTACTGGTACACTGGGATGTCCAAACATTAAGCTCCCCAGAGGCGGGAAGAAGGCAAGGACCAGGCGCAAGGCCCCCAGAGTCACCAGGACCACTATGAACCAAATGGTCAGAGATCCCAACAACACGGAAGTATCAACGGACACCAACTAGGGGTAAAACAGACCCCAGAAACTGTTACACAGCACACTGAACTAGAGCCCACAGAGCTCAACAGAAGAAGACCCTAGACAGGTGAAACTGGCTCCAGGACCTTCCTCCCAAAGCTGACATCAGAAGAGGCCAGCACATCCACACGGTAGTGCTTCGAAAAGGTGTGCACAGAAAGCCAAGTGGCCGCCCAGCACAGCTGTTCAGCACGTGCTGGATTCTTGTAGGCCCAAGAGGCCCCAAGTGACCTAGTAGAATGAGCAGTAACCCGAAAGGGAACACGCTTATTCCTCAATTCGTAAATCTTACGAATAGTAGACCTATCCAAGATGCAATGATTACCCTGGATGCCCGTCCCCCTGCCCTAGGACCCTCAGGAATGAGGAACAGAGCGTCAGACTTCCTAATGGACTCAGTGCGATGAACATAAAACTTAAGACAACGCACAACATTCAACAAGTGGAGATTCCACTCCGTGTCAAAGGAAGGATTTGGGCAGAAAGAGGGCACCACAAGCTCCTGATAGATGTGAAACACGAGATCACCTTAGGCAAGAACTCCGTATAAATACGAAGCACGGCTTAATCCTTGTGGAACACTAGATAAGGTAGTTCACAAGACAGAGCTTGGAATTCCGCCACCCGGAGAACTGAAACAATAGCCAGAAGAAGACCATCTTCCAAGACAAAGGTGTAAAGGAATAGTAGCCAAGGACTCGAAGGGGGGCGCTGAAGAACCCCCAAAACCAAATAAGGTCCTACGGAGGAGCTGGACTCCTAAAGGCAGGACGAACATGAGCCACACCGTGGAAGAGAATCCTGATATCAGGAAAAACAGCAAAAGCTCCTGTAAAAAGACAGAGCACCGAAGTCTGGACTTACAGAGAACTCAGACTGAGCTCCGTATCGACACCGTCCTGCAAAAAGGCCAGGACAGTAGGAGAGGAAAAGCATGAGACAGATCCCTGTCAGCACCCCAGGACACAAGGTCGACCAGACTCAGTGATAGATCTTGGAAGAAACAGGTTGAGAAGCGCGCAGCATAGTAGCTGCCACAGCAGGAGAAAACCCTTTTCATCCCAAAATCGAGGATTCAACATACAGGCCAACAATTTGAGCCGAAGAACAAAGTCTTCCACAGAGAACCCTGTAGAAGAAGAAGAGCTGGACGAGAGGAGAGCCAAAATGACTCCACCACGGATAGGGTCAAACCCCCAGATACCATGGTTGACAATGTCAATCCAGAACAATCGAAATCACCGGACAACATACAATTACAATGTCTGTAACGCCCATATTAACATAGGGAGAGAAAGAAAAATGGCCAGAGAGGACGTCCAAGGATGGACATTGCATCAGCATCAGAATTAAGGAGTCTCTCAACAGAGAGCAAAATGGCGTAACCTTCCTGTTGCGTCCCATTGCCAGCAGATCCACTGGGGAATTCCTCATCTCAAACTAGGAGACGAAACACATCCTAATGCAGGTCCACGTTCCAATGTCGACTGTGTGACGACTGAGGAAGTCTGTCAAGACGGTGTCCACTCCTGGAATGAGCACTGTGGAAATGACAGGAACAGAACCTCTGCCCAGGACAGAATGGCCTAGACCTCTAACCAAGTGGCGAGACTTCGTGTCCCTCCCTGACTGATGAAATAAGCCACTGCCGTGGCATTGTTGGACTCGTCCACCAGGTGAAGCACACGAGGATGGGAAGAAGGGACTCCTCCATGAACCACTTCCCCTGGGCGCTAAAGCGACCCAGAACAGTTCCCCAGTCCAGGAGGCTGGCATCCAATAAGATCTCGGTCCAGGGGGAAGTAGGAAGGATCTTCCCAGTAGGAGATGGAAAAGGCCCAACCACCTACTCCAAGCTCAACTCGACATGAGGAGGGAGAGAGAGCGTTAGCTTCAGAAGATCTGGTCGGTCCTCCGTATCACAAACCTCGAACTTCCCTGGCGTGTACCATGGCAAATGGAACCGCCTCAATCGTGGAGATGAACCACCCCACCAGAGAAATAACCTCAAGGCCAGTATCCGACCGCGGGATAGGATCATAGGGGTCCTTCGAGTAAGTTGATGGTTACCTAGTCCAGTAGAAAAACCATGGACCTCCAAGATCGAACAGAAGACCCAGGAGCTGAAATGGAACAGGGTCTGACTGACCCTATTTCACAATCCAACCATTAAAAGAAGGAACAGAATACAGGCCTGGACCTGCTGAAGAAGAAGGCCCACAGCTGATGCTTGCGTAAGGCAAGAGGTCCGTGACGAAGAAGTGTGATGCCGTCCTGACAGAGGACGGATATCAAGTCCCCCAGCCCCGTTGAAAACCTGGGGCTGATGACAGACCAATGGAAGGCCGAAACTGAAAATGACCTCTGGCGCAGGCAAACCCAAATACTGCCTGCTCTCTAGAAGGACTGGGAAGTGCAAAACACATCCTAAGGTCCAGAGGAGCTAGAAACTCCCCCGCAGCGAATACTGTGAACAGATACTCCTGACGATAAGGAGACTGCACTACAAAGGAATTAAGATCTTTCAGATCCAAAATGAGGCGACATCTGACAACCTTTCTATTTATTTATTTATTAATTGTTGTTGGTCACCACAAAGAGGATAGAATAGAATTCTGAACCCCTGACCGCAGGGGGGACCTATTCCAGGACATCCTTGTCCAGAGAACCGGAATAGCGTCTTCAAATAGACGGCTTCTCTCGTTTACCTGAGGAGAATGAGAAGATAAAGGCGAAAAGGTAGGAGGGAAAAGGGATCTAGTATCCCTCAGACACCACCAGAAAAGCTCACAAGTCCGACACTGAATCATCCCACTGTGTCGAGAGACATTCCGAAGCAGTCACGAAATCCTGGGCTTGTAAACGGCCTAGGGCTGCAATTGCCGCATGTTCTGGGAGGAACGCGGAACAGATAGAACCACCTGGTTCGTTGAACGTGACTGAGAGAAAAGGAACGAAAAGACTGGTTTTACGCGTAAACGGCAACCCTTAAATTTATTTATTTGTCTTGAAACCAAGGGTAGAAGAGACTCTAACCCCTAAGGCCCTTTAATCAGTTCCTTAGTTCGGAACCAAACAAGGAAGTACCCTCAAAAGGAAAAGAAAGGAAAACTTTCCTGGAAGCAATGAGAGCAGATCAATCTCAAGTCAAATCGCACGCCAAACCACCACAGAAGTAGTGGGGGCCCTTGCCCGGCATCAAGGGCAGCAGCCGAAAAATAGCGTTGATCTAAAGAGACAATAGCAAGGAGACACAATGACTCTGAAGTAAGCGCATTCTGACAGACCTCCAGTGGGTTGCACAGTCCAGACTGCAACAGCCCGGTCAACCCATGCTACAGCAAAGGCTGGAAGCATAGCAGACCAAAAGAAGCGAAAACGAGCTTGAGGGGAACCTCAGTTACTTGTCAGTCCAATCTTGCAGCGTCAGAAACATGTAGACAGTACGTTGAGACAGTCTAGATATGGGTGCGTCCACGTTAAGGGAATGAACCCATGTAGCCATTTCTGTTTGAGAAAAGGTAAAAGGTTTAGCAAATATTCTACACACTGAAGAGGACTTGTCTGGTCCATGTTCAAGAGTTGGGTTAGGAGGAAAATGAGTAAGGGGCTTTACAGGCACCTGAAAAAACATCAAAGGGAACAGAGTGAACCTCCTGAACCGATGGAATGTTGAGAGTGGGTAATACAGCCCTGATCAGGCCTTCAGTAGAGGTTTCAGGATCAGCTACAAATGGGTCCCTTAAGAGACCTGAAAGATTCCAAAAGAGCACCAAACCTCAACATTCCAAACTAGTAACAATTCTTCCTCAGAAGAATCTAATCAGGTGCTCCCTGAGGTTGAGGCAGGGAGGATCTGATAATTGAGGGGGTCTGTCTCAACTGAAATGCCCCCTGAATCTGGGATGCAAAGAGCTGTAAAGAGGACCCAGTTGCAGCCTTAAACTCTTGCACCCAAGCTGGCTCAATAGCATGGCTGGAAGGCCCTGGGTTGCTGCCAGGATCTCCAGCCTGCTGGGCAGAAATGACCAGAGAACACTCTAGGTAGCCCTGTGTGACAGGAAGAGCAGTGAGCAATGAGGGATACTGAACCCCAGCTTCCTTAGTCATAGGTCTAGTCCCTAGCTCCAGCGGTATAGACATTCATACATTGTCAGAATAACCAACTGTACAATGAATCACCCAATTGTAGTGTGTAAGATTGATATTTCACTCCAGAAACGGTAAATATAGACTGTTCTGACAAGCGAAGGGTCAATCTGCAGAGGAGCAAAGGATTGTCCAAGCGCTGTATAGGATAGTTATTGAGAAAAGTGCCCAAAATGGCTGCCACGACCAGAGCCAATCAGAAATTAGGCGCGAATCGAGCGCTCAGGGGAAATGTAGTTTTTCCCAAAAGTACCCCAAAACAGTGCCCGAAGCCCCCCAACACACTTGAACTATAAACCGGATGATAGAGCAAGGGTAGACAAGAAACATGAGCCCTCTCTGAAGTTGCTGTGTGAAGCGGTTCCAGAGATACGTCCCAAACAGTGTAAGCCCATTGAAAGTAAAGGAGCAATGGCGTCTGTGCGGTAAAGCGAGCCATAAATGCGCAGTACATAATTTTTAATAAAAGTAACCCCCAAAGGGAAAAAGGTTCAAATACATAGTAAACACATGTACATCATAATAAAACACTACCCTATAAAGGAAGTGTCCCAAAACCCCATAAAAACTAGACAAACCAGCAGAGAAAGGGTTAATATGCCATATAAACTGCTCCAAAACCACAGACATACACTTATGTATACAATATATATATATATACATAAACACCCAATGAGTGCTGGAGTGCGCAATGAGAACTCCCAAATACAAGCCCAGTTAAGGGACACTGTGGGACAAGTGGACCTTCAGCACTCAAAGGGTGGCTCACCTTTCTGCAGGTCTTCTGTCTTCAGGTCACCAGGGAAAGAGGAGTACCTCAGAGAGGAATCCCCAGGGAAGTTACTTGAAATCAAGATTATTCCCTCTTCAGAGCTTAAGGTCCACCAAAATGCTCTGGCTACTGAAACTAGCCACTTTGGAGAGGGCATTGTCAGTCATGGTAACCCGCCTAATGGTGGTATTCCATATTTGACAGAAAATAAAAAAGAAACTAAACTTGATTGAGAGATGTTCTCCACCTGTGTGTCTTACACAGGAACAAACAATTCGGAGGGGCAGACTGGATGAGTCAGCCTAAGAGGGAAGGGAGGCTCCACCCCCCTGCATACATTTAGAGAATGTTCCTGCCTACTTAAAGGGGACTGATGCCTCCCAGTGTACCAGTAACCTGTATTGGACAACAGTGAAATACTTTTTCCTCTGCAATATGGAGTAATACTTCTTAAAGAATACATTATTGAATTGAAGAAAGTGAAGAGCCATGGAACTTAACTGATAAAGCATTTGAAGGATCTGAGTTATAAGAAAAATACTAGCCAAAGTCGGTTTGCTTACATTGGAGAAAAAAAGATATCTAAGGGGTGATACTTACAAATACATTCACAGTTAATAGAAAGAATTCTGAATAACTATTTACTCAAAGAGCTGATTGGAAAAACAAGAGGACATCCATTAAGACTAAAGGAAACGTGCTTTAGACTAAAACAAATGCATTTTTGTTTGTTTTTTACTTTCATTTACTTTTATTTACTTTCATTACTATTCATTCCAAGGTGAACTATTCATTCCAGGGGCCACTCCTTGAGATTAGAGGCAAGGGCGTATCGACTTCAGCAGAGGAAAGTGATTTTTTTACAGTGAGGTCTGTTAAATTATGGTATTCCTTGCCCAAGGATGTAGTTATAGCAGATACAATGGATACATTTAAGAGAAACTTAGATATATTTTTCAAAATGGAACATACAGGGTTATACTGTGTGTTAGTAGGCAAAACAAGTTCTGATAGACTAAATTATTTGGCAGCCAGAAAGCTATATAATTCTCATGTCTCTGGGTTATGAGTCAAAGGTTGAACTTGATGGACTTCTCTCTTTTTTTCAACCTAATTTACTATGTTACTATACTAAAACAAATGTGAATATAAAGGAGAATCACAATACAAAACACACATTGCCCATACACATTTAAATAATGATTTAAAAGACATGAATACACACCCAGCTTGAGGGTATGGCTACTCCCTCTTGGCCCCCACATTGAAACAATGCAGCAGAGATATTGATGCAGATTATGAAAACGTGTCAAGTGCCATAGCATGAAGGAGTATGAAACACACAGGACAGTCTTAATAAATGGTTCCTACACCCAAAAAAATTGTTTGCCCTCCTTTTCCCTTGTGGCTAAAATCCAGAAAAAAATTCTGAAGTAAATTACCCTATCCTTCCACTGTCCTAAACTTGGTGTGGGAAGTCATTGATCCAGTTTGTAAGAATGCATTTAATTGCAATCAGGAGAACCAGGACAATCAATTTTGTTGTTATGTTTTTGTAGTGGAGGGTATTATAGATCCCCAACAGGAACAAAGGATCGCAGTGGCACAGCCTAGCGCCACACATATTTTCAATATAGCAAAAGATTTTTTAACCAAAAAGACATGCATTAAAGAGCATCCACACATGGTGCGCATGGCTCCCTACATTTGGGACAAGTGGCAGAGGAGGTCAACCTGATCTTGCAGGCTATGACAGGAGAAACAAAAGCCCAGTAGAGGACCCTATATTGAAGCTCATGAAAGTAGGATATTAGCATGCTTTAGAGGTGCCTGTTGATGCGTGTCATAAGCATTGTCTACAGAGATTTGTGGGTATTCACCCATCCAAGAGCTCATCCCCCCACCTCACCTCATAAGCCATCTGTGGAAGGAAGAACTTGTAGAGTGAGGAGGTAGAGACCTACAATATGTCAGTGTGTTTAAGGAATGAGTCAAAGACATGGCATGTCCCGCACTCAATTCGTTTCCTGATTGTGGTGGCATAAAATGTTGCCGGTAAGTAAGCAAAAATGTGGTTGGGTGGTAAGTTATGTTTTTTCTGAAGTTCTGGAAATGAGTAGACCTGCAAAGTGACTCAATTAACTGTTCCACCATCTCCAAGCCAAGGTATGAACTCTGATACATGATGTGGATTATCCAAGCAGTGCTGGGATAGCCTGGAAACAGAAGCATGCAGCAGGTAACGTAAATCTGTCTGTGTTGCAAATTGTTGGCCCCCCTATAAGTCCATGTAGACAATCATATTACTTATCCAGTCCTTAATGATATGCAGTAAACTTGCCATATTATAAGACTGAGGTCTGAGAGACCGAAGCCTCCATTAGATTTGGGTTGTTGCAACTTTTTTTAGACTTATTTTGGGTCTCCTCTGAATCCATATTAATCCCTGGAAATGTCTATGAACCAAGCCCATATCGCTCTTGACAAGGCGCAAGAGGAGCATCTATAAGGGGTATAACAACTGAGAGAATGAGACAGCTTTAATAATCTATATATGTCTGGTCAATGTAAGAGGGAGAGTTGGCCAGTCATTAAAGTTTGTGGGCACTGTATCAATAATTGGCCATTAGCACTATACAGGTTTTTAAATTCACCTGTCAAGAATAGTATAGTATATAGAATAGAATAGAATAGTATTTCAGAAGGTCCTTAGCCTACCTAAAACGCAGAGTTCGTGGAGAGTTGGTTAAATGGGAGTCAGACAACCAGAGTGCCTCCAACTTTTCTAGATTGATACAAAGTCAGGAAAATTGCTTAAACTCTGCAAATAGCCTGAGGACCTTAGGTATCCCTACCCATGGACAGTCAATGAATAACAACATATTATCCACAAGTGCCACCACCCCCAGGCCTCTGGCAGCCTCAGAGGCACAGATGATGGAGTGTATTAAATGATCTAAAGGCTAGGTCAAATAACAACAGAGACAAAGGGAAACCCTCATGGGGCCCCTGTGCAGCTCAAAAAGGGAAGAGTTCACTGAGTTGGTTGTAATAGTCTTGTGTGGTATATGGTAAATCACTCTGATGAATCTTTAAATGGTCTCATTAAAATGCTAATGGTGAAGAAGTCGGAAAAGATCATTCCAGGATACGGAGTTGAATGCCTTCTTGCCATTAAGGCGAAGCATCATTTTGGGCCCAGTCTGGGAGTCTTTAGCATGAGTCAGCGCTGCCAAGGCCCTGCAGACACTGACCATAGAAAGTCTACCCCTGATGAATCCAGTCTGCTCTGGGGTGATTAGGTATTAAGGAATTAACTCCGGTCACTAAGATCTTAATCAATATTCTAAAGTCTGAGTTCAATAGGGTTTATATAACATCAATTGCGGGTCTTTGTTTGGATTAAGAAGAAAAACGAATCTAGACATTTCAAAACGAAGTAACAAGAGGACATAACATGGTTAAACAGGTCAACTAGTGGGCGTATCACAAGATCAGAGATTGATATGTAATAGTCTGGAGGTAAACAGTCAGGCTCCAGGGATTTTTTATTTTAAAGAGATTTTATTGTTGTGGATACCTCAAAGCAGTGATGGGAGCCCCAGAATATCCTGCTGCTCAGGGAATAATACCACAAGTTCAACAGACTACAGGAAACCAGACTCCAAGCTTGCCTCTGTCCTCTCTTTGTATAGCGTTTTATAGTATGTCAAAAACTTGTTACTGATGTCGAAGTTATTGGTCACTACCACACACGCATCATAAATTATATAGATAGTAGCCCTGACAAAGACAAGGTTTTTTACAGTAAGGTTGTGAAATTCTTTGCCTAGTGAAGCTGTGTTTACAGATACTATATATGTTCTCAGAAAAGTACTGGATAACTTTCTAGTTTAGAACAATATTAAGAATTATGATAGTTGGTTTGAAAGCACACAGAATATTGATCCAACTGCCTTTTGGAGTTAGGAAGGAATTCCGGAAAAACTTCAATAGGAGGATTTTTGTTTTGTTTTTGCTTTCCTCTAGATCAACAAGGGAGATATGGCAAGGGCAGAACTTGACAGATGCATATCTTTTTTCAAGTAGGTTACCAAAAACTATGAACATTATATAAAAAACTGAAAATTAAAAGGTTCTCTTTCCTCAGCAGTTGATAAATCACAGCAGGTGCTTGCCTAATTATAGAAAGAATTACATACTGAAAAAATAAGCAAGATGTGAAAATTACAGATGTGATACACATTTAAGTTAACATAAGTATAAGTACATCAGAGGTTGGATGTTTCTCTTGTTAAGAAAGAAAAGACCAGACATGCTCTACTAGGCTTGTGAGCTTGTTTAAACGGGAGCAGCAAGGATGGACAGCTGCAAGAGTGGGAAGTTGATATTGTTAGTTGTTATTTTGTATGGTGGGTGTGTTACAGCTTACCTTGGTTTCAGAGTCATCTACAGGCGTGAGGCTTCAAGCATGCGGCAGACCTCTGTTTTATGGGTTTGCTTCCTGTAGTCTCCTCCTACCTACTTCCTCCCTCTGAGCTGCTCCTCCTACCAACTTCCTGTGGAGGGGTTTAAAAGGCAGACTGAGTCCTGACTCAGTTGCCCTTGCGTTGTTGTTCATAGCAGTTCTGTTACCTTGGACTCTGTGTATGACCTTGCTAGTCTTCCATCCAACCTGGTGCAGACCTGTGGCTCTGTCTGACTATTCTTTTGCTTTTTCCTATAGTGGACACCCAACCTGGTGCAGACCTGTGGCTCTGGCTGACTACCTTAACTGTGTATGACATGGCTTATCTAACTACCCCCTCTGGTGCTGACTTGTGGCTCTGTCTGACTACTCTTACGTTTGTTCCTTGTACCTAAGCAGACACCCAATCTAGTGCGGACCTGAGGCTCTGGTAGACCAGCTCTGATACTGACTGTAGGCGAGTCAGCTATCTATTTCCAATTCTGACTGCAGGTGTGAGTCAGAGTTCGCTCCATTCTGACTGCAGGCATGAGTCAGAGTTTGCTCCTTTCTGACTGCAGGTGTGAGTCAGATATCACTCCCTACTGACCGCAGGCTTGAGTCGGTAAGCCCACTATATCGGATCAAGATCCTTTGTTCCTGCTCCTGTTGTTGGCTCCTGCTGAGACTACCAGTGGCTAAGACCTAGTCTCTAGCACGGAGGTTTAGTCTTGCATCCTATTATTTCTGATAGCAGGGTTGCTGGCTTTAACCCTTTGCCTGTTTCTTTGTATGTATATATGTATATATTTTCTTTGTTCATTTTGTCAATAAAATTGCATTAACTATACGTACGGATTCCTGAACTTTTCTGGGTATCCGTGACAGGGTGTTATAAATGGATTTTAAATAAGTCAAAAAGGTTTGTCCATTTCAGTGACACCCATTTAGACTAATCTTTCTTTAGACAAGCACTGATTCTGGATCACTAGTTGCATTCCTGGATTCACTCAGGGACCCCACTTTGGGGTCTCCTGGACTGGCTTCGGCTGTTATACTCTCAACATTGATATTCTCATTGGTTGTTCACTGACTTCCTAGACCAGCAATACACTGCTTTTCTGCTAGTTGTTTGTCATATTTGTTGGCTAGCGTGTAAGGTGTGTGTGTGTTTTATTTATTTTTTTTTCTTTCTATGGCGGGATTCAACGTCCTTTCCCTCAATGTTAAAAAAAAATGAACTCAGATCACAAGAGATGGCTAGACCTGCAGGAGTGTAGATCATTTAAATCCTTCTTGCAGGAAACCCATTTCTCCAGGCTCAGTTCTCAGCACCTCTCCAGCCGGCAATATACTAGATTAATTGTATTCATTGCATCTTTATCCAAGAAAAACACAGGCGTTGACATTCTTCTTAGACACAATTTCCCTTTCCAAGTCTTGGACCACTATGCGGATTGGAAAGGTAGGTTTCTAATTCTCTTGGGCACTGTTCAACTTACTAGTGATGGGATGGGTCACTTTCTGCTTGGCGAAAAATTTTCCATTAAAAGTGCCGATTTTCCGCTTTTCTCGCCTAGCTCATTCCATTGAAATCAATGGGAACATTGAAGTTACACACAACTTAAAATAAATATTATTTAATTTCCCAAAGGCATAGTATAAAAGGGGCATGAGGGTGCCTGTGTTGGTGGGGTGTGGGGATAGAACCAGTTGAACAGGAGATGATTTTTTGGGGGGTTGTTTACTGGGATAGGGGGCCAGTTAATAAAAAAAATAAATAGAATTCAAAAAACCCCATATATAAAAGGGGTCTCAGGAGGGAACTTCCAGTGTCTGTCTGGGTTTCTTTATTCTTTCTCCTCTTTGATCTCCACCTTTCTGGAGAGTCAGGGAGTACAGTAATAGCAGTGCTAGGTTTCTGTAATGGGTGTTTGACTTTAACATGTTTGACAAATGTCATGGTGTCTGTGTTTCATGTGTGCTATCAGGGAGCTTGTGCCAAAGTGTGTTCCCTCCTTTCCCCTTTTCACTAACTTGTCACAAATTTTGCACTGTACAGTTGTTGATGATGACTGCACTGTGCCTGCTGGAAAAGAATAATAGTCCCACACCCATGGATTCTGGGGGGAGGGATAGGGAACAGGTGTAAAAGAATGGCCTCTTCTTCTTCTCTTCCACATTCCCCTTCACTTTTTGTGGCAGCGGATAATGTTGCTGCTACTGCCTCAGATTTAGCACTGCAAATAGGACAAGGAGTATTGCTGGCTCTGGCAAGTGGAACCTGTCCTAGTCCCGCATCACTTGTTGATCCCATTCCCACTGTTTTCACGGTGGTCTGTGGCACACTAGCTTGCTCCTCAGCATCCTGCTGCCCTTGCATCTCAGCAGCAGCAGAAATTAAAGAGCAGTTGCAATTTCCGCAAATTCCAAAAGCTAATTGCTATTGGTAGTAGTGATGCCCATCCTCATCCCCGTCTCCCATTCCTTCTCACTTTCTGATAAAAAGGCCATCAACATCTCTTCCACCCCAGCTTCACCAACACCACCACCAGCCCCTACATGCTGCTGCTCTATTACAGGCATCTCACTGATGCTTGGAGGAGGTGACGAGCAATGTGACAGAGGGTCCCCTGCTGTCACACTTGGCATCATTTTCTCCTTCCCCCCTGAGTACTATGAGAAACGCTAGCAGCAGGCAAAGTATTGGTGGCAGCAGGTTCAGCACTGGCAGCAGGTACAACACTAGTGGCAGCACATCTGGCAGCAGGTACAACACTAGTGGCTGCAGGTACAGCAATGGTGGCACTGGCAGCAGGGGCAGCACATCTTGCAGCAGATACAGGCAGCTGACCTGTCCTGCTCTCACTAGTACTACCTTTTTCTTCCTTCCTTCCCATTCCCTTTTCTTCCTCCCTTCCTATTCCCTTTTCTTCCTCCTTTCCCATTAAATTCCCCAAGATCCCTTGGGATGATTTAGGGGGACTGGACAGCATTGGTTCAGTACTGCTAGTCACTTCCTCCTCCTCCTCAGACTGAGTGGACACATAAGGGTCCTTCCAGCTCCTCCATTGATTATTTTTCACACTGCTCATAGTGATAGCAGTCACTATGAGCCTTTCCTGCCTCAATTTTTACAAAATATCACAGCAGAACAGCACAGCACGCCTATCTCACTCTGTAGCTGCTTCTATTGTGTCTACCTTCAGCGAAAACATCACCTTTTTATAGCGGAAGTGGGAAAACAACCTAAATCAATGGGTGGAAACTTTACAGCCATTGAAAAAATGTCGAAAAATTTTGGCCAATGGGTGAAAGATGCAAAAATTTTAACCTCTAGTTTTAAAGTGGATTTTCCCACGAAAAAAAACGGATAACAATGCGGTTTTCGTGAAATTTCCCACTGGAACACGGCGACAAGTTTCGCCCATCTCTACACCTTATTCCGGTGGTGCAAACTACTGTATACATTCCAAATGACTGGCAGATACACTTCCTAAACTCGTTTCTCAAAAAGCTTGCATCATTCCCTTCCCATCGGGTCATCTTGGGTGATGACTTTAATGCAGTCATTGACAAATCTTGCATTTCCTCTGCATCTGTGGTTAATCAGTTGCACTCTCAGGCTGCCCAATTTCGAACCCTGATCTCCCAAGCAGCTCTGAAAGATGTCTGGAGATTGAATAATCCTACGTCCCATGACTATAAGTACTTCTCAGCGGTACACAATAGTTACTCACTCATACACCCAATCTTTACCACCCCTACCCTGTTGAACACCTTCCTTGATATCTGTATATTGCCCATTACATGGTCAGACCATGCTCTGCTTTTATTTACTTTGAACTTGGACAAATCATAAATCAGTGGTGCTCCCAGGTGTTTTGACACCGGACTTCTTCATGATCCACTGTTCCTCACTCACGTCCGGACCCACCTGGATTTCTATTTTGAGACCAATTTGAACTCTGTATCTAACCCTGCGGTGATATGGCATGCCTGTAGGGCACATATCCAAGGGGTTATAATCGCATTCGCTGCTAAAACAAAAATCCCACCTTGTCACATTATGGAAACTTCAAGATGAAGTGCAAGAATGGGATAAGTTACATACACAGCACCCTTCACAACGTAACTGTCGCTATGTCCTACAAACATACCGCTGATCAGGTTATGTCTCACAGAATATTAGCTAATAAACTGTATAGGTACAGACAATGATCTCAAATACTGACTCTTAATGGCACTGCGGGTCGTCAACTGCGTACTCCCCAAGATATCTATAACAGATTCTTCTCTTATTTCTCTAGCTTGTATAACTTGTCAGAGCAACCTACAGAACCCGCCCATGCTCAACACTATTAAAACGTTACTTCACACCTCCACTCTGCCTACGATCTCCAAACAAGCAGCTGCCACTTTAGATGCCCCTATATCCTTGGAGGAATTGCATCGAGCAACCAAACAAAACCCACCAAAGCTCCGGGCCCTGGTGGCTTTCCTAAAGCCTTCTATAAAAACTGCCGTGACTATTTCAACGCCACTCCTTCACAACCTCAACTATTTTATTACCTCTGGACATACTTAAATGGATATAGCCAGAGCTAAAATAGCTTTTGATCCCTAAAATGGACAAGGATCCATTGGAATGAGCTAGTTGTAGGCCGATATCCCTCCTTAACTCAGATCTAAAGCTTTTTAGTAAGATTCTAGCCATGTGACTCACCCCTCTCTTGCCTCAGCTAATCCATTCCAACCAAGTGGGATTTATACCAGGCCGCCAGGCAGGAGACAACAAAAGAAAAATTATTAACATTATCCGCACTGTACGCACAAGGAACATACCATTGATTATTTTCAGTCTTAATGCCGAAAAGGTGTTTGACTGGATCCATTGGTCGTACTTGTTTGAAGTCCTCCACAGCTTTGGGATTATGGGTGCCTTTCTCCATGTGATCCAGTTGTTATACTCCTGCCCTACTGAGACTTTGCAACTGTCAGCGGAATAACAACACACTTTCCCAATTCGTATTGGCATCCGGTAGGGCTGTCCCTTGTCTCTTGTCACCATTACTCTTTGCCCTAGCAGTGGAACCGCTTGCCTAAATGATTAGGTCATCCCCAGATATAACAGGTATAGAACTTTCCAGTGGAAACTCTAAGATCTCACTTTACTCAGATTATGTCATTCTGACTCTCTCTAGACCCCATATCTCTCTTCCTAACCTCTTCTCTTTGCTACAACTGTTTCAGCAATTTTCAGTATATAAGATCAGTACCAATAAATCAGAAGCCTTATCCCTTGGGTAATCTGGGCAGCACTTGGAGAGTATACAAGACCACTTCAACATTCGCTTGGCAATACTCCTTCTTACATTATCTAGGTATAAACTTAACTGCTACTTATGCCTCCCTCTTTTTTGCAAAATATCTGGCTTTATTTTGTCAACTGCACAGTGAACTGACCCGTTCGCAGGAGCTCAACATTTCCCGGGTGTGTCATACCCAATCAGTGAAGATGAATATCCTTCCTAAATTGCTGTATTATTTCCAGATCCTTCCAGTGAAAATTCCACTTTCGGTGCTACGATCCTTCCAATCTGTAATCTTTAATTTTATTTGGCTTGGTAAAAAACCTCAGATATCCTGTTCTAGTGGGTTGCGGTCCCGGATCTCTATCGATATTGCCACTCTCATTAAGCAGATAATATCTTTGTTCCAGGACAAGGACGTCCCTCAGTGGACGACTATTGAGTGAGATTCAGTGGCTCCACTGACGCTCTCTGGAATACTCTGATGCTCTAAAAATCCCTCTACACTGTCCTCTCCCATGCCACCAGTGGTTCCCTTACAACTGGGGATTCTGCGAGCTGCGGGAGAGCTTACTCCCTTGCTTTTCGCCTCTTCATATAGAATTATGCTGCTATTTGGTAACCCAGCCTTCCCCCTGGGAATGCATCACAGATTGTTTAATGCCTTGAGGACTGCGGGCCTTCACTTCCTTCATGATATCTGGGACAGTGCACACCTGAGCACCTTCACTCGTATTCACAAACTACACTCAATCCCACAGTCGGCGTTCTACCAATTAACAAATACAGCATTATTTGACCACTCTGTCCAAAACTCTTACTTTCCCACCTTTTGATCCCCTTTGAGACGTGCTGTGTAGGCCAAGCCACCACTAAAACACACGTCTCAACCCTATATAAACTACTGGACTCCTCTACTTCCTCTTTTATAAGCAAATACCCATTGAACTGGGAATAAGATCTGGGCCTGGAGATCCCC
Organism: Rhinophrynus dorsalis; assembly: GCA_037306005.1. NCBI lineage: Eukaryota > Metazoa > Chordata > Amphibia > Anura > Rhinophrynidae > Rhinophrynus > Rhinophrynus dorsalis. The sequence continues at coordinate 112,351,903 of CM074725.1, forward strand.
GAGGCCACTTGGGCTCAAATTTGGTGAAATGCTTCCAAGTCTTCCATTTGTACAGTAACCAAAGAAAATGCTTATAAAATTTTGCTCTGCTGGTACTACAATCCAGCTTGACTGCACTCCATTAATCCTGCTTGTTCGGACCATTGTTGGCAAGGCTGTGGTAATAGGAGAGATATGCACCACAATTAGTGGTTCTGCCCACTAATCCAGTATCTTGGTCAACAAGAAATAAACCAGGAGTCAGTACTGTATGTAAAATCACCTTTATTAAGCCAATATAAAATATGAGCAGTAAAGTAGAGAGACAGAGGGTAGCTGAAGAAGCCAGAGACTCTATCAGAAATAGGAGACCACTTCTACAATACCTCTCTGTTAGGGACCAAGCACTAGGCTGACTGTAGTCCCAACGAGAATGAGGGAAGCCACCAGAATGGATGGTCAGAGATCCTAGGTCATACATGGAGCAGGTAGTCAGCCAGAGCCCCAGGTCTGCACCAGATAGGGTATCCAATAGAACGAGGCAACACGGAATGGATATTTGGAGAGAGCCCCAGGTCAGCACCAGAATGGATGGTCAGACAGACCCTAAGTCATACACGGAGCGGGTAATCAGCCAAAAAACCAGTCATACACAGGAAACCCCAAGAAGATAAACTGCATGAGACAACAATGTAAGAGCTTCTGAACCAAAGTCCAGAGCCCTTAAATAGCTAGCCAGGAAGTAGAAGGGTGGAGTCACAGCCTCCTCAGGTATAAAACTGGTCTCAATGTCACTTATCCCGGTTCATGCCCGAAAGTGACGCAGCTAACCGAAGATGCGTCCAAACCTGCAACCAGCCATGCGTCAAGTGGTGCCGCCGTGCTGCTTGGGAAAAGGACACAGACGGCCACTAGGAGCAGCAGGAGAGACACGTCTGGAAGCCCGGCGAGACCTGGGCACTGATGCCGAAGCGTCATACCCGAACCCAGGCCTCCAGTGTCACCCCGCTAAGTGTTGCTGGAACTAACAGGTACCCACTGTGACAGTAGCCCCCCTTAAAGGCCCCTCCTCCGAGAACCAGGTTGGGGTTTCATAGGAAAGTGAGCATGGAAGTTATGCACCAAAATCAGGGCATACACATCACGAGATGGAACCCAGGAGCCTTCCTCCGGGCCGTAGCCCTTCCAATGCACCAGATACTGCAATTGTCCCCTGACCTTCCGCGAGTACAGTATGCTCTGTACCACATATTCCTCGTGATCCCCAACTCTGACCAGCGCAGGCCGGACAGTAGCTGAGGTGTAACGGTTGCATATCAGAGGTTCGAGCAAAGATGCATGAAATGCATTGTGTATCGAAGCCGGCAGGTCAAAAGCATAAGCCACAGGGTTAATTTTCTGCAGCACGTGGTAAGGAACCAATGAAATGAGGAGCCAGCTTTTTACATGAAACCTGGAGGTTGAGATTACGAGAAGACAGCCACACTCTCTTTCCCACCTGGAATGTGGGTGCCGGCAACTGCCTCCGGTCAGCCTGCCTTTTCTGCCGTTGCATTGAGTCACGTACGGTATTCTGTACCCGAACCAAAGAGGACCGGAGAGCCCCATAGATGCCTGAAGGTCAACCATAAAGTCTATGGACAAATGTGTCCAGGTCCGTTCCCTGTTAACCACTGGTTGGAGAAGACCTACAAGCAAATGTCGGGCACAAGTAGCGCATGCTGCAGTGAAAGCAGAACAGTCAGACCGAAGACTTGGCCACCAGAACAACTGAGAAATGGACCAAATTAATTGGTCTCGCCCAATATTGCCAGCCGTCTTGGAAGTGTGATATGTCTCCAAAAGTTTTTTATGCAGCCGGTCAGGTACGAAGCACCTCCCATGGGGCTTTTCAGATGATTGGGCGGCCAATATTTCCTCTCTCAGAAGAGAGGTGATACAGGTACGTATCGTGGAGAGTATCTGGTCGGCCGGAATAATAAGTTTAGGAGGCGACTCTTCCTTAGACCGGGGACATAACTGGCGCGATAGGGCATCCGCCTTCACATTCTTAGAGCCAGGGAGATAGGAAACCATGAAAATTTAACCTTGACAGGAACAATGCCCAACTGGCTTGCCGGGACGACAGACGTTTGGTCTTTGATGGATACGTGAGAGTCTTATGGTCGGTAAGATTCAATATTGGAGAGCTGGTACCCTCCAAGAGATACGCCATTCCTTTAAGGCCAGGATGATGGCCAGTAATTCTCTGTCCCCAATCTGATAGACCCTCTCAGCCTTGGACAATTTCCTTGAGAAATAACCACATGGGAGTAAGGCTTCCCCTGGAGCCGAACATTATGACAGGAGGGCCCCTACTCCTACCTCTGATGCATTAACCTCCAGGGTAAAAGGTAGGGCGGGATTCAGGTGAATCAAGATTGGAGCTGCTGCGAATGCTGCCTTGAGATTCTCAAAAGCAAGCAGCGCCCTGGAAGACCATCTGGAGGCCTTAGCACCTTTTCAAGTCATATCAGTGAGTGGTTTAACCACCGTACAGAAATTTTTTATGAATTTTCGGTAGTAATTTGTGAACCCCAAAAATCTTTGGAGCAATTTGAGCCCTACTGAAAGGGGCCACTGTAACACGGCGGACAGCTTTTGTGGGTCCATAGCCAACCCAGAAGCAGAAATAACGTACCCCAGAAACTTTACTTGGGGTTTGTGAAATTCACATTTCTCCAGCTTGCAATAAAGGTTATTGTCTCTTAACAGGCTTAATACTTTATACACATCTGAGGGATGAACCTCCAGCATAGGAGAGTGAATAAGGATATCATCTAAATAGACCACCACACAACCCTGCAACAATTCTCTCAAAATGTCATTGATACATTTCTGGAAGACAGCTGGAGCATTGCAGAGACCGAAGGGCATGAACAAGTACTCATAATGCCTGCTCCTGGTATTAAATGCTGTCTTCTATTCGTGGCCCCCCTTTATACGAATAAGATTGTATGCTGCCCTTAGGTCACGTTTCATAAAGATTTTGGACTCCTTCAATTGGTCAAATAGTTCTGTAATCAAGAGTATCGGATACACATTGTTAACCATCAGTTTATTTAACCCATGGAAGCCAATACATGGACGTAACCTCCGTCCTTCTTTTTAACAATGCGTGGTGGTGTATTTAGAGGACATTCTGATCCATTCCTCCTCCATGGAAAGTCACCAGTTCTGCAAAGATTAAGAGAAAATAACCTATTTTGTAAATTAGAGAAGTGTGAGTTCCACCGCAAATAGGTCACCTTCTTGGGGTACATAATTTCAGAGATCTGTTTCGCTATGGACCCTGAGAAACTCTCAGCTGTTCTCGAGTGGCTGTGACCCGTAGGTCTCCGATCCCTTCAACGTTTCCTCAGGTTCCCTAACTACTATAGAAAATGTATCCGCAATTTTTCCTCTATTGTAAAACCCCTTACCGACATGACCAAAAAAGACGGTAACTCCACTCACTGTTTCCCGGAAGCCATGAGGGCATTTCAGTCACTAAAAGCTTCTTTTGCCGCAGCACCCATTTTGGCACACCCAAAACATGAGCTTCCATTCGTACAGGAGGTTGATGCATCTGAGACAGGAATAGGCGACCTTCTGTCTCAACGTCCTACTCCTGAGAGCCAGTTGCACCCTTGTGGGTATTTCTCAAAGAAGCTAAGTCCTGCGGAGTGCAATTATGAAATTGGTGGTCATGAGCTGCTGGCGATAATACTGGCTCTCAAAGAATGGAGGCATTTGCTCGAAGGAACTTCCATGCCAGTCCTAATCCTCATGGATCATAAAAATCACACCTACTTGTCTGAAGCCAAGCGATTGTCTCCAAGACAGGCCAGATGGGCCTTATTTTTGTCTCATTTTATTTATGTGGTCTCTTATCTGCTGGGTACCAAAAATGTCCAGGCTGATGCCCTCTCTAGACAGTTCTCAGGCACTAAAGAGGAGAGTCCTCCTAGACCTATTATTCCTCAGGAAAAAGTACTGGCCACCATACGTACCAGCGTAACATCTCCCCTTGGGGAGAAAATACGGGCCGCCCAAGTAGATACACCTGCTGAGACTCCCTCTAGGTGCTGTTTTGTACTTATTAACCTCCGTACCACAGTAATTTCAACCTACCATAATACTAAGTCAGAAGGTCATCCCAGAAAGAACGAGCTTCTCTGGTCTGTTTCCCATCTCTTCTGGTGGCCAGAACTTAGCAAAGATATATCTGTCTGTCCAGTCTGCGACCAGACTAAATCACCCCGTCACCTTCCAGTGGGCCTTCTCTAACCCATACCCAATGGGGAGAAGCCATGGTCACACCTTGCCATGGTCTTCATAGTCGACCTCCCTTTTTCGAACGGTAACACAGTCATCCTCATGGTCGTTGACTGATTTTCTAAAATGATTCACTGCATATCATTCACAAACTTCCATTCGCTAAAGAGTTGGCTACGGTCTTTGTCACAGAAGTCTATTGGCTACACGGGGTTCTTAAAGTCATAGTTTCCGACCTGGGTAGCCTGTTTGTCTCAAGATTCTAGAGGGGCTGCTGTGCGCAACTAGGTATCCAGCTTTCCTTCTCCTCGGCCTATCACACTATCACGGTGCCCGTGATTGCTGCAATTCAGTGTCTATCACCTGTAGGGGGCTCCCATTGGCTGTCTGCCTTCAGTCTGCCTCACATTGCCGTTTTAAACTCAGTCTGGGCACCCTCTGGTTGCCCTTTCGTGGTGTCTTTGACAGCATTCACTTCCTCCTTACTGCAGTAGCTGATTGGGCCTGTTGCTGAGTTCCTGAGTTAACCTGTTCCTGAGTTCCTGCCTGCTTTGTCAGTTCCAGTTCGGTTCCGGTTCTTCTCATCAGTAGCTAATGCTCCTGTTGCCACTCTGCTTGGCCGCTCTTGATCCGGTCGATCTTCTCTGCTGGTTCCTGTTGTTTACTGCTTCCAGTTCCTGCATCTGTGGCGACATTGTTCTTCATTCGCTTCGGCGACATTTCCTCCTGTTGGTTCCCAGCGTGCAGACGCTGGTTTGCTTCACTAAGCCTTGCGACTCACATTCAGCCTGTTGGTTCCAGCGTGCGGATGCTGGTTTGCTCCATTTTGCCTTGCGGCTCACATTACAGTCTGTTGGTTCCAGCGTGCGGACGCTGGTTTGCTCAGTTTGCCTTGCGGCTCACATTACAGTCTGTTGGTCCCAGCGTGCGGACGCTGGTTTGCTCCATTAGCCTAGCGGCTCCTATTACAGTCTGTTGGTTCCAGTGTGCGGACGCTGGTTTGCTCCATTTGCCTTGAGGCTCACATTACAGTCTGTTGGTTCCAGCGTGCGGACGCTGGTTTGCTCCATTAGCCTTGCGGTTCACATTACAGTCTGTTGGTCCCAGCGTGCGGACGCTGGTGCGCTCCATAAGCCTTGCGGCTCTCATTCTGCCTGTATGTTCCTAACGTAGGGCGCTGGTTTACCCCCTGACTTGCAGTCAGGTTCTTGATGGTTCCAAGTGCGCTGTCCAGTCCTAACAGCATTGATTCCTATAGTATATGGGCACGAGAGTTTCTGATTACTGTGAAACCACTTGACCTGGTAACCTCTATATTCCATCTTACTGTCATTATCATCTGACAGCCATTACGTCACTGTGGTTGTCACCTTCCTTTGGGCTGCCTTGCCCAGTATATTGGTAAGGCCGGTAGAACCTTTCACTTTGCCACCTTAAGGTTGCCTTACCCGGTATTGGGAAGGCCGGTAGAGCCTACTCATTGGTATCCCGTCAGGCTGCCTTGCCCGGTATATTGGTAAGGCCGGTAGAACCTTTTATGTTGCCACCTTACGGTTGCCTTACCCGGTATTGGCAAGGCCGGTAGAGCCTACTTGTTGGTATTCCATCAGGCTGCCTTGCCCGGTTTATTGGTAAGGCCGGTAGAACCGCATACTATTCCATCTTAAGGTTGCCTTACCCAGTATTGGCAAGGCCGGTAGAGCCTACTACACTGGTATCCCGTTAGGCTGCCCAGCCTGGTATATTGGCTGGGCCGGTAGAGCCTCTTGTTCCAGACTCGCCTGGGTTGCTTTGCCCGGTATATTGGCAAGGCCGGTAGAACCTATTTGCTATTGTCATTATCTGCTATGTATTGTTTATATGTGTATGAAAACCGTATGGGATTGCCTTTAACTTTTCAATAAAGTTATGTTTTTACCTAAACCTTATGTCTGAGAGTCTTAACAAACCGTGACACACCCGCAATCGAATAGGGCCGACGAAAGGGCTAATCAGGCCTTGGAGTAATTCCTGTGGTGGTACATCTCAGACCATCAGACTAATTGGTCGGACCTGCTAACCTGAGGCGGAGTTTGCTCATAACAGTGCTGTCTCGGCTTCTACCCAGCTCTCCCCCTTCATGGTGAATTATGGGCATCAGCCCTCCATGATTCCAGATTCGTTCACTCCCCAGGGGATCCCAGCGTTAGAGTATCATCTCCAGTGAATCCATTCCACATGGGTGAAGATCCAAGAGTCATTGTGACGCTCATAACAATCCTAGGAGCTTCAGTCCAACCGTAAACGCCTACCCGCACCCTCCTACCAGGTCAGGGAGAGGGTCTGGTTGTCCTACAGAAATCACCACCTCAGAGTGCCCTCTCAGAAACTGGCTGCCCGCTTTGTGGGGCCTTTCCATATCCTCCGACGTGTGGACCCTGTGGCCTATGCCCTAGACCTCCCTCCCAATGTGCAGATCCACAATGTGTTCCATGTCTCTCTGTTGAAACCTCTGGTATGCAATCGTTTCACTGTGGTCACTCCTCAACCCCATTCGGTGCCCGTTGACGGCCATGAGGAGTTCAAAATCCACTCCATAGTTGACTCTTGCAGGTTCCGAGGGAGTCTTCAATATTTGGTGCTTTGGAAGGGGTACAGTCCAGAAGAACGCTCATAGGTTCCAGCAGCAGACTTGCATGCTCCTGCCCTCCCCCATAAACCTGGTCCTGCCCCACATGGGGGGTGTCATTGAGGGTGGGTACTATCAAGGTTTGGCTGAGCTGCTCTAACTCTGCCTATTGATTCTGCTGTCTGAGCTAATCTAGTGCTCTGCTATCCATTGCTGCTGCTTTTTGAGTTCCTGGGTCAGGCTGAATCAGCTGACCTCTCTGATTACTCACCTGACTTATCAGCCAACCCTCTCAGGGTAGTTAAAGCAGCTTGGCTCACTTCCTGATTGTCCCTGTGTTTGTTGCTGCTGTGGATTTTCCAACGCTCCTGTTTAGTGTTCTAGTCCCTTGGCGTGTTCCTGACATTGCGAACTTCTGTGCTTCTGACCCTTGGCTTGTTCCTGACATCGCAGACCTCTGGCTTCCTGACTACGGCTTGGCTGATTACCTGTCTTTGTCCCTGACCCTGGCATGTCTTTTGGTTTATGCTCTTGGATCACGTTTCATTTTTGTTACTTTAATAAAGGTGTATTGCATTTTATATTTTTGTGTCCTGTCTGGTTAGACTATGTCACAACACAGGTAGAGATCACACATAATTAATGCTTTTTATAGCCGTTCTTGTCACATACTGTTGAGATGAACCTCTGCAAGTTTTAGAAGTATTATTTTTACACAGGTCACTACCCATTTTCTCACACTTATCATTTGGGATCATTGTCAATCTGATTCCCAGGCCTCACATTCATATCCAGATGCGTATTTTGGGATTCTGGGGTTTGAATGGTTTAAGTTCCTGTTGAGTTTTCTATTTTACATCTTCACATTTTGGTTCTTTTTACATTTCCCATTTATATATCTACTACATTTTTCTGTTGGGGTTGTTGATATTTTGGTTCCAGGCTTCATACCAGCACACTGTTTTTCAGGTGTGCAGTCTGGGGCTTAAGCACCTGATGGGTCAATGTTCTAGCTACATGATCATTTTTCCTATTTTAGGTGTTCACACAATAGTTTGCTATATTTTGCATATTTATAGTTTATTTCCAACAGGTCTCCTTCGGACCTAGTGGAGAGCATTGTTTATTAGACTTTTGGGCTTTATATTTGCGTCTAGGCGCATTATTGAGGGACCAAGGCGTTGGATGGGTTTAGGCCCTTATCACACGATTTACTTTCTTTATATAGGGCAGGCAATATTATTATATATTTTTACAAATATTTATGACATACATTTTTTGCACCTCCCATTTGGCGACATTACCCCTTTGGGTCCCTGGGCTTCATGCTCACACAGAAGTTTTGCGAGCTGTTTGGTGCTCCGGCATCCAGCAGGTTAATGTACTCATATGGAAGTATCTTGACATTCGATTTTCGATTCCAGTATATTAATTTATGGAAATAGATCTTTGATATGGGAACACTGCCCATTTAATCCCTGGCCTTCACATTGTTCAGTAATGTTTAGATACATCATTTGCATCTCTGGCACTAGATAGGTTAACTTTTCTATTCACAGTAATATCCAGAGCTGGCACTGTTTCCCCACACATTCATTTCAAATGGAGGGCATTGTCCCTTTGGTTGCTGAGTTTCACACCACCCATGATGGACCAGGAGCTTGACTCTGGCACCCAACGGGTTAATGTTTTCATCTATTTATTCTCTCTTTAGAAATTTGGGAAATTTGATACTTCCACTATACTTAGGTGGGTATATAATGTATTCTATATTGTTTTTTATGTCTACTATATAATATTTATTATTATAATATTTCAACTTGCAGTTTATGGTGTCTGTGTGGCCATGCGGCCCCCACTGCAAATGAAACATTCAAATTCTATTTTGCCAATTGTAGCAGTGTACCAATTAGCCTACTGACATAAATGTGATTGTGTCTTTAGGCAGATCAGTTTTTGTTTCATCCTTCTGGAACATGTTGAGGGATCCAGTTGTTAAACCATATTTTTTTTACATTTGTATCGTGGAAAGCTCTTATTTAACAGTGGATGCTTGTGAGTTGTGTTCCACCACGGGGTGAACCAGCATAATTATTTCCCGCTATCCTTTAGACCGGTACCTACTATCTAATACTGATCTTGAACATTCCATGCAAGTATTGCGGACCATATCACTTTTGATACACTGTTTGATACTGTGACTGTGCTGCTCTCTTCACATTTTAGAGTAATAATATTTATATATATATATATATATATATATATATATATATATATATATATATATATACATATACATACACACACACACACACAGGGCTCACATTTTCAAGTCCTGAGTTACTAGCCAGACCTGAAAAGTTACTCGCCACCAGTTTCTACGCCTAGCCCCACCCATATCCCCACCTTTAACCCCACCCATCTCAAGTTCTCTCTGATGAAATGACACTGTTGTTCTATGTTTTATGCAGAATAAAATTACCAAAATTTTCAATAACAAAAATTCTCCAACTCGGCAACAGCCACTACAGGACTGTAACACAGTAGGAGGATGTTCCCGATTTAGCTACACTGGCCTCCATTTTGTCTTATACATCTACATACACAAAGCCACGAGTTTCAGTTAAGCACTGAAACGGCCACACTCCTGGCTATATGTATGTAGATGTGTAAAAATATCTTGAGGATCTCTTTTCTATCTGTATTTTTCCCTGAAGAAGTACCTCTAGCATGAAACACATTGGATGGTTGGGATATTGCCCAGTGTACCTTCTGTTTCTATCTGTTGTTCAATAATATCTCTGTACATCATTTCTATCTGAAATTTTCCCTGAGGAAGTGCCTCTAGCACAAATGCGTTGGGTGGTTGTGATATTGCCCAGCGTACCTTACAAGGCCTAGTATCGCTTCACCATGACCGTTCCCAAACTGTGGCCAAGCTGGGATAAGGTTGTTTATTGTGATTGTTAGAAACGCAGGTCTCTTAGCATCTATAATGAGTTTGGAATACTTGGTGTGTGGAAGATCCAGACTGGTTTATCACTTAATTTTTATATTTGGTTGTTTGTTTTGGTTCAATAAATTGTATATGTATGTTTCAGTATTGATGTGCCATATTTACAAAGAAATATTGAATAATTTGATGGTGAAAAAGGAGATCCTGAATTGAACTAACACTTTCTAGTGGATATTCCCCTCACAACATCTTTACTGCACACTTGGGTACTTGACTGTGGGACTTGTGGAGTGCAGATTACTATTTATTTAATAAGAAATATCAATTGCCCTCTGAGAGATACTGTCTTCTCTTCCACATATATATTGATGCCAACGGTGGAACTGCCAGACTAACAAGACCTGGAGATTACCATTCTGCAACCCACTGAGAGCCCTCACAAAAATTACTGCAATTTCTCTGAGGAGTGTCATGCCCTTAATCCCTTGAGTGCCAGAAAGGTATCCTCATTGTGAAGCTTTCTCCCTTTTCAGCTGCATTTACACCCAGGAAAGTGCCTGCCTGTCCAATAATATTTTTTTACCTCGATTCTCTGCCCACGGTACAAGAGTAGGGTAGGCATGCGTTCTCCCTCCCTTGGAGGCTCCTGTCTGTCTACTTGCGATACACTGTTTAGAGGAACATGGGTCCTGGCTTCATGTGAAGAACACTGGCGATGCATGGGTTTTCATATTTCAGGCACCAGGTCACTGAAATTGGCTCCCTCATCCTCCCATTGGAAACGTGGGAAATCCCTGAGAAAATCAGAGTTTCATGAGGGTTCAGTGGCCGCAGGACACTGGGCCCGGGCACAACTGCACCCTCTGAACTTCTGTCCCAGTAGATGGGAAGCACAATGCTTGGCCAGGCCAGCGCCCCCCACCCCACCCCCAGTTGCCTTGATCCATCTCAGTGCTGCGCAGACCAAATGGTTGCTTAGCATGCAAAAAGAAGAGGAAGAGCTACAGAAGCTGAAGCTATGGGCAGCAAGCAGTGGCTGAATTATGGGAAGATGAGATCATCTGATCTGGGGCAATGTTGTAGCATGACGGGCCTGTGCAGCACCGCACTTATACTTATTACGCTGTGCGGCTGCCTTAATTTAAGAATGGCAGGCCAGGCAGCATGATAGCATCACGGCAGTAATATTACTGAGGCCTCAGTGCCTCCTGTAGCACAGTGCAGCTGGCGGCTGCTTTAAATAGTCACGAATGAGCCCCTACAGGGACGGGAGTCCTACATGTCACAATCACATTATAAGTGGTGGCACTGGTGTGGACACTAGCAACACGGGATTGCAGGGAAAGGAGACATTTTCAATTTCCACTCGCCCTCACTCAATCTCTCCTCACCAAATGCGAGGATAGGTCAAACAAAAGAGGTGGTGGGGTCTGTCTGTATGTCAAACCAGCATTATTGCCTAATTTGCGGGAAGATATAGGTGATGACAGTAGTGAACATTGGAATCCCTGTGGGTTGAAATAGTGACTGGGGGTAAAACTGCCCAGAAAATATTAGTGGGTATTTGTTATGAACCACCAAACATTGGGAACCTTGAAGAATCACAGCTATTAATGCAGATAGAAAAGGCTTCTCAAATAGGGAGAACTATAATTATGGGGGATTTTAATTATCCAGAAATAGACTGGAAAAATGGAACAGCTAATTCTGCTAAAAGCAGTCAGTTTCTGAACTTGTTGAATTACATTTTTTGTCTCAACTAGTGCAGACCTCAACCAGAGGGAATGCGTGTCTGGATCTGATAATAACTGACAATGAAGATCTTATCTCTAACATCCAAGTAAGGGAGCACTTGGAGATTAGTGACCATAACTTGGTATCGTTTGAGATTAATTCAAAAAAGCAATTTGGTATGTGTTCCACCAAAACACTGAATTTTAAAAAGGCCAACTTTAGCAGGTTTAATTCATCCCTTGGTCTCGTTGACTGGGATAAAATATTTTCAGGAAAAAACACAGAAGGTAAGTGGAATGCCTTCAAAATTACATTGCAAAAAAACACACATGAATTTATCCCTGTTGGAAACAAATACAAAAGAAGCAAATTAAAACCAATGTGGCTAACCAGTAAAGTAATTCATGAAATAAATAACAAGAAAGTGGCATTTAAACATTATAAAGCTGAGGGATCAGCAGAATACAAAAATGCCAACAAAACCTGTAAAAAGGCTATTAAATTAGCTAGACTGGAGAATGAAAAAAATATTGCTAAGGAGAGCAAGAGCAACCCAAAAAAATAATTTAAATACATTAATGGCGAAAAATTAAAGTCTGATAATGTTGGGTCCTTGTTATCTGAAAGGGGTGAGATGGTCAAGGGGGACAGAGAGAAGGTGTAATACACCAACTACACCAACCACATCAATTCTGCCCTGGGACTTGGAGTTACCCAGGGGTTCCACACAAGGGTATGACTTCTTAGCTTCCTTGAGTCATGCTGGAAGCCCTGATCATAATTATAAGCTATGCCTAAATTTGTGGGAGCAGCTGCAAGCCTTAAATACCAGACAGAAGCCCCTCCCACTGGAATCACTCCATCATGAGCCCCCACTTCCTATCTTAAAACCCCCTTTTCCATCTTCTAACTTAAAGTTAGACCTCTAAACAGGCCGATCACTATGATTCTGCCCTGGGACTTGGAGTTACCCAGGGACACCACACTAAGGTATAATTTCTTAGCTCTGGAAGCCCAGACAACAACTTATTATGATGAAATATGCATGTACTGTATAACATTATTTCTGTTGGATTACTAGGCTCAAACAAATATAAAACCAGGATTTTAAATTGTATATTAAGTAATACTGGTGTACTGAACATATTTCTTTCCAAAGGGCAAAGATAACCATATGCAGATAACCTGTTTTAACATTGTCCGGTACATGATTGCAAGGACCAGAACAAGGCACACCATGTTGACTGAGATGCTAAACAGATAGGCCCTCTTACAAGCATCTATCCGGTGAGCAGACTATATTAACAGTGGTTGTAATGCTCATGATAAGCATTCTTGTTGCAAGCGTCGAATCATAAGGGGGGTAGTCCGACATCTACTGTCTGTAGATGCATGTTATGAGATTGCTTACACTTGTTGCATAATAATCTTATAGGATTCTGGTCAATATCTAAGATAGTTTGCTACTACCAATTGAAGTTAGTTATGCTCTGATCATGGTGTATCAAAGAGCAATTACCATAAGGCTAATCCATTTATTCATCAACCCCAACTGTAGATAGAGCAAGGGACTACCTGGGTTGAACCCTGAAGAGGAAATGGTAAATGTACAGGACAACCCCACAGTGGATAGTAGGGCACAACCTCTAGAGGAATGGTCAGTAGGTACCAATAGTCTCAGTACCTAAACAGCTAAGTAGCCAGCCTGGGTTAGGACAGCTATAATGTCACCCTCAGGAGGGTTCCCAGTCCCAGGATAGGGACAAAATACAGAGGCAACTAGATATCCTGGGGGTAACTGCATAGGAAAACACCCTATGAAACAAGGAGCAGATCTGTTAAACTTGTATATCTGCACTGGCGGGAAGGAACTGCTACTCCAGGTAATCGTCACTACAACACCACCACAGATTCCTGTGATGGAAGAGTGTACGCACAGGGAAAGCAGGACAAGCCCTCAAAAACCTGGCCATGGGAAGCCCAGGGGTAATGCCTAACCAAAGGGGAGAGCGGGCAAAGACTGCTAGTTCTAGCTTACAACCGGTGGGCATAGTCCAAAGAGTCTGAGCAACACAACTAACTAGACACCAATTCCCCAAAAGCACAAGAGCCAGATTCTTCTTAGACAAGGAAATATCTATCCAAACACAACCAGCAGAGTAACTAGTGGGGGGAACCGCGAATGACCAGCCAGCAGATATCCAGGCCAGATAGACCAACAACATAAGCGGGTCCAGGCAGAGATACATGCAATAGAAAAAGAAAAACACAAAACAGATATTTTATTTCCCAAAGCATAGTATAAAAGGGACACGACGGTGCCTGTGTTGGTGGGGTGTGGGGATGATGAAGGTTCCACTTGCCGCCCACGACTAGCTCCAGTGATGCATTTGAGGCAGTAGCAGCACAATAAGTAGCCCCCAGTCTATGTTGAGAAAAGTGTTACTGATTATAGATGGTGTTTCGACCTTACACGAAGAACCTCAGTTAAAGAAGGAGAGTAGTACACAAACTATGGAGTTCAAAGTCTTTATTAGTATCAGACTACAGGATATTCAAACACAGGAATCTAAGGTAGTTCAATGACAAGACCGGAGATAGTTGACATACTGCACAGTGATAGTCGAATGGAAGTCTACTAGTTTTCAGTCTAACGGCTGGGATCTATCCAACCATCTGTACTCGATAGCTAGGTGCAGTCGGAGATCACCCTGCCAAGGATACTGGAACCAAAGTTACTTGCTTCTGTGGCATTGACTGGAAGTCTGGTGGCAGTCGAGGGTATTGCAGTCGAGTGGCTGGGATCTATCCGACCGGCTGGTCATGGCTACTGGGCCCAGTTGGAGATCAACCTGTCGTGGATACAGGAACCAAGGTGACCTGCTTCTTTGGCGTTGACTGGAAATCCAGTGGTAGTCGAGGAAGCAGAGCAGGATAAATGAAGAAGCAAGCCAGGGTCGAGCTGGGAGGACTGGAGAGGAAATTCAGTCGGAACACTGACCGGATTAGATAACAGGCACACGGAGCGAAGAACAAATAGTAGTTTGAAACTGGTCAAAGATGAAATCAGGATCACGAACAAACAACTGGAACGCTGGAACTCAGGATAGCTTGAAGATCAAGCACGGGAAACCAGAAAGTAGCAGTTATTAAAGGAGAAGCTCCAAATCAGGAAGAGAGGGGCGGAGAAATCCAGGTGAGAAATCACAGCAGCAGTGACAGTGCCCCCCCCCCCCCTTTAATGGGAACCCTCCAGGCGACCTGGCTTCCTGGGAAACCTGCGATGAAAGCCTGAACCAAGGCAGATGCATGTACTTATGAGGCCGGAGTCCAGGAGCGTTTTTCCGGCTTCTGCACTAACACCGGGCATTGATCAATAATAATTCTCTCTATATTCTCTCTTCTTAACTTGGGGCATTCAGAATACAACCCCTCATGGTTTTCTTCATGAAATTTCTGTCTTCTCCATTGCACATGCCAGTAATATTGTTACTGTTTTCATCAAGTATCGCGTCTTTGCAATCACAAGGCTTTTCTTGTCTTTCTTGAATTTTTTTTTAGATTCTTTTCCGGAGCACTGGTGACCACGTTCTCCTGTAGAAGCTTTTTTCAGAGATAGATCATTTTCTAGGTTTTTGGACAATTGCTCCCCGAGAAGATTTCCATCCTGGTGATTACAAGTCTTGTCTTTCTTAGCATGATTGACATGGTTGTGGTGTCTGGACTTATGTCCCCTTACTTTTCCTCATTAAATTTTCTTTTCCTGTGATGATCATGGTCACCGGGAATAGTGGATGATACAGTATCATGTCGGACATGGCTGGTTCTGTTCAGTTTCACTGGAGCCGCTTTCACTTTGACTGGTTCCTTCTGCCTCGTTGATTTTGACTCTTCTAAGCACTGTTGCAGAGCTTGACCTTCCCCAGAAGCCATTGTAAGTCACAGATCAAACTCCTGGACTCTCTTGCCATCTGCCTCCGTGCCCCTCACCCAGCTCGTGCTGCGCCTCACACTGGCCGCGCACCCCCGCCTCGCGTCCTTTTTACCCTCTTCATTTGCTCTAACCTCCAGGTTTTGGTCCTTCTTATCAGATTCCAGTATTTTCTCCTTGTGGTTCTTCCTGAGTGTCTCAGAGGAGATGGCATGGACAAATTTCTCTGGTGCCAAGATATGTTCCGGGCGTAAAGCAGGAGTAGAAGGAAACTGACGGGATAAAGCATCCGCCTTGATGTTCTTGGATCCTAGTAAAGAAAAGTGCCCATCTAGCTAGTCTTGGATTGAGACGTTGAGCAGACTCGAGAAATTGCAGATTCTTATTATCTGTGAGGATGGTAACTGGAGAAACCGTGCCTTCAAGCAAATGTCTCCACTCTACCAAGGCAAGTTTGATAGCCAATATCTCCCTGTTATCCACGTCATAGTTCTTTTCAGCTGGAGAGAATTGTCAGGAAAAGTAGGCACAGGGATGTAATCTGCCAGTAGTGGAGACTCTTTGAGATAGCACAGCCCCAGCGCCTACTTCGGAAGCATCCACCTCTACTGCAAATGGAAGAGTGGAATCAGGTTAGCGGAGTATAAGGGCCAAAGTGAAGGCCTCCTTAAGGTACCGGAATGCTGCCAAGGCTGCTGAAGACTATCTTCTGGGATTTGGGTTCTTGTGAGTCAAGGCTGTAATTGGTGCAGCAACCTTAGAGAAGTTGTGAATACATTGTCTAATAGTTTGCAAACCCAAGAAACCTTAGGTCTGCTTTTAGAGTGTTTGGTAGAGGCCAGGTGCAAACCGCAGTAAGCTTTTCAGGGTCCATCTCCAGACCCTTGGAGGAAATAATATATCCCAGGAAGGGAAGCTGGTCTTTTTCAAATTCACATTTTACAACCTTAACATAAAGGTTGCTCTCTCGTAAACATTGAAGAACAGCCTGAACATGTTCTCTATGAGATTGCAGATCCGTGGAATAAATCAAAATGTTATCTAAATAAACCAACACAAAAGACATTATCATGTCACGGAACAAGTCATTCATCAGAGCCTGAAAGACTGCCGAGGCATTACATAGGCCAAAAGGCATTACTAAATATTCGTAATGCCTGTAAAGATTATTGAAGGCAGTCTTCCACTCATTTCCTTCCTTTATGCAAACTAAATTATATGCTCCTCGTAAATCGAGTTTAGAGAAGATGGTAGCATCCTTAATTTGGTCAAATAACTCAGAAATAAGAGGCAGGTGATATTGGTTCTTGACAGTCACTTTGTTTAGTCCCCTGTAATCGATACATTGTCTGAGGGACCCGTCTTTTTTTTTTGGCTACAAAGAAAAAAATGGCTCCTGCAGGTGACGTAGAAGGGCGTATGAAGCCCTTCTCCATGTTCTCTTGGATATAAGAGGCTAAGGCAACGTTATCTGGTCCGGAGAGCAAGTAAGTCCTACCCCTGGGAGGTATGGTGCCGGGGTATAAGTCTATGGAACAATCATAGGGCCTGTGAGGTGGCAAGGAGTTAACCTCTTTTTTGGAAAATGTCATGGGGATCCAAGAATAAACAAAAGTCAGACAGTATAGTTAAAACACCTTTATTAGAATAATATACAGAACGGATCAGGAAGGAGCAGAGGGTGACTAGAGGAGCTAGAGACTATCAGGAATAGGAGGCTGCTTCCACGTCAACCACACTGCAAGAGACTAGGCCAAAGCCAATGGTAGTCTCAGTAGCCCAGATAGTCAAAGAATAGACCTGAACTGTCTCCCCTAAGGATGGCAACAGGGGAGACTACTGACTCACGCCTGCAGTCAGCAAAGCTGGAGTCCGGCAGAGCCACAGGTCTGCACCAGGTAGGATGTCCATTAGTCAGGAGGCAACACAGAGGGGGTAGTTGGACAGAGCCCCAGGTCAGCACCAGATTGGATAGTCAGGCAAGCCAGGATCATACACTGAGCGGATAGTCAGCCAGAGCCACAGGTCTGCACCAGATTGGATGCCCAAGAAATAAGGTAGCACACAGATAGGATAGTCAGTCAGCGCCACAGGTCTGCACCAGATTGGATGGTCAGACAAGCCGGGGTTATACACAGGAGAACAGGATACAAACAACTAGAACTGCCCTGGACAACAACATAAGAATAACTGAGTCAGGATCAAGTTCCCTTTTACCCCAGCCAGGAAGTAGGTAGGTGGAGACTTACATGACCAACTGCATAAGACTGAGGCCTGCGTCAGTACGCAGCCTTGTGCCTGAAAGTGACACATTGGAACACAGCCTAGACCGGACGCCCAGAGTGACATTCAGAATGACGCCAAAGAGTCATTCCAGGCCCCAGGTTCGCATCGGCAACGCTGGAATTAAGGTACGCTGTGACGAAAATGCATCCTTGAATACGTGATAGACCTCTGGAACTTTAGTTAGATCTTGGGTTTAAGGAACAGAATGCACAGAACAGAATCTGAGAGCCCTGGAAATGCAAGAATCAAATCAAGAGGTAACCCAAGAAGTAAGTTCCCCAGAGGCCCAATTAATTATAGGATTATGCAGTCTCAACCAAGGAAGTCCGAGGATCACAGAAGCTGATGAGACTTGAATGACATCAAGATTCAAAAACTCGGCATGGAACAGGCCTATAGTAGCTTGAATTGGTCTGGTCTCTTGAAGTATCAGACCATGACAAAGAGGTTGTCCATCAACAGTAGTAACTTTTGAAGGTTGGGATTTGGAGTAAAGAGGTAGACCAACCGCAGATGCCCACTGTTGATCAACAAAAACCCCCGGCAGCCCCAGAGTCCACAAATGCTTGTGTGGAGACAGATCCTCCTGACCAGGTTAGAGTTAATGGTAGCAACACATGAGTTGAGTCATTCAGGAGGCAATGCTTAGAGGGGTGTCTCCTTTAACCTCTAAGTCTGTCCATTTCATGGACACACAGGACAGTTGCAAAGGAGATGGCCCTTCTGACCGCAGTAAACTCATAGACCCAGAATTCTCCTTCTGTTTTTCTCTGTCTGTAAGTTTAGTTACCATGCTCACTTCCATGGGTTCAGATTCTATTGATGGGATATTAGAGGAATGCGAGGGATAGTGAGTCCACCTGACCCTCAGTGACCGTTCTCGCTCTTTCTGCCTTTCTTGCATGCGGCGATCTAACTCATGACAAAGGTATATGAACTCCTCAATATCCTCTGGAATCTCTTTGCAAGCTAGGGCGTCTTTAAGACGTTCGTTGAGACCCCTACAGTAATCTGCCTTCAAGGCTCATGGGTCCCAGTCAGTTTCATGGGCCAGGGTACGAAACTCAATGGTGTAATTACTCAATGACCGATGCCCTTGGCTGAGGTCCATGAGTAAATCCTCAGCAGAAGCCTGGCGGCCTGGGAGATCAAAAACTGACCGGAAGGCAGGCAGAAAGGCATCAGAGTGGAGAATCTCTTTCTACCAGAGACAATGCCCAGACCAGGTGTCACGGTTTTAATGAACGCTCAGACAGTTTGGTTAAGGTAAAACAATGAAGCTTTATTAAACAAATAATAATGAACAGAATTGCCCTTCACAGGTCCAGACCCAAACAGAGGATAGCTCTTTTGAATCTGACACAGGTCAGGGTACAACAGAGACTGATATGTACAAAATACAGAAATGCAGAATGAGGACTGGAACAGGAACTGGAACAAAACCCCAGCAGTACTGGTCAGGAGGAGTACTAGGTGAGGTAAGTACTGCAGGGCAGAAATCCCCAATTGAATAGGGAGGGAGTAGGCTCTACCGGCCTTGCCTGTAACCAGGTAAAGGCAGCCCACATGACGGCTCAAATCATCACATGGAGGTAATGCCCGGAGGCAACCGGAATAGGCACAGTCTGCAAGGTAGTGCAACCGGAAGCAATAGTAAATCAGACTGAGTATAGCGCAACCGGAGGTAATGGTAAGTGCAAGCAGTACAGCAGCGCAACTGGAGGCAACGGACTGGTACCAGAAGCTATAGCGCAACAGGAGATAGCTTTATGGCACAGGCAGTATAGAAGCGCAACCGGAGGCAATGGATAGGTGCAGACTGACAGGTAGTGCAGCCACCAGTGACCGCTAAGGCACAGGCTGTATAGTAGTGCAAACGGAGGCAGCAGTGCGGCACAGGCTGTATAGTAGCGCAATTGGCAACCGTAAAGCAATGGCTATAGAACACTAGACCGGAGGCAACAGATGCACTAGCCGTGAAGCTAATGCTAGGCGAGTAGCCAATGCAGAGACGGTACCCTAGAGAGCGGAGGTAAACCAATGCCTGGATAGACACGGAGAGCAGAGTCAGCCACAACCTGGATCGGTAACACAGAGAGAGCGGTAGTCAGCCAAATCCTGGATCGGTACACAGAGAGCGGTAGTCAGCCAAAGCCTCGATCGGTACACAGCGAGCAGTAGTAACAGAATTGGTCACGGGATCGTAGTCAGGCAAGCCGGGTCATAAACAAATCGGGCAGTGAAGACAGGAGCAAGGTCAGACAAAACCGCATCATACACGGAACAGGAACACAGCAACAAACGTTTGGTCAGGAACACCACGAAAGGGCACTGGTATAGTGAGAGGAGGGCGCATATAAAGGCAAGCCCTGGGAGGGGTTGAAAACCCAGAGCCAATAAGAAGCAGCCAATGCAAACCCGGAAGTAAGAATGTCGCTCAGGCAGAATCACGGGCACCGTGATAGTACCCCCTCTCAAAGACCCCCCTCCTGTCTTGAGGAGGTCTATAGGCTTGGCAGGAAACTTAGCATGGAATCTGCGCAACAACAATGGAGCATGGATGTCAGAGTGGTTCACCCATGAGCGTTCATCTGGCCCATATCCCTTTCAGTGCATCAAGTATTGGATCTGTCCACGGAATCTACGTGAATCCAAAATCACTTCATATTCATCACGGTCCTGAATTCGCACTGGACCTGGGACTGCAGGAGTGGTGGTATAACGATTACACACCAGCGGTTTAAGAAGTGACACATGGAACACATTATGTATCTTCATGGAGGCAGGTAATTCCAATGGATAGGAGACAGGGTTGACTCGACGGAGTACCCGGAACGGACCCACAAACCGAGGAGCAAACTTGTAACAAGGGACTTGCAACCTAAGATTCTTGGAGGACAACCAGACACGGTCCCCCACCTGGAATACAAGAGCCGGCAATTGTCTGTTGTTGGCATGCCGCTGGACTCGTAGGAAAGAATCACGTAGGGAATTCTGGACCTGTGCCCATGTGGAGCGAGTTGCCTAATATGCTCATCCAGAGCTGGAATCTGTTGTGCTTGAAAAGTGTGCCGGAGTAAGCACGGTTGAAACCCATAATTGATCAGAAAGGGTGAGCTCCCGGATGCGTTACATACTGCACAGTTCCTGGCGAACTCTGCCGATGGTAACAAGTCAGCCCAATTGTCATGATGGTTGGAAATGAAACAACGTAAAAACTGTTCCAAGCCCTGGTTAGAACGTTCAGCGGCCCCATTGGTCTGGGGGTGATAGGCGGAAGAAAAGCACAACTGAATCCCCATCTGGTTACAAAAGGCCCTCCAAAATCTCAACACTAATTGACTCCCACGGTCCGAGACCAGCACCTTGGGTACCCCGTGGAGTCGGAATACCTCCCTGGCAAACACTGTAACCAGATCCTTAGCAGACGGCAAGCCAGGGAGTGGCACGAAATGAGCCATTTTGGAGAATCTGACAAGTATCAGGAGTATCACCGTAAAGCCTTTAGAGACAGGCAGCTCCCCCAAGGAAGTCAATAGAAACGTGTGACCAAGGACGGTCACCATTAGGAACAGCTTGCAACAGTCCCACCGGAAGGTGTCTAGGAGTCTTAGAATGGGCACAAGTGGCACAGGCTGCGGTAAATGCCGCACAGTCATCTCTCATGCCTGGCCACCAAAACATCCAGGACAGAGACCAGATTAATTGATTTTTTCCCACATGACCGGCCGCCCGGGAAGCGTGGAAGTCTCCATTAATTTAGCCCAAAAAGGCTCTGCCACAAAGCACTTGCCCACAGGCTTCTCTGGGGGAGCATTGGCCTGAGATGCCAAAATCTCCTCCCCTAATGGTGAAGTGATGCTGGTCCACAATGTGCCGAGTATACGGTACTGAGGGATAATAGGCACTGGTACAGAGTCAGATTCTGGATCTGAACCAAATTGTCTGGACAAGGCATCGGCCCATACATTCTTAGTACCAGGTAAGTAGGAGACAATGAAATTGAAAAGAGACAAAAACAATGCCCATCTAACTTGTCTTGAGGATAGTCTTTTGGCCTCAGAGAGGTACATGAGCTTCTTATGATCGGTCAGAATCAATATGGGAGCCCTAGTGCCCTCCAACAGGTGACACCATTCACGTAAAGCCAAGATAATCGCCAAGAGTTCCCGGTCACCAATGACATACAGACTCTGGCTTTGGTCATCTTTTTCGAGAAAAATCCGCATGGTCTCAACGTCTTATCAGGACCTGGTATTTGGCCCAACACTGCCCCTACTCCGGTCTCAGAGGCATCCACCTCCAACGTAAATGGTAACCCAGGAATAGGATGCGACAGAACTGGGGCAGTGGAAAATGCGGTCTTCAAAGTTTTGAATGCCCTGACCGCCTCTGGGGACCAGGCTGAGGCGCTGGCACCCTTATGGGTCATATCAGTGAGTGGCTTAACAATTCCAGAATAATTGCAAATAAATTTCCTATAATAATTTGCAAACCCTAAAAATCGCTGCAAGGGTTTGAGGCCCGTGGGGTGCGGCCACTGAAGCACAGCTGCAAGCTTGTCCTTGTCCATAGCAAAGCCCTCCTTAGAGATCACATAGCCAAGAAAAGCCACACTAGGCCTATGGAAATCGCACTTCTGGAGTTTGCAATAAAACTTGTTTTCTCTTATCCTCTGCAAGACAGCCGAGACATGTCTGTGGTGAGTCTCCAGGTTGGGAGAATATATCAAAATGTTGTCTAGGTATAAGACTACACAGGATTGTAACAAATCCCTTAATACATCATTAATAAATTCTTGAAATACCGCCAGGGCATTGCACAGACCAAATGGCATGACCAAGTATTCGTAGTGCTCCGTACGAGTATTGAAAGCAGTTTTCCACTCATCACCTTCCTTAATCCGAACTAGATTATATGCCGCCCTAATGTCTAGTTTGGTAAAGATGGATGCGCCCTTTAACTGATCGAACAATTCGGTGATGAGTGGAATGGGATAAGCGTTCTTTATCATTATTTTGTTGAAACCCCTATAATCAATACAGGGTCGGAGCTCCCCGTCCTTTTTAACAAAAAAGAATCCAGCCACCGCGGGCGAGGAAGATTTACGAATAATACCACGAGCCAAAGCGTCACTAATGTATTCCTCCATGGGCCGGTTCTCGTCACAGGACAATGGGTAAGTTCTACCCCTAGGAGGCATAGCGCCTGGCACAATATCAATAGCACAATCGTATGGATGATGCTGTGGCAGAGTGCTAGCCTCTCCCTTATGAATACATCGCTGAATGACTGGTATTCAAGTGGTAGGGAGGGAGAGGTACACAAAATCTTAGTAGGGTGTATTAGACAATGAGTGTTACAGTGTTCGGACCAAGACAAGATCTCACATGTCTTCCAGTCAAGTCTGGGATTATGCTTACGTAACCACGGAAATCCCAAAATGACCTCAAAATGGGGAGACTGGATTATCTGGAACTGTAAGGTCTCCTTGTGAAGTGCTCCGATGCAAACAGATAATGGGCATGTCTCCTGGGTGACCTGTGGCAGTACCAGAGGCCTCCCATCAATGGCCTCAATATCAAGCGGAGAGTCTCTGTTCAACAATGGAATATTATGCAGAATAGCAAAGTCTCTGTCCATAAAATAACCGGCAGCACCGGAGTCAATCAGAGCAGGAGTATTCACAGAATCGGAAGCCCAAGAGACAACAATATTAAGCACAGGCTTGTTTAACGTGCCTTCCGGGGACTGGTTTACGCCACCTAGGATCTGTCCCCCCCCACTTGAACCTAGGTGCGTGCGTTTCCCATCCACACGGGACAAGTCTTTAGCAGGTGACCTGTCTTGCCACAATACATACATAGGCCCTGTTTGCGGTGGAAGGAGCGTTCCTCCTTGGACAATCGTGTGAAGCCCACATGCATAGGTTCTATACTCCCAGTAGCAGGACCCGGAGGTATGGGAGGAGAGGGAGGCAAGGGTGGGAAATTAACCCTAGTAGCAGACTCGCTCGTGGGTCTTGATCTACAATCCTTATATATACTCCTCTCCCTTATGCGGGAGTCAATCAGGATGGTATAATCAATGAAATTGTCTAGACCCTCTGGCAAGTCTCTGGCAGCAATTTCATCTTTAATACTATCCTCAAGACCTTGTGCGAAAGCAGCGACAAGCGATTCATCGTTCCAACCTACCTCTGCTGCGAGTGTGTGAAATTCAATGGCATAGTCGGAAACCGTACGTGTGCCCTGTTGGATTCTCATAAGACTCTTGGCAGCAGAGGTGGCACGCCCTGGAATTTCGAATACACTGAGGAAGGCCCTTACAAACTCGGCAAAGTTATTGGTGATCGGTTTACCAGTCTCCCAAATCGGATTTGCCCAAGCTAGAGCTTTGCCTGTCAGTAGTGAGATTATGAACCCCACTTTGCTTCTTTCACTAGGAAATGCCTGAGGTACCAGTTCAAGAAAGATCTCAAGTTGGTTCAGAAACCCTCGGCACAGAGTTGGCTCCCCATCGTATCTCAGAGGGAGGGGAGCGGTAGCAGATAGCCCCTTAGAGGATGAACTAGACGTATTAGCCTGTGCCAATGGTGCCGGAACTGGAGTGGCCACCAAAGGCTGTACAGGTCTCTTGAGACAGGCAGTTTGCTCCAAAATAGCCTGGATAGCCATAGGTAACTGGTCTAACCATTGCTCCTGAGCGTCCATTCTCCATAGGAGATTCTGGGAGATACATTCACCAGCCTTGTCTGAGGTCATGGCCCTTTCGCACTGTCACGGTTTTAATTTGGTTAAGGTAAAACAATGAAGCTTTATTAAGCAAATAATAATGAACAGAATTGCCCTTCACAGGTCCAGACCCAAACAGAGGATAGCTCTTTTGAAGCTGACACAGGTCAGGGTACAATAGAGACTGATATGTACAAAATACAGAAATGCAGAATGAGGACTGGAACAGGAACTGGAACAAAACCCCAGCAGTACTGGTCAGGAGGAGCACTAGGTGAGGTAAGTACTGCAGGGCAGAAATCCCCAATGGAATAGGGAGAGTAGGCTCTACCGGCCTTGCCTGTAACCAGGTAAAGGCAGCCCACGTGACGGCTCAAATCACCACATGGAGGTAATGCCCGGAGGCAACAGGAATAGGCACAGTCTGCAAGGTAGCGCAACCGGAGGCAATAGTAAATCAGACTGAGTATAGCGCAACCGGAGGTAATAGTAAGTGCAAGCAGTACAGCAGCGCAACTGGAGGCAACGGACCGGTACCAGAAGCTATAGCGCAACAGGAGATAGCTGTATGGCACAGGCAGTATAGAAGCGCAACCGGAGGCAACGGATAGGTGCAGACTGACAGGTAGTGCAACCACAAGTGACCACAAAGGCACAGGCTGTATAGTAGCACAACCGGAGGCAACGGATAGGTGCAGGCTGACAGGTAGTGCAACCACAAGTGACCACTAAGGCACAGGCTGTATAGTAGCTCAACCGGAGGCAACGGATAGGTGCAGGCTGACAGGTAGTGCAACCACCAGTAACCGCTAAGGCACAGGCTGTATAGTAGTGCAAACGGAGGCAGCAGTGAGGCACAGGCTGTATAGTAGCGCAACCGGCAACCGTAAAGCAATGGCTATAGAACACTAGACCAGAGGCAACAGATGCACTAGCGGTGAAGCTAATGCTAGGAGAGTAGCCAATGCAGAGACGGTACCATAGAGAGAGGAGGTAAACCAATGCCTGGATAGACACAGAGAGCAGAGTCAGCCACAGCCTGGATCGGTACACAGAAAGAGGTAGTCAGCCAAAGCCTGGATTGGTACACAGCGAGCAGTAGTAACGGAATCGGTCACAGGATCGTAGTCAGGCAAGCCAGGTCATAAACAAATCGGGCAGTGAAGACAGGAGCAAGGTCAGATGAAACCGCATCATACGCAGAACAGGAACACAGCAGCAAACATCTGGTCAGGAACACCACGAAAGGGTACCGATATAGTGACAGGAGGGTGTATATAAAGGCAAGCCCTGGGAGGGGTTGAAAACCCAGAGCCAATAAGAAGCAGCCAATGCAAACCCGGAAGTAAGAAAGTCGCTCAGGCAGAATCTCGGGCACCATGATACCAGGGAATTCCCCTTTCAGCAGGGAAATAATAAAAAACTTGAGATGAGTGTGTTGACAAAGTTTGTGGCAATGCGCGGAACTGAAGACACTGGTTCAGGAAACCTCTGCATTCCATAGGTGAGCCAGCATATTTGTCCGGTAAAGGTATCTTTGGAGGTTTACCAGCTGAGGCCATAGCAGAGCCGGTCGGAGATTCTTGGGTAGGAATCGGGGTAGGTTTCACTGAGGTTGAAGGAGCTGTAAGAGTAGAAGTTAGCAGAATTTCCAGGACAGTGTCCAGCTTGCGGTCTAGGCTGACCACCTGAGAAGCATGAGTGGATAAAACTTGTTCTTGCTGGTCCTGTCTAGTGAATAGATGGTTATGTCTGCTGGGTCTATTATGACTTAATCTTCTTGTGACTGATTATAGATAGTGTTTGGACCTTACATGCAGAACCTCAGTTAAAGAAGGAGAGTAGTACACAAACTATAGAGTTCAAAGACTTTATTAGTATCAGACTACTGGATATTCAAACACAGGAATCTAAGGTAGTTCAAGGACAAGACCAGAGAGAGTTGACCTACTGCACAGAGTGATAGTCGAATGGAAGTCTACTAGTGCTCAGTCTAATGACTGGGATCTATCCGACTGGCTGTACTAGATAGCTAGGCCCAGTCGGAGATAAACCTGCAGCGGATACTGGAACCAAAGTTACTTGCTTCTGTGGAGTTGACTGGAAGCCTGGTGGCAGTTGAGGGTATGCTGGGATCTATCCGACCAGCTGTTCACGTCTGCTGAGACCAGTCGGAGAGCAACCTGCCGCGAGTACTGGAACAGAGGTTACCTGCTTCTTTGGAGTCCACTGGAAGTCTGGTGGTAGTTGAGGGTATTGCAGTCGAGTGGCTGGGATCTATCTGACCAGCAGTTCACGTCTGCTGAGCCCAGCCGGAGATCAACCTGCTGCAGATACAGGAACCCAAGTGACCTGCTTCTTTGGCGTTGACTGGAAATCTGATGGTAGTCGAGGAAGCAGAGCAGGATAAATGAAGAAGCAAGCCAGGGTCGAGCTGGGGGGACTGGAGAGGAAATTCAGTCGGAACACTGACCAGATCAGATAACAGGCACATGGACAGAAGAACAAATAGTAGTTTGAAACTGGTCAAAGATGAAATCAGGATCACGAACAAACAACTGGAATGCAGGATAGCTCAAAGATTAAGCATAGGAAAACAGAAAGTAGCAGTTCTTAAAGGAGAAGCTCCCAATCAGGAAGAGAGGGGAGGAGAAATCCAGGTGAGAAATCACAGCGGCAGTGACAAAAAGAAGAAATTGCCCAATAATTCTTCTCCACTTGCCCCTCCTCCAAAATAATGGATATATTATTAAAAAGCTCATTGCTAGTGGTGGTAGTGATGGTGATGCCCATTCTCATCCCTGTCTCCTATTCCTTCTCAGTTTCTGCTAAAAAGGCCATAAATGTCTTTTCCACCCCAGCTTCACCAGCATCACCACCACCACCACTAGTCCCTACATGCTGCTGCTCTATTACAGACATCTCACTGCTGCTTGGAGGAGGTGACGAGCAATGAGACAGAGGGTCCCCTAATGTCACACTTGGCATTTCTTTTCACCTGAAGAAGACAGACTGCCAGCAAGTGCAGGCAGCTGATCTGTGCTCCGGCTGCTGGTGGCATTGGTATTAATTCTGAGCCTGCTCTCCCCCAAAACCAGTTCTGGCCTCTTCAGGATCATGTTCCACTTGGACATTGTAATGAAGGGAAGGGGAGGACGACTCCCAGAGACAGAGGAATGTTGTGGGTTCCCTTGACCGCTAGTCTGGACGCTCTCAAATGCTTCCCCTACCACGCCCCTAACACTGGTCCCACCGGCTGCTTCACCATTACTGTTACTACTACTACTACAGACACCAACCCCATCAAGTTCAGCCCCAGAGTCTTCCTCCTCACAGTGACTAGTTATATGATGATTTCCCCCTCATTCACTCCTAACACTAACAAGCTGCTGGACCTTTGTAGTAATAGTAGTAGTAGCAGTGGCGGTACTGCTTGGGGATGGCAAGTGTGACTTAGGGTCCCCTGCTGTCACACTTGGCATCATCTTCTCCTTCCCTTCCTCCTGAGTATCACAACACACTAGCAGCTTCATCACTGGTGGCAGCAGCTTCAACACTGGTGGCATTGGCAACAGGAACAGCACATCTAACAGCAGGCACAGTATTGCTGGCAGCAGGTTCAGAACTGGCAGCAGGCACAACACGTCTGACAGCAGGCACAGCACTAGTGGCAGCAGGGGCAGCAATGGTGGTAGCAGAAGCAGCACGTCTAGCAGCAGGCACAGGCAGCTGACCAGTCCTGCTCTCACTAGTACTACCCTCCCTTCGCATTCCCTTTTCTCCCTCCATTCCCATTGCATTTTCTCCCTCCCTTTCCATTAAATTCTCCAAGATCCCTTGGGATGATTTAGGGGGACTGGACAGCATTGGTTCAGTAGTGCTCACTTCCTCCTCCTCAGACTTAGTGGACATAAAAGGGTCCTTCCAGACCCTACTTTTAATATTTTTAAACCTGCTCATAGTGATAGCAGTTACTGTGAGCCTCTCCTGCCTCAATTTTTCCTCAAGATCACATCAGAATAGCACAGCATGTCTACCTCGCTCTGTAGCTGCTTCTATCAAGATTTAACAGAGAAAAGATGAAAACCATGTAAATCAATGGGTGGAAACTCTAGCCATTGAAAAAATGGCGAAAAATGCAAAAAATTTAATCACTAGTTTTAAAGTGGATTTTCCCGCAAAAAAATGTACAACGTGGTTTTTGCAGAATTTCTTGAGGGAACATGGCGACAACTTGCGCCCACCCTATTGCCACCCACAGAAAGGTTCCTAGGATAGGGACAAGATGCAGAGGCAGCTAGGTAACCAGCGGGTAATCACATAGGGTAACACCCTATGAAATAAGGAGCAAATCTGTTAAACTTGGAGATCTGTACTGGTGGGTTGGGACCGCTACACCAGATAATAGTCACTGCACCAATGCCACAGAGTCCTGTAATAGAAGAATGTGCACACAAGGAAATCGGGACCAAAATCCAGCTGTACTGTTGCAGTCCCCAGAAACAGAAACAGGCAGGAACTGAGGCTAAAATCGAAAGCCCTCAAAAACCTGGCTATGAGAAGCCCAAGTATAATTCCTAAACGTAATGGAGTGCAGGCTGAGACCGCTAGTTCTAGCTGATAACTGGCATTCCTAGTCCAAACAGTCTGAACAACACAACCAGCTCACAGACTCGGGGCAAGGTCACTAAACCAGGCAGATGTGCCTTATATAAGATGGTATGAAGCGCTACCCAGGAGACACCAATTCCCCAAAAGCACAACAACCAGACTCCACTTAGACTAGGAAATATCTACCCAAGCACAACCAGTAGAGTCGCCCACAAGGGAACCATGGGTGACCCCGTTGGCAGACCAGACAGACCAACAACATAAGCTTGTCCAGGCAAAGAGGCTGGGGATACTGGGAAGCCCCAAGGATGGAGAGTACTAGGCAGCAGAGGCCCGAAAAGGATGAAGCCTAATTTCAGCTCATCAATATCTTAGCCAGGTCATGTTAATTTATTGCATCACTGCCAACAGGCTACATGCTCCTCATATCAGAAGCATATCACTTTTATTTAGTATTATAGAATACCTCTATCAAATCACTCATTGTGGTTTTATTCTATTTGCATATATGTTTTTTTTTCGGGAGACTCATCATTTAATCTGGTATAATTTATTTGTGCTCATCCCAATCCTTACATAGAATGGAGCAAATCAGTATTTTTTTCTTATACATTGTTATCTCTGTGTACTGAAAATAAGCCCCACATATCCTTTTTTTCCTAATTGGACATTAAGTAAAAAATAAGAATAGTGTAATGGTACCCTGGTTGAACTTCTTGAAAAATTAGTTATTTAATGCTCCAAATGAATTGGAGATAAGAATATATTGTGATCAATCCAGTAAAGTATCTTCATTTCAAGAGAATACTAATTTTACCCAATTATCAAGCATAAAGTGGCCAGCTCAGTGGGCACTTCCATTACTGTGGGATTGCTTTGGATGTGTATAGTCCCTTTTGTGAGAAAACACTGTACTTACATCTTACTTATGCACACCTACTAATTCTAGCATGTGTTAACCACACTATATTTGTACCTTCACCACACCAACATTCTATATCACCAGCTGCTGCTGGATCAGGTAAATCACATTTAGCTTTCCATTTCCAATGGCTCTATTCTCTAGGTAATGCTGTGCTTTTATTACACTTTGTGTCCATCATTATGTTGCATTCTATTAAAATGCAATTTAATATACTGGTAAATTAATTGATTGGTTTACATTAAGTTCATAACTTTTATACTGTATTCTTGGCTTCTTTTGTGCCATAAAATGTTTCCCCTTGGCCACGTTCCTGTTATCTCCCCCACATTGGAACTCGTTCCAAGCCTCCTTGTGGAACCTGCTTACCCTCATCACTAAAAATAATTGATGCACATGTTCATATTGGAACAACAGTGAGTTCTGGATAGACAGACATCACAGCTTCACCAAACTGTCTGAGCGCATGTCTGCTGTGGAAAGCATATGCACTCCAACTCTTGTATATTAATAATGGAATACTCTCTAAACTATGAACCCTATTTCCTCCATAATAAATAGTTAGAGAAGCACATATTCGTCCCACTGCAGACATGCGCACAAACAGTTTGGTGAAGCAGTGAGGTTGGTCTATCCAGAAAGCATCATAATTCCATTATGGACATGCTCATCAATTGTTTTTAGTGATGAGGGCATGCAAGCTCCACAAGGAGGCGTCCAGTGTGTGGGAGATACGGAAACATGGCCAAGGGGAAGCACTCTGTGAAAACAAAGAAGCCAAGAATACAGTATAAAAGGTTTGAACTTAATGTAAAATGTGAGCGCCTGATGAAGTAGCATGATCCAAGAAATGCATCAGGCATGTTAAGGTTACATGTACATTGCTATTTTATTTATTTTTTTAATTAATTTTATGACTGATCAGTCTTTGTATACACATTGTTTTTATAAATAAAATAACTTTTTCCACCATTATAAGGTTCAAATGATACCCTAGTAATGTACCGACGTTTTGATGGTCATATATCCCCTTTTTCCTCCATAGGAGGTCTATCCATCCTATAGGCATTGTTTATCCTTCAGTATGAGGTTATCTGGTGAGCCCTTGGTTGGATCAAAAAGACTGTAAGAAAAAGAGAGGAGTGGATAAAAGGTGGAAATTCTGGAGGTACCTGCACTGGAGGTTATCCAATGGATGTCTTCATACCTAGAGGCTAGTCTCTGCCTCAGAAAAATGTGAGTAGTGCTATATTGCAAATAAGAATGTGCTACAGCATGGTGGTGGTTGATATACTGAACAGTCTGCACTTAGAGCATATGCGTCTTTCTTTGTGTGTTTTCTCTCCATGTCTTTGAGGAACTTTTTTGCCAGAAGTTCTTATTGAAATAGCAGCAATGGCATAGTGAAAAAGTGGAAATCTTTATGTATATGAAGATACATTATCATTCTCTATTTGACTGGTAGGACTGTAGCTGTATATATTGGTCTCATTTTCCCTATTATCTGTGGTATTTTGCTCTTCAAAGATTGGTTTGCATTGTGTGGTGAATTGTTTTTACTGACATACTACATACACTTTGAGTAACTTATTTGTGCTTCCTCCTCCCCATCCCTGCTTTGTCTACCCCTATTTTTGTTCTGCATGTACATTTGCATGTAAGTGCAGCCATAGCAGGTACATTCACACCCAAGTGCAGCCATAGTAGGTATATTTGCCCCCAAATACAGCCATAGCATGTACATGCAGACCCAAGTGCAGCAATAACAGAAAAAACACAGACCCGAGGCCAGCCATTACATTTACATGTAGAACAGAGCACTCAAAGCACATGCACAATGTGAAACCACATTGCGCTCACATGCACAAGCATTAGATATTGAAGCTTGCAGATCCTAAGTGTAGAGCTATAAATCACATGAAGATGGAGACAAAGATATCCTTACATGACTTTTCCAACAGATGAAAAAATATGGAAGAAAAAACACCCAACATGCAGAGAACAAATGGCCCAAAGCTAGCCATAAAATATATACAGCCCTCTTGAAACACCAGTTCAGGATTAGACAACTTAAACAGGCTTCCCTCGTAGCTGAACATAATTGAAAAAATTAAAACACCTGGGGCTACACCCATCAGTAGCATTCTCAGTGAAGTGACATGCTATACTAGAAACAGAAGAAAGGAACACAAACACAAAATCATACCTGAGGGCAAGTAGATACCGAGTAGTTTATGAGCAAGTGGCATGGAAAGCCCTGACCTACATATATATATATTTAGGTAATCCAAATAAGAAGATAGAATATTTCTCAGATAAGCCCAAATCTGCATATACTCGTTCTAGCATCTGTAAGAATGTTGATGAAAGAAACATAATTCCTAGCACTCCCTCTTTTGCATCTACAACTGTTTATGCAGGAATACCCTGGCTGCTACAGGGTCTCCAACCAGGTGGCCCAGAAGGAAGGGGTGAACCTGGAGCTTCAGAAGGAGGGAGAAAAATAACTCCAACTGGGGAAGAGCAGAAAACACTGCCATTATACATCAAAAGAAAAAAAGCAGCATTCAAACGAAAGTCATCAACTAAAATCCTATCAGCTTCAGAAGACAGAAAAAAAGGCGAGGGGGGTCTATTACACTGTTTGAATTTTGTTTGACATGTTCTCCATCCCATCAGCTGAAAGGGGAGGAGCTAACCAATCTGGTGAATCCTGCCATGGATGTCCAGCAACGTAAGGAAATAGTATATTTCCTATAGAATGCATTATAAAATAAAGTTGGTCTTTCAGATACCAGTAGGCAACGTTGCTAACAATTTGATTCAAAAAAAAAGTTTGAGCTGCAATAAAGTTTTAATGAAAAATGTCCTGGCAGGGGGAGTATCCATGCTTTGCTCAACAGGAAAAGCCCTATAACAAACATTTTGTTTGATGCTATACAATTGCCCGAGGTCTGCAATAAGCTCTGTTTAAAAGTTGTTAGGTCATAGATTAAATGATCTTAAGAGAGTATTCATATCTCGTTTTCTTGTGGTTACATGACAACGGCTGCGTTGACAGTTTTCTGTAACACTTGTTCATTTTTTTCATCAGTTGGAGAAGCAAATCTGGAAAACTACAGATTATGCCTTAAAACAGTAGACTATAGAATAACCTAATTAGTATCATCATCAGCAGCAGCCATTGTCAATGCCTCAGCAAGCCTCCAGCAACTTTGGCCCTGTGCCTTTTGTTGCCACTGTGTACTAATAAATTTGGTAATTTCATATACCCATCTGGTCTTTGTTCTTCTTCTTCTTGAGTATCGTGTATAATCCATTCCAAAACTAGATGGTCCATCTACCGTCAGGACTTCTTTCTGTGTGGCCTGCCCATTTTCATTTCAGATACTTTATTATTTCAATGATGTCATAGACCTTTGTTTGCTGACAAATCCATGTACAAGTTTATCAGTCTCTTTTTGTCATGTTTACAATTTGCCATTCCATACCTCTCTGTGTAACCTTAAAGGGATAGTAATACTTCGTTTTAACTTTATTTTATTTTGTAGGCATTAAAAAAACGTGAAGAATGATATATGTCTTATCTCTCAAACCTTTATGGTTTAAGAGATATTCACAAGCAAAGTTTCCCTCTCCCGTCCCTTTTTCCTAGTGTAAGCCATCTCTTCTCAGATGTGAATCTGGCTGTAAGACCAGACAGATAACAGAAGGGGACAATCTTCTTTGTATGAAAAGAATGAAAGCCCTTCCCCCCTTGACAAGTTTTTAAGCTTTTTCCCTTATCTTAATTGAAGATTGTCCCTCTCTGCAGTCTACCTGGGCACCTCCCTTCTGATGTGGCTGAACGGGGGGGGGATACTTTGCTTGTGAATATCTCTTAAACCATAAAGGTTTCAGAGATAAGACATATATCGTTCTTCATGTTTTTTTAATGCCTACAAAATAAAATAAAGATAAGACGAAGTATTACTATCCCTTTAAGTTTTTGTATGGCTTTGGCATTCAGTGTCCATGTTACACAGCAATACATAAGGACTGGGAGGATACATTGGTCAAAAAAAATTTCTGCCTGAGGCAATGTGTTAAATTTGTCTTAAAGACAGTATTAATAACTTTTTCAAATGCGTGCCATCCCAATTTTATTCCTCACTCAATTTCCACCATGTTGTTTATATCTGTTGATATTTCCTGTCCAAAGAAAATATACTTGTCCACTTCTTGTAATTCTTGTCCATCTACTGTGATTTTCCTTGGTATGGCAAATTTGTTAAACATGTTTTATTGATATTTATCTTCAGACCAAAATGTTTGTTTTTCTGTTTTAGCTATTTGTGTTCTTGCAGTTCTTCAGGACTACTTGCAAAGAGTATGATATTTTCTGCAAAACTTAAGTGATGTAGATCATATGTCCTTTTTTGTCCCAATTTAGTTTGCAGAAATGTCTTCTAAACAAGCAGACAATGGTTTCTGGCAGATTGTGTATCCTTGTTGGACTCCTTTTTCTATGTTGATCTGGACTATCACTGTTGACGTTTATTGATACAGTTGCCTTTTCATATACTGATTAGAGGATATTGATGTAAGCTCTGTATATTCCTTGGTTGATCAGGACATCGATTATTCTTGCTTTTTCACTGAATCAATGAAGGATATGCATAATGGAAGGTTGTATTCATTATGCTGTTCTATAACGTGTTGCACTGTCTGGATATGGTCCATTGTACTGAAACCTCCCTGAAGCCTGCTTGTTCTTTAGGTTGTGCCACATTAAGTATTGTGCCCAATGTTCTTGGTAGTACTTTTGTGAAAACCTTGCCTACCACTGGAAATAGGCTTATTGGTCAGTAGTTTTTTAAATCTGCCTTATCACCTGGGATATCAGTGGGATGACTTCTACATTCTTCCATGTTTCAGGCACTTTGCTTTCAATATTTCAGTCTTCTTCAGGTCCAGCTGCTTTGCCATTTTTCATTGATTTTATTGCAGCTTCTACTTCTTCTACCACAACTTCTACACAGCTTCAGCCGCTGGCACTGCTTTCAGCTGTCCTTCATCCATATAAAGATTTGACTAAAATTCTTCCACTCATTTTAGTATGTTGTTGAGTTTTTACTGACATACCAAATTCAAGCTTTAAAGGGCTAGTAATGTTTCAAAATAAAAGCAGCTCCATTTAATCATCATAGTATTTGGGCCATGGAGAGTGTTAATTCAATACTATCAGAGTTGTAGTACAAGAGTAATTGAATGATAAAGTATCCCGCTCCCACCCCTTTTACTGATGTAACACTGCTCACCTCAGAGCAGCAAGACTGTCCGTTTGGATCGCAGAGAGGGACAATCTTCAGTGATCATAAGGAAAATGTTACGGTTTTTAGGACTCTCAGACCAATAAGTGAAAATAAAACACACTTTATTAAAGTGAATAATGCACAATTACGCCCTCTAGAGGCGGTAGGTAATACACAGATAAAGTAGACTGAGATAATACAAGGGAAATAGCATAATGGACATAAATGCAAATCAGTATGCACTAGGATGATATAGACCCCTAAGGGGTTAAAGTCCAAATAACAGTCAGTCTCAGATGTGGAAGTTTGACACGCCCTGGATGTTAAATAGGCTGTGCTGTACAGATGATGTTCATCAGGTGCCGAGGAACGAGCTGCCTTGCTAAGGTGGTAGATAATAAGCAGAATGGGTAACAACTTAGCCCCCACGGGCGTAGCTACAGGAACTGCTTTCGTATGTGCAAGTGCGAATAGCCCCTTCGGGCGTAACGGAAACCGGCCTGCAATGCAAGAGCTAGTAACCTCCTCAGGTGTAATCGAATGCAGTAATACTAGAGCCAGAGCCACTAGCCCCCTCGGGCGTAGTACCGGATAAGCCAACAATGAAGCCAACACTCTGTGTCAATGATCTCGTCGGTAACCAACACCGGAGAGCCTTAAGCGCCCAAACGGCCCAAACTGTATGGACACTCTGCAACGTTAGACTAGAGTTGCCGACGGAGAGCGGCCAACTCAGCAGCAGTATCACTTGCAACGAGGCTCGTACAGGAGATAGAGAGAGTGAATCAGAGGCAGCACTGCAAGAGTTAAAATGCACGTTTACTCGAGGCTTCAGCGCTACTGCAAGGCTCTGTAACGTTACTCGAGGCTTCAACGTTACAATCAGGCTCTGCAAGGAGAGGAAGGCCCACGGAATACACACAGCTCTGCACTAGAACGAGGCACAGCACTATCGAAGGAATCACCAGGCAAGGCAGTGGCACAGACGTGGG
Organism: Rhinophrynus dorsalis; assembly: GCA_037306005.1. Classification (NCBI taxonomy): domain Eukaryota; kingdom Metazoa; phylum Chordata; class Amphibia; order Anura; family Rhinophrynidae; genus Rhinophrynus; species Rhinophrynus dorsalis. The sequence continues at coordinate 112,388,246 of CM074725.1, forward strand.
CAGCAGGGACTGGAAAATGTCGCGGCGGCGACAACTGGAACGCAGGTCACTGGAACAAGCTGGAAGTCGATCTTCGGAGCAGGAAGTCAGCCGGGCCGGGTCATACACAGGCAGGAACGTCAAACTAGCCGGGTCAGGATCCAAGGGTGGTCCGCAGACGAGCCGGGTCATACACAGGCAGGAACACTGGAGAATGGTCAGGGCAAGCCGAATCGGTACACAGGAACTCAGAATACAGGAACACAACAATAGCACTACTGGCTCAGGAACACCACGAAAGGGCAACTGACAAAAGAGATAGCCAGGTATAAAAAGGTCATCAGGAGGCGGGTCAAACTCAGTCAGCAAATCAGTGACATCCACCACTGAGAGTGACAGGAATCACAGGCACTGTGATAGAAAACCCGAAACACCTGTAAGAGGAGCAGGGTTTCCCTCTGATCACAGTAAGACGATTGTCCCTTGCTATTATCTGTCTGGTCAAGTGACCAGATTTTACATCTGAGGGGAGGCGGCTTACACTAGGTAAAAGGGTCGGTAGGGGGATACTTTATCATTCAATTACTCTTATACTACGACTGAAAGAATTGGAATAACACTCTCCTTGGCCCAAATACTATGAAGACTAATTGGAGCTGCTGTTTTTGTGAAACATTACTATCCCTTTAATGCAAACATTTGGCTCCTATACATGGCCATCTTTCTTTTGCTTTCTTTAGCACTTGATTTTCTTCCAGTGTCCTGTCAAAGAGTGAAAGTGTGCATTTCTTCTTTTTTTGCACTTCCTTATGATCTTGAACATTTCTACATATTCTACTGTTTCTAACATTACCATCTTGCTTCATTTCTCATTGTCTTTTCATCATGGCAACAGTTTATTTTGATATTCAGGTTGTTTTTTCTTGTTTCACAGTAGGTTGCTAGAGCATGGGCAGTGTTTACGATAGTCTCAATAACTTTTTCATAGTGGTTTGAAATGTCCATGTCTGGAAGGACACTGAAGTGATAAGACCATGCTAACTCAAAATTCTTATTTTTCAGTAGCTGGTTAGTGTCAATCTTCATGTTTGTCTATTTTTGCTCTCACGAGATGATGGTCACTTCCAATGTTAAATGATTTAAGACTGAGCAGTCAGTGAATATTGTTATATTATTTACAAGTATGAAGTAGGTTTCACTTCTACAACCATTAGTTCTTTTCCATTTCCATTTTTTCTAGGCCTTTTTCATGTAGAATGAGTTCAAGATGTACACATTTTGTTCTTCTGAAAATTCGGTCAGTTGATATATCTCTCTATATTCTTTTTTTCCAATTCCATGTTGTCTGATCGATTTTTCATTATTTTGGATCTTACCAATTCTTGCACTGAAATCTCACATTACTTGTCCTGTTTGTAGAGGTGTAATAAATCACTATAAAATTCTTCAGCTTCATCATCACTGTGGATACTTGTAGCGGCACAAATTTTAATGATCTGAAGAACATAGCGACTTTAGTTTTATAGCTTTTTCTATTTTTACAAGTGAGTGTCAGTATTTTGTTAATCAAGAATCAGATTCCTCCACATCTTCCATCAGTGTTTCCTTTATAGTATTAGCTAGTGTCCATCTTCTAATTTAACTACATTTTCATATTTTTTAATAGTCTCTCATTAGCCGATAATGTCCCAATTGATGTTACGTTCTTGTACTAGGTTCCTCTAAGACTGAATGTTGAGTGTTCAGATGTGTAAATACCAAAGGCAGACTGATAGAACCCGGCAAGTATTAGCACCCTCTACCATTGAGCTGGTCTTCCTGCTGCATAAGTAGCAGCTTGCAAGCCTCCGGGGGAATTAGGGCCATTGTTTTTTTTTGTGAAGCTGTACTGAGGGAATGTACCATAATCTGTCATGATGGGCCACTGTGGGTTGGCAGATTTAGTCTGATGTCTTAGCTTTGATCTGTCCACCTCGAGTGACCCTCTCGGGAGCATACACTACAGATAGCATAGTTCTTGGTTTCCTTTACATTTCATCAAAGTTTTAATGAAAAACTTCCCAACAGGGGATTATCCGTGCTTTTCACAACAGGAAAAGACCGATAACAAATATATTTTTCCATTGAAACAGTTAATTGCTCCTTTAAAAATATATATAATTTTTTTGCTACAATATTTTGATGCTATACAACTGCCCAAGGTCTAGAAATATAAGTAAAAACATTTTTTGCAATATGTTCTGTTTAACAAATTATGTTAGAGCACAGATAAAATGATCTTACAAGAGTCTGCAAATCTCCTTTTCTTGTAGTTAAATCACGACTGTTGCGTTGGCGGTTTTCTTGAACTCTTGTTTCATTTTTTTCATCAGTTGAAGAATCAGAAATCTGAAAAGTAAAAAACATTCCATAAAAAAAATGTAGACTATAGAATAAGCTAAATAGCATGCCATCAATTAATATATATCACCATATTTTTAGCTAATGCAATGCACTTGATTTTTGTTTATACATTAGGTTTTGTTTTTTTTTTTCAAAAACATATTTTATTCAGTAATAAAAAGAATGTGGTACATAGTAAAATACAAAAGAAATAATCAGGCAACAGTAAATAATCAAAGAGATATGAAATATGCACTGAAATAGTGTGGTGCACTCCTAGACCCTAAAAATCCAGAATCCAACATAAGTCAAGGGGAAAAAGAGAAGGACACAAAACAGAAGAATCCTTCCCCCTTATCCTCTCAGAAAGCGGGTCCATTAGTGGAGGCACACAACAAAAAAATATAACCAAAAATAAATGTACCAAAAAATATTTGACACTCGAAGTACAGAATACATAACATAACATTCCATTAAAAACATGTAAAAACAATAGAGGAGAGAAGTCGCTTCCTGAATTACATATATCAACAAATACATCGAACAGAGAAACTGTATACAGAGATCAATAACAGATCCGATATAACCCCTCTGCAACAATCTCAAACAATAATATATATACCAACATCATCCCATTCTCTGGTAAGTACAAAAAAATAAAGGATGATACAATCCAATGGTAAAAATAAAAAACAAATATATACTAATCTGCTATACGAAATATCAGTCCCTATTATAAGGTGCTAGTATCAAATTAGTGCAATAACCTATCACCCAATAGGTAAGTAAAAAGATATACACAGATTACCTGCCTAACATCTAAAATAAAGCCCACTTTAAGAAATGCTTAAGGAGACCTACAAACAAATAGAGATTCAAAGGGTGTCAGTGACCTAGGTTGGAAGGGGTATGGAGAAATGGTATAAAGAAAGTGGCGTATCTGTCTGTATCTCCACGATTCTGTAGAAGGGTGGCCATAATTCATGCCCAGCTCTTCAAGGGAGGGTAGGTGCCCTAAGGGAAGAAGATTATCTAAGTCATACAGACCACAGTCCATCCATTCTTTGAAAAGGGCCCTATGCAATCCAGGGGGGAAATCCAGGTTTCCCATTATTGCACAGAGAGGGGAGGTGCTGGAACTATGTGATGTGATGCTTTTGTCCCAAGCGCTAAGAAGGTAACATAAGATAGAGTTTTGTTGCAGAGGCAGATGCAGATTCCTAAAGTCTGCCCAGAGGAGTTGGATTGGGTCAATATGACCGAAAACCAGGAGCATCAGAGAGGGCCAATCCAGGTAGTGGGAACTAGAAGATAATTCTCTGAGCATCAACATTTCCATAGCAGCATGGCAAGCAAAAAGGTCTGTGAGATTGGACATGTTAAAATAGTGAGGTTGTGTGGGACCAGATCGTGAATAGGTGTTAATGAAACTCCTAAATATTGTATGGATTGTGTGCGCCATGGGAAGGGGTATTTCTTTTGAAGGTGGGCAACACCAGATTGTGGAGTAATCAGATTAAGAATCTCTGATTTAGAGTAATTCATTTTAAGAAAGTCTGAATGCAATGAGTGGAGAGTAGGGATAGTAAAGCAGAAATAGGAGTTAAGGAATAGAAAGAAAAAGCAGATCATCCGTCTAGCTCACCAACTTAATCTCTCTGTCTGACACCTTAAGGCCACAAATGTCGGATGCAGTCATATGGTAGACAAGAGCGGTTCTAATGTAAGAATGAAAAGCAGGGGAGAAATGGGACAGTCCTGTCTTGTACTGTTCATGATGGAGAAGGGGCTAGACAAGGTACCATATGCACAGACATGGACTGAGTGAGCAAAGTAAAGGAACGAGATATCCAAAAGCATATTAGGACCCAGACCAATATGCCAGGTCGCCGTGTGCATGAAGTCTCTATTCACCCTGTCAAAGACTTTCTCAGCATCAAGCGACAGAAGTAGTGAGGGGACTGAGGAGGACCGCGCAATTTGCATGAGCATGATGTTGTTTCTGGTCTCTCTGCCTGGAATGAAGCCAGCTTGATCTGGGCTTATGATTGGAGGAGTTTTAGTCCATCTGCAATCAATCTGGCAAAAATCTTCATATCAGTATTTAGGAGGGATATAGGCCTATAGCTACTGCTTAAGAACGGGTCTGTCTTTTTCAGGATAATTGTGATGTGTGCTGACAGTGATTGAGGGGGCCAAACCTGACCTGAGATTACAGCATTAAAAGTGGAGATCATGTGGGATGTTAGTATCAATGGCTGGGAGGCCATCAGGGCCAGGGCATTTACCAATGGGGGTGCGTTTCAGCGCAAATGAGACTGCCTCTACTTAAAAAGGGGTTTCAACAGAATCTAAAGGAAGGCTAGGTAAACGGGCCTTGTGTAAAAAATCCAACAGTGCTGGGACTATAGGGGCAGCTGCCATCTCTCTCTGTCAGATCGGAGATTATATCATTTGGAATAATAAGATTTAAAAGCTTCTGCAATCGGCTCACCGGTGAAGACCTTTGATCTCAGCTCATCTACAACATGATGTATGTGGGACACCTTCCTGGACCTCCATACTAAGGAAGTGAGCATCTTGCCACATGTATTGCCTTGCAGAAAATGATTGTACTTAAGCCACAGATAGGATTTCATGAGTTGGCTTTTCAAGAGTTCAGATAGCTCTCTTGGCATTGGCCAGAAAAGTGAGAACAGTCGGATCAAGTAGCGATTTGTGACATATCTCCAAGGATCTGATAGTTTCCAGAAGGTGCGACATATGGGCATGATGAAACTTCTGTTTCCAGGCACTTTGAGAGATGAACATGCCTCTCACGTAACATTTGTGAGCTTCCCAGACACTTGGCTGAGGTACCTCTGCGGAAGAATTATTCGAGAATTAAGTATCCAGACCTGTACTTATTTTTTCCTGTGTGGCTGGGTCTTCCAATAATGTTTAGTTTAGCCTCCATGAGCATCCCAGCCAAGGAAACCCCGGGGAGAGAGGGAGAGTGAGACGGGCATGATCAGATAATGTGACAAGGAGGATTTCCACCTTCAAGACCATCCCTAACTGATGATGGCTAAGAAAGAGATAGTCAAGATGTGAATAGCTATTATGCAGGTGAGAAAAAAAAGGTGTAATCCTTCGATGACAGATTTAAAGTTCTCCAGACATCAACTAGCTGCATGTCAGTGAGTAAGGATAGCACATTCCTAGCCAAAGCGTGGGGATGATGGGCACGGGAGGGAGTGATCAAGGTGGGGTTGGATAACCAAGCTGAAATCCCCCCGACCACCAGGAGTTCATCATGGAAAGTGTCTAGGGAGTGCAGGGCATACTGGAAAAAGGGGAGGTGTGTTGAGTTGGGAGCGTAAAAATTTGCCAACGTTACATTCTGACCATTCTGGACACCTTTTACAAATAGGAAATGGCCTTGTGTGTCTGCACAGGGGTCTACTAGGTCCACTGTAATTTTCAATGTATTAAAATTGTGACCTCGAGTTTATTTTCCATTGCAGAGGCTGTACAGATATTAGGGGAGAGCTGCGGTGACCAGTGTGGTTGTAACTTCTATGAAAATTTGTCTCTTGAATAAAAAAATATGTCCACTTTGAGTCCAGAGATTTCCCTGATTAACATGGCCCTCTACTCAGGGCTGTTTAGGCCCTTAACATTATATGATAGGACTGAAAAGGAAGGTAACGGCATAACTGGTTGTATATGGGTAATACACAAAACAAAAACGAAGAAAGGGAATGTCCTAAAAAAAGGAACTACCTAGTGTGACCCTTAAACAAGCACTCCTCCTTCTTATTCCCATTAGCAGTGGCAATATCTGCCGCAGCAAGGACCAGTGAGATAGACCAAAAGCTCTCACATAACTGTCATCATATTAAAATCAAACTTTATTATCAGTTAAACTAAAAATCATATAAAAAAAAGACTAGATAATGGCTATCAGCACCTATAATACATCAAACAATGGATATGTCTGTAGAGATTAGAATATCCAAATAACTCCACAGGGCAGTACTACGTGTAAGTGTATCGTGGAGTCCCTAACTAATCGAGGAAGAGCTACAACATAATGTAGTTCAATCATCAAGCAATGGGACTCTATAAGCGCAGTATGTGTGTACAACTGTGCAGGATAGATCAGGTAAAATAAATAATCGCTAGCATCCTAAATGAGTATTCGGAAGATTAGTATAAAGTCTGTAGTATCCAATCAAATTGCTCCAAATTCAACAGACTGGTTGGACTACCACAGGTGTAACACAATAGTCTTCCCCGCCAAAATCTCTCCTTTCCTGCTCATAATACTATGTTAATATGACTGGGAAATCACTATCCTGCAGCAGAGGAGGATAAATGCAATAGAATCACTAACGTGATTCTTTATACATGGTAATGAGGTGAAGTTCCTAATCATGCTCAGTATACATTACAATTTCAATTCGTAGTGCTAAACAATGTAATGAAGACTCGTAAAGCTTAGCAATACGATAGAGCTCGCACTGCTTACCAATCACAAAGAGATGAGGTGACAGAATCACTAACGTGATTCGTTATGCTTGGCAGTACAATGAAGATCAATCATTTAATTAAAGTTATACTCGTTTTGCTATGCTCTACATTAGCGGTCTATCTTCCGTTTATAACTCATTTTGCTTTGTGAAGCAGTAAGGATCAGTTTCCTGATTTTACTCAGTAGCCTTGCAATGCAATGGAGATCGATTTCCTGATGTAAATTTGTTATGCTTTGCAATGCAACAGAGACTTGTTATGCTTCGCAATGCAAAAAAAGTCGCAATGCTAAGTAATTATAAAGAGATGTAATCCAAATAACCATGCGAGATCTCAATATGCATAAAGTACCACATCTCATATCCCCTAAATTGCAAACTCTGCTGTATTGTAATCAAAATTTAGTAGGGTAACTTCTTCTAAGCAACGGGATTGTCAGTTCACATATGAACTAATGGCGAGTTCTAATTAGAGGAGTTCCCTTGCTTCTTACTAATCTGAAATAGATTTGAAGTTTGAAAGGGGAATTTCTAAACTAAAAAGATAGAAACCCTGCTATATAAAGGACACCCATTCTGCCATGCATACTCAGTACCGGGGCATATCCGGCTTGCCAAATTAGAATGCAGAATGGGGCCACACACATACACGTAGTAAATTGGATAAGTACAAATTCCATTCATAAATCGCACCATGCTCAAGTTTTATGGTGTGACTGGAGAAGTATCAATAGGCCATGATTATTACAATACACACCACACAAAAGAGTTGCGGTGTGAATAGAGAAAATGTCAGGCGGCCATTATCACGTTACACATGTTTCGCCATTGGGCTTCATCAGACTTGAGGTGATACTGACGGGCAGTCATATTTAAACCTTAATAGCCCTCTAGTGGCCAAAAGATAGTAACAATGTTGCAAATGAATAGAATAAACTTTATTGTACCTTACAAATCAGACACAGGGATAAATGAATGAATAAACACACTGTTAATACTGTAGTATGTATATCTATTTATGTATCATTTCAATTCTTATTCTGAGTTTGTCTATCTACTGTGTTGTTAATAATCATACATTTAAGAAACCCAGACTGAAAAAGGGGGTTGATACTATATGAATAAGACGATCTGATAGAGACTAATAAGGTAAACACAAATGTTTCTCAGAGATGGGCAGTTAAGCACATCTCCACATTCATGCCAAATGGCACCATCGTGTCAAGAAGAAATATCCATTTGTTTTCAATTTGTAATTATCTTTTTTCAAGATCTCCTCCCCTAACACCAAGACTAAATTTTTCCAAACCCCAGACCTTCGGTCCTTTGGTCAAAGAATTGTGATTTATCAAAAAATGTCTGGCCACACTTGTAATGATTCTTCCTTCGCTCTGTTGATCTTTGGCATTGACAATGTTGTGTAGATGTTCCAGAACTCTCTGTTTAATCATTCATGTAGTCATGCCAACATATTTCAGATCACATGGACAGGAAAGGCAATAAATAGCCCCCTTAGTCTCACATGTAATTAAATCTTGAATTTTATGAGTTCTTCCAGTTCTATCCATAAACTCTTTCATCTTAATCATATGTGGACATAACTTGCATCTCCCACATGGAAATGATCCTTGAGTGCTAGGTCTCTGTCTTTGACTATTCTGGAAGTGGCTCCTTACTAAATAGTTGAATAAATTAGGAGCTTTCCTGTATGCTGTGCATATTGTATCTCCCAAAATTTGAGCTAAATTAGGATCCTGTTTATGAATTGGGAGATGCTTATTGATGATATATTCTGTTTATATTGTATGCTGAAGCCAGTAATAAAACGTATACCTTTAGAGGGTAATTTTCTTTTGGGATTCAGTAAATTCTCCCTAGATTCACGCAAGGCTCTATTATAGGCCAATTTAAGATTAGAATTAGAATATCCTCTCTGTTTTAAACGTTCTTTAAGTACTCTAGCCCTAACCTTGAAAGTATTAACATCTGAGCAATTACGTCAAATTCTCAAATATTCTCCCACCGGTATGTTACGTTTAACACTAGGCAGATGATGACTAGAGAAATGCAGAATACTATTTGTAGCTGTGTGTTTACGATATAAAACACTCCCCAAAGTGCCATCGTCCTGTCTTTTAATTGTTATATCTAGGAAATTGATACTGTCAAGATTAAATTCCAGTGTGAGTCTTAAATTTAATTGATTGTTATTAAGACAATCAATAAAATTGTGTAGCTTATCAATTGTGCCTCGCCATAGAAACAAGATGTCATCTATATACTGATACCATACTAGCACGTGGTTAGTATATTCCTCCAAATTTTCTGAGAAGACTATTTCTTGCTCCCACCACCCGAGGTACAGATTAGCATAGGCTGGGACACATGCTGTTCCCATTGCTGAACCCCGGACTTGCAAATAAAAGGTGTTATTGAAAATGAAATAATTGTGTCTTAACACAAAAGAGAGCATTTTAAGAATATAGTCCCTATTTATACTATCTTCCTAGTTATACCTAATCAGATGGTATTCAATTGATCGACATCCATTGACGTGATCTATTGAAGTATATAAGGATTTCACGTCACATGTCACCAGTAGAGTATCAGCATCTATGGGTAATTGATCAAGTTTAAGAAAACATCAGTATTATCTTTCACATATGAGGACATGTAGTCCAACATAGGCCTTAATTGAGAATCAATATATTTACTCAAGTTCTTGCACAGACTTTCATTCCCAGACACAATTGGGCGACCTGGAGGTACTAGTTTATTCTTGTGTACTTTGGGTAACAAATAGAATGCAGATACTTTGGGATAATCCATCTTAAGGAAAAGTTTCCCTTTAGAATTGATAATTAAGTCTTTGGTCGCATCTTCTGTTAGCTTATTATAAAGTTGTATATGGGTAATAGCTTATCATGAGCCTGTGGGGAAGCCCAGGAAAGGGGTGACAGAGAGCAAAAACTAAAAGAGAAACATGTACAGTGCTCAAATTCTCGCAGGAATTGCATATATGTTTAAAAGCAGAAAAGATAAATAGTCCTTATGTACTTTAACTGATATGAATGGTGTTGTCACCGGGTGTCAGCTTCTGTCTCCGGTGTACTCAGCGGCACCTGTCGCATACAAGCGAACTAGAAAAGAAGAAGAGAGAGCGAGCACTATCGGAGAGCAAACTCCAAATATTCTAAAACTTAATGTCATTGAGTGTACTCATTAGATGTTTTCTTGATAGAATAGCCCAACAAAATGGCCAAAGAGCATTGTCCGTGAAGAGAGGGGGTCACCTCCTCCTCCACTCTGTGGTGGAATGAATCTGTGCAGATAGATGAGACTTGGATCTGGTTCTTAGCAATCCTTGGCTGGAAATAGACCAGAAACTTTCTCTAAGAGCATCTCTGTAAATAAATTGGCCACTGGGAAGCCCACAAGTTAAGAACACTCACCAAATGATAGCTTGAACCATATAGATCAAGCCAGACCTGGCATGAACCTTAATTCAGTATCTGATGCTTTTGATGACTAATTAGCACTGTGTTCAATAAGTGACAATGTTCGCAGGAATGGTCTCTGAGGGCTTTGGTTGTACATCCCACATATTTAACTCCACATCCACATTTAATGACATAGGTAACATATGTAGTGTCACACGTAATTAGACTTTGTATATCACAGTTATTATTCCTCACTGCACTTAAAGGGATAGTGTTTCATAATAAAAGCAGCTCCAATTAATCTTCATAGTATCTGGGCCATGGAGAGTGTTATTTCAGTACTGTCAGAGTTGTAGTTCAAGAGTAATTGAATGATGAAGTATCCCCCTCCCACCCCTTTTACTGATGTAACACTGCTCAGCTCAGAGCAGCATGGTAGTGTCCAAGTGGATTGCAGAGAGGGACAATCTTCAATTAACATAAGGGAAAAACCTGTCAATAGGGGCAGGGCTTTCATTGTTCTCACAGTAACAAGATTGTCCCTTGCTGTGAGCTGTCTGGTGTGTGGACCAGATTCCGCATCTGAGAGGATGTGGCTTACACTAGGTAAAAGGGGTGGGAGGGGGATACTTTATCATTCAATTACTCGAACTACAACTGACAGTACTGAAATAACACTCTCTATGGCTCAAATATTATGAAGATTAATTGGAGCTGCTGTTTTTGTGAAACATTACTATCCCTTTAAGATTTTATTACATTTGTTGGCTATATATCTACAGTTTGTACATCTACTGTTTAGGCATCTGTATTTGCCCATTGGAGTGTTGGATCCAAAAATACCTCCTTTTTTGTTTATATTGTGTAGATTTTTTGGTTTTCTAGGTGCTACGTAGCCCCTAATATTTTTCACTATCTGTAATTTTTGGTTTGTTGGGTAATATGTCATAGAGGAGTGGATCCTGCTTAATATGTTCCAATTTTCTTTATAATTTTATGGACAAATCTCTGATGTTCCATTGTACTGTGTGATTAGCGTTGGTGCTCTCTTGATTTGTGGCCTTTTGATCTTTGGTATTTGGAGAGTTTCACTTTTTAGTTGTAAGTCCCTATTTTTTGCTGATCCTACCACAGAAGTTTTAGGTCCTCTCTCTAGCAGTTGTTTTGTTACATCTTCAGTTTTTTCTATAAAATCTTTTGAGTCACTGCAGTTTGTTCTTAACCTATGAAACCGGACAAATGGGATGCTGGTAATCAATCTTGGTTAGTGACAACTATCTGCCCTCGGGAACTAGTTGCTGTACACTTTTTTTTTTTTATAGATTGAGCCGACGATGGCTTGATTTGGAATATGTTCAAGTTGGAAGTCCAAAACGTTTAAATTTTTTGGATGAATTTCAGATGTAAAACGTAAACCTATCCTTGGATAGACATTTTAGAGATTGTCTTTCCATAGCGTTAAGGTTATCTTTTAACCTGAAATGCTTTTTGTCTTTAATAGTGGCTCTAAATTCTTCTAAGAGTACTTTGAAAAAAGTGCCTATGTATGGGCCTTTGTACTGGGTGGGGAAAAACTGAGAGCACCTTTTAAATGGAGTGTGTTGAAATTTATCACTGTTGGATTTTTCTATTGTGTCGATGTTTTGGACATTCTCTGACATTAAGGATTACAATATTTCCAGGTTTTCAACATCTTTTTCCCATTCCCCTGAATCACATATCTGGTTCTGATTGTTTTAATGGTATTTTTAATGGTAAAGTAACGGTAAAGACAACTCTCTGGTGAATCTTTTCTGATCAAGCAAGTAGGAGAATTTGTTCTGTTTACAGGTGGGAGCAAATTTAAGTCCCTTTTCTAGAAGGGATTCCGCTTCTTTAGCTAAAACTACTAGAGAGATTAAAACCTGAATTTCCTTCTTGATGGTTAAGTGGATTTATGTTTTCTGTCATTTTTGTTGTTCCTCTTCCTCCCCCTCTTTTACCTCTATCAAAGCAGTTCCTAAGGGGAAGCTGATTCAGCAAAGTATCTCTTGAGATGGACGCTATGGGTTCCATTGCTAACATACTGGGATTTATATTATTATTTGTTTACAATGTCATTGGTTCTTCCTGCTTATTTTGGGGGACATATGCTTTAGTTGTTCCTTCTTTATGTCTTAAGTCATGTCTTTGTTGTACATTATTGTGATTATTTCTTTTGGTCTTTGGTTTTGTTGTTGGGGCCAGAGTCCTATTATTTTGTCTCTTTTGTCTATTAGGGATTCTAAACATGCCCCAAGATCTAACTTGATTATTAATATAATCTTGTTGATCTCTTGCTAATTTCTTAGTTTTCCTCTCTCTTAGTTATTTCTCTAAATTTTCCACTTTTTTCTGTGCTTTGATATCATATACTTTAAATGTATCATCATTGGTATGATTCTGTAAGGTGTCATGAATGTTTTGCATATTTCACTGTAGATAGGCATTGCTCCCTAAATTGTATGATGTGTTTCATATGACTGGTGGAATAATTGTCTAATATTTTTCCCATTCTGTAGTAAATTTATCATCATTAAATCCACAGGGTTTGAAGATTCTCAGTCCTCTTGGTACAATTTTATTGTCCAGATACTGATGTAGAGAGATGATGTCCCACCACAGCCTCAATTCCTGGCAAAGTAGATCCTCTAAGTCCACGAACAACTTTCTCAAATCATTATTAGGCTCTTCTTTGTGAGAAAGTTCAGTTTTATAGATACAGGACCCTTTAAATAATTGCTCTAAATTTTTCTTTCATTAGACTTTAGGGGCTCAATTCTATTACCAGCGCTAAAAATAAAACAGGCGCTATTTTTTTAAGTCAGTTTTTGCTATCCTATTACCCGACTTGTAAAAACAAAACCAGTGGTAATTATACTTACCGTCAGTAAAAAAAAAAAAAAAGCCCTTAGAAAACAACTAAAAACAACGTGCAATTAGTATCCTATTACCCACGCTCAGTATTACTGCCTGTTTTGTGGTTACATTTAAGTTGGAAATTCTGCATCTCAGAGGCTGAGGAGTAGAAGCCATAACGACAGTTTTAAAACCATCGTTGTTCAAACAAAAGCAGTGCAGAATACAGTATACAGCATAGAAATCGGACATAAAGAGCCCCCTTTGACATATTGACCCCCTCTTTTAAAAGTCGACTTGCAGTGCTGTCTTTCACCACATTAATTCGACAAATATTATACATTTGACATTTTAACCCTTCCCCTTGAAAATTCGACTACAGTGCTCCCATGACTTTCTTTCACCATTTAAATTCGACAAATATTGTACACAGTCAGTATTTTAACCTTTCCCCTTTAAAATTTGACTTATAGTGTTCCTATGACCTTCCTTCTCCATTTAAATTTGAATAATATTGCTCCCATTCAACATTGTTTACTTTCCAATTTTACTGCAAATTACAGACTATTTATGTGTCAGAGTGATACCTGTACAAGAATGTATAACTTGCTGTGCTAAGTGTGAAAGACCTCTCACTCCTACTATTTGATGGCAAAACCCATTTGATGTGTTAATGCTACAGTAAGAAGTAATACTAACCCCTCCTTTACTTTTTTAAGGAAGGTCATAGAATAAGTGTGACCCAATTTACATAACAATGAGTGAAACTACTCTAAAAATGAGTCTCCTTTTTAGAACAACTTCACTTATTGTTATGTAAATTGGGTCACACTTATTCTGTAACCCTCCTTACAAAAGTAAAGGAGGGGTTAGTATCACTTCTTACTGTAGCATTAACACATCAAATGGGTTTTGCCATCAAATAGTAGGAGTGAGAGGTCTTTTACACTTATCACAGCAAGTTATACATTCTTGTACAGAAATCACTGTGACACATTGATAGAGTGCCCCCCTTCGACATATTAACCCCCCCCTTATGAAACTCAACTTAAAGGGATAGTAATACTTCGTTTTAATTTTATTTTATTTTGTAGGCATTAAAAAAACATGAAGAACAATATAAGTGTTATCTCTCAATCCTTTATGGTTTATGAGATATTCACAAGCAAAGTTTCCCCCTCCCGCCCCTTTTACCAAGTGTAAGCAATCTCTTCTCAGATGTGGAATGCAGTCTATAGACCAGACAGATAACAGAAGGGGACACTCTTATTCCTATGAAAACAATGAAATCCCTGCCTCCCTTGACAAGCTTTTCAGGTTTTTCCCTTATCTTAATTGAAGATTGTCCCTCTCTGCAGTCTACCTGGGCACCTCCCTTCTGCTCTAGCTGAACAGTGTGACATCAGTAAAAGGGGCGGGAGGGGGACACTGTCATTGAATTACTCTGGAACTACAACTCTGACAGAATTGAAATAACACTCTCCAGAGTCCAAATAGTATGATGATTAATTAGAGCTGCTTTTATTATGAAACATTACTATCCCTTTAAAATGCTTTTTTTCACCAAATTAATTTGACTAATATTGTTCATATTCTACATTTTAACCCCTCACCCTTGAAAATTCGACTACAGTGCTCCCATGGCTTTCTTTCACCATTAAAATTTGTAATTTTTCTTCTCCTATTTTTTTCGACATGCCCTCATATCTTGTATTGCAGGATTAACCCTATGAGTACCAGAGAGGTAGCAGCACATTGCAATGTGTTTGCTACCCATCTGGCACTCACAGGGTTAAAAGAATTAGTGGAAACAGTGCTCCTCAATATTACATAAACCTATATCTTGATTCTATTTGCAATGTGTTGCTACCTCTCTGGTACTCATAGGGTTAATCTTTCAATACAAAATAGCAGGGCATGTAAAAAAAAAAAAAGAAGAAAAATGTCAGATACAAATGGTGAAAGAAAGTCATGGGAGCACTGTAGTTGAATTTTCAAGGGGGAGGGGTTAAAATGTTTAATGTGAACAATATTAGTCAAATTAAAGTGGTGAAGAAAGCACTGCAAGTCGACTTTTAGAAGGTGGGGTTAATATGTCAAAAGAGGGCACTCTGTCGGATTTTGTTATGTGGGGAACACATCTAACACTGAACTTGATCTTTCTGTCATCAAATGTACGCCTATTTCCTTGGACTTTGACATTTTCCGCATTTTTGTAGGCAGTAGTTGAAAAAAGCAGACAGCGCCAGTTTTGTTACTACCCTGAAAAGTGCCATCTACTCCAGTTTTGTTTTACTGTGGTTCTGCAATAGAATACCAATGTAACACGTTTGCAAAATTCACACTACTTGTTTTTCTTGTAACGCTGGTTTTAGCAATGGTAATAGAATCGAGCCCCTGATGATATAGCTACACTTGTCACATTGTAGCCCTTCTGCAGAATGGAATTGATAGAAAAAGAGAAATAATGTATAAAAATATATAAAATGCCTCTGGCAATATGATTTATAATGTACAATTAAAACAGGGCAGCTATGTACACTGCTGGGATTATGCACAAAAAGTACAATATAGAAACTAAAAGAGAAACATGCACAGCACTCCAGTTCTCAAAAGAAAGAATATATATGCATTTATGTTTAAAAGCATTTTTTTATGAGGTGTTGCATCCAATAATTGTTCCACTGTTGGAAAGAATATATAATAAAATGGTAAGGCATGGGCCCTTGCTTCCATGTGCCTAGAGGGATTCGGCTGCACCACACTGACGAGGCTCACATAGGCCGAAACGTACGTCTGTGGTTTTGCCGTTTCTCTCGTGCGGAGAGGATTTGCCTGACATTTCGGAGCTGGACTGTCTGTGGGCGGGACCAGTCTGATATGGACATGGAGATTTTCTCTCTGCAATGGCACATGGGAGTGAAAAACGTGAGTTGTAGCACCATTGAGAGGCTACCATGCCTTAGAACAAGACACTTAATCTTGTTCGTGCTTGATGTGTGCTCCTCACAACTCTTTTTGTCTCCCTAAGTTTAAGGGCATCCCAGGCATGGGCCCTTGCTTCCATGTGCCTAGAGGGATTCGGCTGCACCACACTGACGAGGCTCACATAGGCCGAAACGTACGTCTGTGGTTTTGCCGTTTCTCTCGTGCGGAGAGGATTTGCCTGACATTTCGGAGCTGGACTGTCTGTGGGCGGGACCAGTCTGATATGGACATGGAGATTTTCTCTCTGCAATGGCACATGGGAGTGAAAAACGTGAGTTGTAGCACCATTGAGAGGCTACCATGCCTTAGAACAAGACACTTAATCTTGTTCGTGCTTGATGTGTGCTCCTCACAACTCTTTTTGTCTCCCTAAGTTTAAGGGCATCCCAGGCATGGGCCCTTGCTTCCATGTGCCTAGAGGGATTCGGCTGCACCACACTGACGAGGCTCACATAGGCCGAAACGTACGTCTGTGGTTTTGCCGTTTCTCTCGTGCGGAGAGGATTTGCCTGACATTTCGGAGCTGGACTGTCTGTGGGCGGGACCAGTCTGATATGGACATGGAGATTTTCTCTCTGCAATGGCACATGGGAGTGAAAAACGTGAGTTGTAGCACCATTGAGAGGCTACCATGCCTTAGAACAAGACACTTAATCTTGTTCGTGCTTGATGTGTGCTCCTCACAACTCTTTTTGTCTCCCTAAGGGTAGAATCTATACCAGCAGAAATGGAGATTTTCTCTCTGCAATGGCACATGGGAGTGAAAAACGTGAGTTGTAGCACCATTGAGAGGCTACCATGCCTTAGAACAAGACACTTAATCTTGTTCGTGCTTGATGTGTGCTCCTCACAACTCTTTTTGTCTCCCTAAGGGTAGAATCTATACCAGCAGAAATGCTGGAGGTAGACGTTATTCCTATACTGAAAGTGGGGAAAGATCCGACGATGTATAGGCCAATATTGCTTATTAATTTGGATGTAAAAATCTACTCTAAGATTCTGGCCCAGAGTCTTAATACTGTACTATCCGATTTGGTTCACTCGGACCAGGTTGGGTTTGTTGTAGGGAGAGCTGGAGACGATAATGCCCGCAGAGTTCTGGATATTTTGGATGAGATACATCAGAGACAAATCCCTTTGGTATTAATGGCTTTAGACACCGAAAAAGCGTTTGATAGAGTAAGCTGAAGATTCTTATCCAGAACTCTGCGGGCATTTGGGATAGTGGGTAAATTTGCGGATTTTGCTATGTCATTGTATACCCTCCCCAGGGCTAGAATTGTGGGCCTAAATATAGGTTCGGATATTTTTGATATTCAAAATGGGACTCGCCAAGGCTGTCCTTTACCTCCATTGTTATATGTTCTTACGATGGAGCCATTGGCGGCTTTGTTAAGACAATCAGGAGTTATAGATGAGCTTCGGATAGGTCAGCAGGATCATCAGGTGTCATTATATGCTGACGATGTTTTGTTAACATTGTCTAACCCAATGAAATCGGTCATGGAGGTACTTAAATTAATAGATAGGTACAGTGAGTTCTCAAATTATAAATTAAATATAAATAAGACACAACTACTTCCTTTCAATTTGACAGATGAGATTGTTCCATGATATGAGGAGAAGGGTCGATGCGGTTTGGTCAAATAGAATGGTGACCTATCTGGGAATTAAAATAGGTTTGAATTTGCATGATACTATGGTAGAAAATTATTCAGATTTAGTAGAAGATATTAAAGAGTATATAACACGCTGGAAGGTTTTGGAGGTTTCATGGTTGGGTCGTATTAATTTAGTGAAATCATATATAGAGCCAAAAATTATGTTTTTGATTAGAACAATCCCGTTACCAGTTGCTCCTGTTATTATTAGGGAAATGGAGAATATTTTGGCCTCGTATGTTTGGGGTGCAAAGAAACCCAGGGTACTGATTAAGTTGCATGAGGCATGCATGCTCTCACATATAATGAGTTGGAATTCTAAAAGAGGAAAGAATTTAGGTTGGGTTAATCTTGAGATAGCACAAAGTAGGGGGTATGATCCATATTATTTTATATGGTTGGATCAAAATCGCTTTAGACGGTTGAAGATTAAAAATCAAATAATATTTAAATTGGTGAGTTGGTACTATAAATTCAGTAAGAAGAAGGGGATGGTTAGTCCAATGAATTTGGTTACTGTCTTAACTCCAATACCGGTTTTGTCCATTTATATGGAAAACATGCTTCTTACTCAGTGAAAATTGCATGGAATAAAGTTGGTATCGGATCTTTAATGGTAATTTTTTTACTTTTTCAGAATTACAGTGTGATTATGATTTACCTTTGGTTGAGCTGTTTACATATCTAAGTGTAAAGGCTTTTCTTAGTATAAATAAGGGGGTTGAAACTGATCTGGAAATTAGCCTTTATCGACAACAACGGAATAAAAACAGTCTCAGGGCTCAATAGAACTCTGGGAGCTATGGATATTCCAGGTAAAGCCTTGGCAATGTTACGCTGGGAGGACTTGGGTTCCTCTTTCCCAGTTCAGGAGTGGTATAGAGCAGCTGTTTTTACTAGATGGGTGGTCCATTGTATCACTCTGTTTGAACAATATTATAAATTGGCTCACAGATGGTACCTGGTCCCAGTTAGATTAGCTAAATACCACCCCAGGCTTTCAGATCAGTGTTGGCGTTGTCGGGGGGGGGGGGGGGGGTACCCAGATACATGTTTGGTGGGATTGCTCTGACCTATATTATATAAAAATCAGAACGGGGCAGGTATTTAAACGATAGGTTCTGATTATGTATTGTTACCTCAGACCTTTTTGTTCCATATGGGCATGCCGGTTTTGGAAAAAGCTAAGAGATGTCTGATAGTACATATTTTAGTTGGAATTAAGATTTGTTTAGCGAGGTATTGGAGAAAACAGACGGTCCCCCCTCAGGAGGAAATAAAACAGCAAATAGAATTTCAATTGCTCTCAGAAAAGTATTTTTATAATAAAATAGATCATAATAATTCAGAGACGTACGATAAAATGTGGGCACGATGGCTACAATTGGTGTGTTAACAGTCCTCGTGGAGGAATATTTAGTGATTCTTTTCCCCCCACTTAGACTGAGAAGGTCTATACCCAAAATCCACAATATTTTAAGGGAATAAAGTAAGAAGAATGTATGTAGGATATGGATGGGATTGAATGTGAAATGGATTTGTGGATAATATGTTATGTATTGTTGTTGTTTTTTTTTTTTGTATAATAAAAGTTAAAGAAAAAAAAATAAATAAAAGCATAAAAGTTAAATAGTCCTTATGTACTTTAACTGATATGAATGGTGTTGTCGCAGGGTGTCAGCTTCTATCTCTGGTGTACTCAGCAGCAACTGTCGCATACAAGCAAAATGGAAAAGAAGAAGCGAGAGCGCGCACCATCTGAGAGCAAACTCCAGATAGTCTAAATACTTAATGTCATTGATTATACTCAATTGATATTGTCTTGATACAAAAGCCCAACAAAATGACCAAACAGCAATGTCCATGAAGAGAGGGGGTCACCTCCTCCTCCCCACTGTGGTGGAATGATTTTGTGCAGATAGATGAGACATGGTTCTGGTTCTTTGAGGTCCTTGGCTGGAAATAGAACGGAAACTTCCTCTAAGAGTACCTCTGTTAATATAATGCCCACTGGGAAGCCCACAAGTTAAGAACACTCACCAAATAATAGCTTGAACCATATAAATGAAGCCCAACCTGGCATGAACCTCAATTCAGTATCAGATGCTTTTGATGACTCATTATCGCTGTGTTCAATAGGTGAAAGCTGCAGAATATGTATAAATATAAATACTTTATTGTATATAAACCTTACAAGTTTCGTGAGCGTACTCACTTCGTCAGGGGATTGAGTTTAAGGACTAATGCACCGATATGTATAGATTTAAACAACATCCCATTAGATTCCAAGCGTTACCTCCACATTGTCTGCCGGAACGAGGTTGAGGATAAAAGAACTGGGACCCGTTCCTAGCCTCGGTTGGATTCCCTCATCCAATTCTGGCTGATGTCATGACAATGGGGATGCTGGAATATACACAAAAACAGCGTGATGTATAGATCTATTGATTATCATCTGCTATATACTTAGAATAAAAAGTCTCAAATACAAAGAAATACAGTGCAGTGTATTACTAATCCATTCTACTGTATTTCTTTCTATCTGAGACTTTTTAGTCTAAGTATACAGCAGATGATTACCAATAGATCTATACATCACGCTGTTTTTATGTATATTCCAGCGTCCCTGTTGTCATGGCATCAGATGGAATTGGACAGGGGGTCCAACCAAGGCTTGGAACAGGTCCAGGTTCTTTTATCTTCATCCTCTTTCCAGCAGATCATGTGGAGGTAACGCTTGGAATCTAAAGGTGTGTTTTATTGTTAAAATCTACATATATATAGGTGGATTAGCTGTTAAACTCAACCCCATGACGAAGTGAGTATGCTCACAAAATGCGTAGGGTTAATATATAATAAAGTATTTCTATTTACACATATTCTGTGGTTTTCTCCATTGTCACTTATTGAACACAGTGGTAATTAGTCATCAAAAGCATCCAATACTGAACTGAGGTTCATGCCAGGTCAGGCTTCATCTATATCGTTCAAGCCATCATTTGGAGAGTGTTCTTAACTTGGGGGCTTCCCAGTGGGCATTATATTTACAGTGGTGCTCTTAGAGGAAGTTTCTGTTCTATTTCCAGCCAAGGATCTCTAATAACCAGAACCAAGTCTCATCTATCTGCACAAAATCATTAGTCTAGTGAGTACAATTAGTCATTAAAAGCATCCAATACTGAACTGACGTTCATGCCAGGTCGGGCTTCATCTATATGGTTCAAGCTATCATTTGGTGAGTGTTCTTAACTTGTGGGCTTCCCAGTGGGCATTATATTTACAGAGGTGCTCTTAGAGGAAGTTTCTGTTCTATTTCCAGCCAAGGATCGCTAAGAACCAGAACCAAGTCTCATCTGTCTGCACAAAATCATTCCACCACAGCGGGGACACAGACATCGCTTTTTGGTCATTTTGTTGGGCTATTCTATCAAGAAAACATCTAGTGAGTACAATCAATGACATTAAACATTTAGAATATCTGGAGGTTGCTCACAGATGGTGCACGCTCTCTCTTCTTTTCCAGTGACAGAGAGCAAGGCATATGGAGTATTTGGTGGGAGAGGAGCATGGGGGAGAGATAATGAGGAAAGCAGGTAGAAAGAAATCAGGAGAGAGAAAGGGAGGGGATGCGGAGGGGATGCAGAGGGGCAGGGGGTGCAAGGCCGATGCCTCCTTCAAGCATCGACCTAAAACCAACACCGCCAGCCTCTCACTGAGCGGTCTTACTACCAGAGACTGCCACCAGAAAAACCGAGGAACAGAGGAGGGGGAAGAACATGCACCAAATGAGCACATTCAGGGTGAGCAACTCAAAGTGTCAGGTGTCTGCATATCAGTGCAATCGGATTCACTGGTATGGTATAGTTTGGGTGGAGGAGTGAAAAATAACCAAGTCTATTTGCAAGTAAGTGAAGGCATAGCATCATTATACTGGGAGAAACAAGTGTGATCAAGGGGAATCAGTGGGATCACAAGGAGAGAAGAGGTGGGAGTCTCGGGGATAACCTAATGAGGAATGAGAGCTGGGGGAAGTTGAGTCATCATATGAGAACTATAGTCTAGATAGGGGCACAAATGTGTAGTCATCCATCCTCCTGGGAAACACTGGGTCATCCCGTGACAGAACCAGCCATGGAGAACAACGATCAGGCTGGTCTCTCATAGGGGCTTCTGGTCTTGTGTGGAAAATAGCAAGCGGGGCAGCTCAACCATCAGGGGAGACAATATAACCTTACAGCTAGTGACAGTGTCCATTACCCCGTGAGGACCGGGGCAGCAGAGGGCAAGGGAACTGCGCCCCCTGTTGAGAGCATAAAAAAGGCTGCAGCATTGCAGTCCCCAAGCAATGAAAGCTCATAGAAATTGGCAGGAGTGGAGGTGTAACAGGTTCCCTCCTGAAGGTCCAGGCACCATCAAGAGGGAAGCCTGGCTATCCACGAGGGGAAAGGGGACCACAACTCCCTCAGGGGAAAAACCAACACGTACAAAAAACTTTCACCAAAATAACATGGTACATTTACCTTCATCACAAGACATGAGAGCATGTTAAGAAACTTGTACAGAAGAAGTCATAAACTGGGTGTACATAAGCCACGGCATAGAAGTCACACATCGTCATTAAACTAGAAGCAGGAGTTGCCACCTCCCAGGAGCCCGGAGGCACCCTCAGAAGGGGGAGCCCACACTCCTAAGAACCAGGGACCAACAACCCAGAGAGGGCCGCATACAATACAGCGTATGAGGATACTACGAATTATATAAACAATTCACCTGAAACAACACGGGTGGGGAGCTAGAGAACCACATACCCCCTTGAGGGCCAGGGAACCCCTGAACATAGTAGCCCAGATGCCATTGGAGGAATCGGGCTACCACATGTCAGTACACAGCCATAGCGAGATGGCACAAAGTCACCAGACAGAGAAAAGCATGATCTGTGGCTGCCTGAGAGCCCCCCCAAGAGGAGAGGCCCAGGCACCCAAGA
Source organism: Rhinophrynus dorsalis (assembly GCA_037306005.1). Lineage (NCBI taxonomy): Eukaryota > Metazoa > Chordata > Amphibia > Anura > Rhinophrynidae > Rhinophrynus > Rhinophrynus dorsalis. The sequence goes on from CM074725.1 coordinate 112,411,071, forward strand.
GCCAGGGACCAAAAAAATAGGAACCCCAAAGGGGCCCATAGAAACAAGTAACAAATAATAGTGAGAAAAAAACATTTTATTAAAAGCAAAATAAGTGTGTGGAGTGGGTGTACCCTGTCCCCCGCTGAGGGCCAGAGTGCCCATGAACAGAGGGATTGGCTTTTGAAAAGTCGCATGGTAAATGTCGTGTTGTTAGTAGCCGCATTAACCGTCGCATTGTTGAAAATGGTGACATGAGAATCTCTCCCTCTCTCTCTATCCCTTGGAGGATGCAATGTGTATAAATGCAATGACAAATGTACCTCTGAAAAATGAACTGGAGAACAGGCTGTATGACAAATTACATAAATGTATTCTACAAAAGGAGACAACAGTTTAGTAGTATCATTATCTATACCAAACAAAGAATTACTTATCCTCCTGCTGAATTGGGAAGGGGCAATTAGAAGTTTATCAAGGAGTGGTCTGACCATGGCACATTCAGAATGTTAGCAACCAATTGTCAAGTCAAATGTTGAGATGCAAAAATATAGTCAATGCAAGTGTTTGTAAAATGAGGTAGAATAGAAAGTGAAATCTCCTACAATTGGTGTAATCTCTCTCCACAAACCAATCAAGCCCAATCTAATCTGGGAACCTGAATATTAAAATGTTCCAGAAAAGCCCAATCTATGAAACGATGGTTGTAAAGTAATACTGAGATCCCCACCAGAAATGACTTTACCATTGTAAACTCTCCATAATGCAGAAAAAAAGTATCCCTAATGCAGTCAGGGGTTAACTCTCTGCAGTCACATAGCAGAAAACAAAGTAGACAGCTATGTATCACCTTATAAGGTATAACAGTTCATCCTGCAATACAATAAGTTCATAACATATCTTCTTAGGGTGTAGTCCATGATTACTTTACAATAACAAGTTGAGAAACGTCTCTGAGTTCTCAGAGCCATCTTGAGAACAGAAGTGTGGTTATCTAATCTCAAGCGTGTTTGCCTAAAGATACTACTTCAGCAATTTGTGAAGAGGGCTCTCCCATACTGAGGAAAACTCCAGCGAGTATCATTTTGATTTAACTCACATCATATATTCAAAAAACAGTAGTCATAGTTTATACTACCACTGTGTGTGTGTCTCTTTATCTTCAGTGGAATTCAAGAACCTAGTGTAACACTTGGCGCTGCAAGCAGGGTTTCACTGAAGATAAGGGATTGTGTGGTAGTAATAGAATGTTTAAGAAACTGAAGAAACTGAAACTGTCCCGTAAAATAGGTGTGAGAGGGCACCATTGTCAACATGGGCAGAGCTGGGACCGTGGTTCCCGATTGCCCAGGAATTGTATAAATATGTTGATGGGCAACGACTGGCAGAGCCAAGGAAAAGCTGCTTTCAGATTAGATTTATCTAGGTATTCCGCAGCAGAACAGAAAGCTGTGCATACTGGGTGGATCTTGTTGCAAGGTTTGCAAGAATTACAGGACAAACATGAAACTGTTATGGGGGGAATATCAGGCTTTACAGGATAAGTGTACTATGATGCAGAGAGATTAGAACAAATGGGGGAAAGTTATGCTTCTTACATAGTGAGTCCTGTGGCAAAGGTGAGAAGGAGACAAAGGAGAAAAAGAAGGGAGATGCCTCCCCAGAGCACTGTCCACATTTGAACATTGGTCGCAGAGGAAAAGTGAGTTGAAATTCATCAGTGGGATGGGTTGTCTGATGAAGACAGTGAGTCGGACAGTCAACCAGATGCCCCAGAGTATGGGGCTCAACCTATTGTTACTAAGCAGCGGAAAGAATTAACTAATCATATGCAAACCCTTCAGGCACCAGTGGCTGAAGAGTTGAGGTTGCGGCTGCTGTGCCATCCACTTATACTGCAGCGCAGGAAAAATATACAGAGGAAACAAGGTCATATTCAGCTACAGAGTTAGCAGAGTTAGGCCAGTCATATAGACAAACAATGCATGAAAATATGTTGGCATGGCTTTTGCATGCTTGGGATGATGGTGGTGAATGTGTTACGTTGACCAAAGAAGAGGCGGTAGGATTGGGAAATATTTGTGTAGACCCTTTGGTCCAATTGCAAATGCGACGAGCTAGGGGCACTAATGAGACCTTCACTCCGTTGCATTTGATGTGTGATTTTATATCCCAGGTACATGAACATCCTATTGAATTAATAGATCTCACACCATGGAACACTTTGGGGGATGGGATCCAAAGATTGCAGGATATGGCATGTGTGGCTGGCTGTCAGAGGATAACGGATGAGCAGGAGAGAATTGTAGTAAAGAAAGACTGGCAAGGACCAGATGTGGAGCAGTTTGTGCCTTTGATGTGTCACAAGCTTTTGCAGTGTGCCCCACCCAGATACAGGGCTCTATTGTTCGCTTTACTGGGTGCCTATACCCACGGTGCTATAGTGTACTCAGCTAGTGGTCTCATGGGGCAGCTAAGTGCACTTAACCAGGGTCAGGCACAACCACAGGCAAAGGATCGACCTGTGGACAACAAGGCAGGTGGAGGTGGGTCTAGAGTGAATATCTCTCATCGACAACTCTTTATGGACTTGTTGGGGAGTGGGGTATTGAAATAGGATATTGACGGGATACCTACACATGCCTTGTTGAAGTACTGGCAGGAACTGAAGCAGAAAGTGAAGTTACAAACAGCCAGACCCAAGAAGATAGCAACTATTGATGTAGAAACAGGAGGGTAGGGTGACGTGGTACCAACTGACGCACTACCTGTGACACCCACAGCTCCACCCCCACCAATGACTACCCCATACACGGAAGCATTTGATGCATTACATGAACATGAACGGACGTGGACAATCCCTAAACCTTTATGAAGTGTTGGCCGGTCCCCCTCCCCAAGCCCTACTGTTTTACAAATAGCAGTGCTGATATCAGGAGACCGCCGCCCATATGTTCGTGTAACTTTATATTGGGGATGCCCTAGGAGACCACAATATGTGATAGCCTAGATGGATATGGGGGCAGAAGTGTCCCTGTTTCATAGCAATGCCAGGAATACCAAATATACCACAGGCTGTGTAATTGTAGAGGGGTTAGGAGGACGGAAAACACCTGTGTATCGCGTAAAGTGTTGAGTGCAGATAGGGACGGGTCCTATTTTCCAAGCGCATGACTGTGAATTACAGAGGACTAAATAAAGTGGTGCCCCCACTGTCTGCTGCAGTACCAGATATGATTACATTAGTGGAAAAAATTGCACAAACTGCAGGGCAATGGCATGCCATCATAGACCTAGCAAATGCTTTCTTTTTGATACCTATTGCTCCTGAATCCCAAGATCAATTTGCTTTTACATAGAATGAACAACAGTATACTTTGCTTGTTTTGCCATTTATCTATTTACATTCACCTACTATCTGCCATGGACTCATAGCCAGAGACTTGCAAGCTATACAGTCCTTGCAGTGCACACTGTATCACTACTTTGATGATATCATGCTGTCTGGTGCAACAGAAGAACAAGTGGTCAGGGACCTGGACACTTTGTTGCTGTGGATGAGACACCAAGGGTGGACTATCAATGAAAACAAATGTCAAGACTCTGCCCAACAAGTGAAATTTTTACTAATGGTGTGGTATGGAGCTCAGAAGAGCATTCCCCAGAGTTTGATACCATTGCTCATTTGAAAGCACCAACAAATGTCAAAGAAGCACAAGCGTTACTGGGAATTTTTGCTTTCTAGAGATCATTTGTGCCCCATTTAGGATTGTTGTTCCGTCCCATATATGTTGTCACGAGAAAGAAGGCTGTATTCAACTGAGGCAAAGAACAAGAGGAAGCATTAATATTAGCCAAGGAAGCTGTGCAAGTCTGAACAAACTGGGATCTATATTGCCTGACCAACCATTTATTTTGGATTTGACAGACCATGGTATGTCATGGAGACAGAAGTCTGTGAATACTGGAGTAGGAAAGATTCCCATTGGATTTTGGTCAAAACAGTTTACTCCAGCGCAAAGAAAGTAAAGTCCTCTAGAAAGACAATTGTTAGCAGCCTATACTGCTTTGCAACATACTGAAGGTTGTCAGAGGGTCTGCTCTTTGCTGGAAGGAAATGGTTAAAGGGATAGTAATACTGCATTTTATCTTTATTTTATTTTGTAGGCATTAAAAATACATGAAGAACGATATAAGTCTTATCTCTCAAACCTTTATGGTTTGAGAGATATTCACAAGCAAAGTTTCCCCTCCCGCCCCTTTTACCTAGTGTAAGCCATCTCTTCGCAGATGTGGAATGCAGTCCACAGACCAGACAGATAACAGCAGGGGACAATCTTCTCCCTATGAGAACAATGAAAGCCCTGCCCCCCTAGACAAGTTTTTCAGGTTTTTCCCTTATCTTAATTGAAGATTGTCCCTCTCTGCAATCTACCTGGGCACCTCCCTTCTGCTCTGGCTGAGCAGTGTTACATCAGTAAAAGGGGTGGGAGGGGGATACTTTGTCATTGAATTACTCTTGAACTACAACTCTGACAGAATTGAAATAACACTCTCCAAAGTCTAAATACTGATGATGATTAGAGCTGCTTTTATTATGAAACATTACCATCCCTTTAAAGAGACTGTTCATTAACCATTTTGTCTGTGTATATATGATGCTGTATCTTTAAGTGTTTTCTAGAAACAGATTTTGTCTCAGTGAATATCCTTGTAACACAATCTGTCTTGCCTTGAATAGGAATTTTATCTTATATGGGAAAGATGCACCTGCAGTTTCACATCCCTAAGAGAGGACATTATTTTGAAACTTAGATCATTAATTCTTAATTGGTTTGCTCATTATATTTGACTGATAGTTCGGATCCCTCCTGAAGATTTCTGGTAGTAGACTGCCACCTAGTGACATGGTAAATGTATTTGTACAAGTTGGTTGTATATGGTATTTTTCAATAAATATGATATTCTATAAATAAATATGATATTCTAATTCTCTAAGGGGTGACGTATGAGAGAAGAATGGGTGTACATTTCTGTTAAGGGGTGGTTTAGGTAATATAAGCAGCTTACAGGGGGAAATTTCCTAGTTCCTGAGTGAGCAGAACCTTGCTGTGCCAAAGACCACACCGTGTTATATAGGATTGGTAAAGTATAATTTAAGTTTATTTACATAACACTGTATACACTTCCAAACTTCTTATAACCAGTATATTCTGGAGTAATCTTATTCTAATATTTCCTAGTAGATCTGGCCAACCTACTGACAACTATTACACAGTAGCCATTTGGATGTAACGTTAGAATAATCTTTGGAGGTTCTACATTCAAATCTCAGTAGTAATTGGGTGAGATCAGATTGATAGCAATTTTAGATCATTGGAAGTCATAGTTAGCTAGCATTGCTGACACCTGCAGAGCCAATTATTTATTGTGTGTGTGAAAGTCTGCATAGAATTACTGTGGGATGTTTTGAATCCTACAGCAAGCATGTGCAAATAATCCACAAATATGTTGTTCTGAGATGGTCATTGTCCTCCATTGATCTGGTGTTCTAAATTAACACTTGTATTTGCTGTCTGGGACGTGTTCCTTCTATTTCTCTTGTCTGTGGTTCTGGTACTTCATAGCTGGTCATGTTTAAAATTTGCCTTGTCTGCGTGGTGGTATCAAGGTGTGGTCTTGGTCTGTTGGAATAGCCACACTTGTGAAAATCCTGACAGAACAAAGCAGTGTACGCCACTTTTGATTGAGTAATTGGCTGGTCCTTACTGTCCATGGTTCTATTAAACCCTGCTGCTGAGTTGTGTGCAGACATGATTTTGTCATTATAATCTCTATGGTAGATATTACACTGATACATTATATATTATCCTTGTGTTTCTATTTTCTCACTGGGAAATGTATTTCATTATTCTGTGTTACATCCATAGGTATGCATATTGAAAACAGCAGATAAATCGTTAAATTCTATACTTAGCAGATCTGGGGACCTTATGTCTTTCAGATAGGTATTACTTCTTGCAACATTGTGCACTGTTATAAAAGGGTTGTTACATAACCTGTGACCCTATTGAGCACAACTCACGTAACATATATCCTGTCACTTAATTGCCTTAGTATATACAGGGTGGGGCAAGTGTTGTCACACTGCCGCCTACTGTATTGTCTATAATTGTAAGGAATAGTTAACGTTTGTTATGCTGCAGTTCCCAAATCTTGCTAGCTTATACCTCTGGATACCTATATGTAAGGTTTAACCCTATATGTGCTGGTATGTTATCTGGATAGATATCTGATATATTTTATCATATTATATTTTCTTTATGCCATTTATATATATCTTAGCCTAGGACTTGGTTGCATTAAGATATATTACCGAGTCAATTTTGTATATCTTTATATTCCAATTCACCGATTATTATTGTATTTTATATATCACATTTTATTTACCTTTAAATAAAATTACATATATTATTTCACAAATATGAGTAATTGATTCTTTTTAATCTGTGAAAAAGTGCATCATACCTAGATTATGTACAAGATCTCAAATGTATTTATATTATTTGTTTATTTTATGTGAGATATACAGTGCCTGGTCTTCTGTTTCTTTTGTATATATTTGACATATAATTGGAGGCACTGCTGAGATCATAAAGTAGGCTAGCACAGTAAACCATATTTGTTATACACATGTCTCACTCAGATTCTTCTGAGGCTGTCCAAGTGGACCAGCCTATGGGGGGATGGCGAGATGTGGGGTCTTGAGGGCCAAATAATTGGTGCAATCCATGCACGCTTGAAGGTGAAGACTGAAAAGCAAGCATGGAGTGATTCCATTGGGTCAGAGGTTTTGAAACATTTTGACCAGATGTGGCAACCAGATAGTTTTTATTACCAAGCCCTTAAAAGCTGTCTGGACACTGGGTCCGCAAAGGAATTAGATACTAATCTAATCTCTCTTGTGCCCAAATTGATACACCTTCTTGGCTGTTGTAAAACGAAGTTAAATGATGGCCAAAAAAAAAAAAAAATGAATACGGGAATGCTGCAACTTAATTCTAAGTTAGCCAAGGTGTCTCAGTTGGAAACAAGAGTGCAGAGTTATCAGAATGTGGTTAACAGAAAGGGTTAACTCTTTACAGCAGAAAATAGAGGAGCTGGAAAATGCTGTTAAACAATATGCTACACTCAAAGCTGAATTTTCAAATTTGCTTCTTAAGAATGTGGATTTGCAAACCCAGGATGAGACACTCCAAACCCATGGTGAGAAGTGGGCCAAGAGATATAGTCAGCTTCAGCAGAAATTATCGGATTCCCAAGCAAGCTTTACTGTCCATGAGTGGGATAGGCCAGCTGATCAGGGAATGTTTGATATTTTGTCCAAACAGATAAAGGAACTGTCAAAAAGAGTACAGGCTATTGCTGTATCTCCAGTTGGCATTTCTACATCTTTGCCTGCCCAGGCCATTGTTCCAGGCAGGAATGTACAGGCCCAATTTGCTGATGATGATTGCAGTTCTGATCACTCAGATGGGGAGGGGAGTGAAGTGGCACCCCAGGAGTCACAGTTCATGTTGGAATGTGATGATGAGAACAGCTTCCAGGGACATGTGTCACATAGTCCACCTCAGAACTTACTAACAGAGTAACAGGTTACCCTCACACAGTAAGCCACTGGTTCATTCTAGCAAGAGAACTAGGCCCATGCTAGGTAGGTCTAAGCAAGATGATAGGTCATCCCAAGTGTATGAGTTCCAAAAATTAATTAGATTCCTTAGGGAGACTGTCCCAACATTTAATAGGAAGTCTAATGTGTCAGTGGTTAATCATTTAGGAAATTATGTGGCGGCACAGGAGTCTGTCGGTCTTAATACTGACAGAGACTAAATGTACTATGTGCCTTGGGGTCTTTGATGTAAGTGAAGGATATTTCTTCCACCCACTAAAAGATATGGAAATAACCACATGGGTGCATACCGTTGATGAAATAGTCTTAGCATTTGGGCCCTATAAAACCTGCCATGAGGCTATGTGTGCTATATATGCACTCAAATGTAAGCCAGACCAGGACCCCAGACAATTCTTGTCAGAACTATAGTGTGCATACTTCCTAGCTGATGCTGACTTTCAGTTATCTGAATTTAGGGAGTTATTCTTTAATGTTTTGCCCAGGTATATGAGAACCAATCTGGCCAGGGATTATTCAACCAGACTGCCATTAGATTGGTTACTCTCCCAAGCTTTGAAGCTATATAATGCCCAGCAGAGTGAGAGAACCCCAGCTAGGGACAAGAAGCCTACCCTCCCAGTGTGTAGCGGAAACTAATGCTGATAAAAACTTGCCATTTGAATCTGGTAAAAGAACCTATGCAGAGGTGTTAAAATCACCCCAGGTTCATGATCATGCTCCAGTTAACCCTGCGCCTGCCTCTATTAGCTCCCAAGGGTCCACAGAAACAAAAGGCCATAAGCCTTTCGTTAAGAAGAACCAGAGTTATAAAAAAATAACGGAATAACCAGAATAAGTCTAAAAAGAGATTTAAGAAAAAAAAAAATCCTCTAATAACCAGGGACACAGGTCCCAGCAGCCTCAGCAAACCAGAAGTTCTGACTCTGGAAACACAGGTCAGAAAAAGGTAAGATTTAGGTCTCAGGTTGACATTCTCATAGGCATGATGGCTAAACTGATGACTAACATGGCCAGTCAGGTCAAAGCCCCAGTTCTGCTACACAACAGGTATCTAATCCCTTTTTAAGTATAGCTTCTGGGGAGAGACCAGCTACCCAATAGCAGCAAAACAGGTTAATATAAGCCCTGCAACTACTGATGATGTTTTAACTCATGCAAATGCTAACACCCTTTCTTTACAGGATGTAAATGTTAGAACGGACATTAAAATCTCTTCCTTGTCTCCCGCACAGCTAGGTACACAAAAGTCCATACCTGATTACCTCATTGTTTTCCCCAGCACTTCTTCAGAGGAGCTTGGAGGAGAAGGAGGGGTGATGGAGGATCTTTTATCAGTACAGAACACTGAGAGAAATTCTGCAGCTACAGGAGTTAACCCTTGCAAGCGGTGGAGGAATTTTAAAACTATGTTACATTGTTATTTATGCAAAATGCATGAAATTGAAAGGAGATATTTTATAGAGGTCATTCTACAAGATCTTGATGCCAAGACCCTTAAAGCTCTTATTGACTCCTGGTCTCAAGCATCAAACATCTCAAGTTCTCACTTTCATCATATTATGAAGTGTGCTAAGGTCAAGCCAGTGTTACAAGCATTTGATGGGTCCCTAATAAGCGTAGGAGGCAACCCCTTAAATGTATCAGGATCCACTTGGTTAAAATTCAGAATCGCTAATAAATCATTCACACACATAGTCATAGTGGTTGAGGTTTCCTATACCAGGTTAATTATATGTGCTGATCTACTAAGGCGATTAAGCCCCATTATAGACTTTTTGAATCATGTCAATTGGTTACAGGTTAATACCCCAATCAGATATGAGCAGGCACTGCAATGCCCTCATATGAATGACCATGTGGTAGAGCAAACCAGGGATACTACTGAGATTCACTTTGTCAATAGCCAGACCCCCAATCTCACTGTTTTACAGGTGCAGGATACCAATACTGAAAATATGGAAGATGACCTATCCATCAAGGTGTTATCAGAACAAATACAGGAGGTGAAACTAGAAAACGATGTCCTAACAATTGCTCTTCACAGATCACCCTCTGAGCCAACAGACCCACAGAATCATTCTCAGTTTCTGACGCAAACTGACAATGTAGGTGGTGAGCTGTTTGTTCCCTTACAAGTTAAAGACTTGAAGAGAATGAAACAGGCCAAGCTGAATTTGAAACTGGAACACACTTACATCAGTAATCAATTACTGTCGCAGGTAAGAGATCCAATGCATATTAACCCTTTAGTGACTGGCCGCGCACGCACGTGGCCGGCACTTAACGCCCACCGAACATTTTTTTTCCCATTTGTTTCAATGACTTCTGGGATGTACATGTACGTCCTCTGTCCACCTGGGACATCTGCTCGGGATGTATATGTTCGTCCTTGGGCAGTAAGGGATTAAGTATCTTGTGCCACAGGATAATTGGGTACATGACCTGGATGATGATAACACAAGTCACAACATTGTTACTAGATGTAGTTTATCCATATCAATAGGTGACAGGTCTGAAAAACATGCGTTTCTTGTAGTGGTGAAGCCACAATTACATAGGCAACGATTTAAAACATCGTTTTGCCGCCGAGATGATCTGGTGAATTATAACCTGTGGACAAGGTTAGAGGGGAACCCTAGTGAATTTCAGGATGAATTTAAGGCCCTGAAATCATGCCAAATTTTGCCATATGCAGTTAAGATACAGGTGGCTAATGAGGTCACTATACCTGGCGGAGCGAGTCAGTTTCCCATATCATTACAGGTAAGTAGTGGTCAGAACCTCAGGAGTCCTGATGCATTAATATGCCTCTCAAATAGGATTCAACAGCTAGGAGTTTCTGTGTCTCATACCTCTATGGTAAGTATTCGCAAAACACCAGTCCACAATGTGGTAGATAATATAACCCCACATAGCATTACCGCCACGGTAACCAGTACAAATGAAGGTCATACACAGGTATATTGAAGTAAAACCACCTTTATTAAAGATACACAATAATAGTAATTCCCCAGCAAAGCCCCAGAACATAAATCGGACAGGCCACAGTCCACTACCCAGACTGACACTGAGCAGAGGCCTGTACTACTCGGAGAGGAGTAGAGAACCAGCCTATGGTTCTATCTCCCAAGATGGTATAAGGCGCCCAAAGGAATTGAAGTACTACTGCACGGAACTGAATGGAGACAGTGGCAAAAGGAGTAGAGGACAGCACAAGCCACAGTACTGCTAATGAGAATAGCCCAACCAGCCTGGGATCACACGGAGTGAGTAGACAGCCAGAGCCACAGTTCAGAACCAGAGTGGACAGTCAGACAAGCCAGAATCATACATGGAGTGAGTAGTCAGCCACAGCCACAGGTCAGAACTGGTGTGGTGTCACGGATACCCAGAGGATTCATGAGTCAGCATGTAAAACACACACTATCAGGAATAATAGGCCGCCTAGACTGGACCAAACTGCTGAGACTAGGCCGGAGCCACTGGAAGTCTCTACACAAGCTAAGGCTGGAGCAGGAACAGGAACCCCTCGGATCTTCTACCACTGGAACTCGAACAGGAACCGGATCCGCCACGGAGGGTCTTCTACTGGAACAAGGACTGGAACTAGAATGGGAGACTCCGACCAGTGACAACGGGAAACACTGACACTCACCTGCTGTCAGTATAGCTAGGAGGAAAGCTGACTCACGCCTGCAGTCAACTTTAGCTAGGAGCTTATCACTGAAGTGGTGTCCAGGCAGTTTATCTACTAATTGCTCCACCGTAAAGAGGTGGAGCAAATAGTGTAATGTCCCTTTAAGAACAGAGACACTACGTCACCAGGGAATCCCTGTGACGTGCGCCCGAGCTAGATGCAGCAGGAGCTTCCAGGGGGAGCAGCAAGAAGGCCGGTCACCTGGATGAACAACAGAGCACACCGGTACTCCCAACAGACGTGGCTAACCCGCGAGGACACCAAGACCGGCCGCCCACTGGGTCTGGTGGCTGGCTCCAAGGTAAGCAAATGCTTACAGTACCCTCCCCCCCTTAATGCCCCATCCCCTGCAGGAGTGGTCGAGGCTTTGAAGGAAAACGAGAGTGAAACCTCCGTATGAGGGCAGGAGCATGCATATCAGTGGACGAGACCCAGGAACGTTCTTTGGATCCATAACCCTTCCAGTGTACAAAGTATTGTAATCGATCTCATACCCTACGGGAGTCGAGAGTGCTCTGTACTTCATATTCCTCGTGATCTGCAACGCTCACGGGAGCTGGGCGTACAGGAGCTGAGGTATACTGGTTGCAGACCAAGGGTTTCAGTAAGGAGACATGGAATACATTATGGATGCGCATATTGGCTGGCACTTCCAGAGCATAACGAAAGGGACCCACAAACCAAGGAGCCAATTTTCTACAAGGCACTTGTAGGTGGATAGCCAGACTCTCAACCCTACCTGAAACACCGGTGCAGGTAGTTGTCTACGATCGGCCTGACTTTTCTGCGGCCGAGTGGACCGTTGCAAGGTTCTCTGAACCCGTACCCATGTGGAGCGGAGTTCCCTTAAATGCTCCTCCAGAGTTGGAATATTTTGTGCCTCAAATGACTCAGGAAGCAACGAAGGCTGGAAGCCATAGTTAATCATGAACGGAGAAGTCTGATTTGAAGAATTCATGGCACAATTCCGGCCAAACTCCGCCCACAGTAACAGGCTCGCCCAGTCATCGTGATAGTCCGAAATATAACAGTGCAAAAACTGTTCCAAAGCCTGATTCAATCTCTCAGCCGCACCATTAGACTGTGGTGATAGGCGGAGGAGGAAGAGAGTTGGATACCCAACTGCGCACAAAAGGCTCTTCAAAATTGAGACACAAACTGGCTTCCTCTGTCCAACGCAATTACTTTGGGCACCCCATGCGGCCGAAAGACCTCCTTGGCGAAGATCTAAGCCAATTGCTGAGCAGTAGGCAATTCTTTGAACAGTACAAAATTAGCCAATTTCGAAAAACAGTCTACAATCATCAGAATGACTGTGCAGCTCTTGGAAACCGGTAATTCTACCATAAAATCAATGGAAATGTGCGACCATGGATGCTCCCCATTAGGCACTGCAAGAAGGAGACCCACCGGAAGGTGCCTAGGAGTCTTGGTAGTTGCACAAGTCTGACAAGCTGCTACGAAAGCAGACACATCTGTACGGATACCAATCCACCAAAATAGTCGGGATACAGACCAGAGTAACTGATCTCTTCCAATGTGCCCTGCAGCTTTGGAAGAGTGATATGTCTCCAATAATTTTGCCCTTAAGCCTTCCGACACAAAGCATCTCCCATGTGGTTTCTTGGCCGGGGCCGTCCCTTGGGCAGCTAAAATCTCTGTCCTCAAGGGAGAGGTAATACTGGTGCGGATAGTCGCAAGGATACGATCTGAAGGAATCACAGGTGTGGGATCACAATCCTCTTTAGACAAGACCCCAAACTGATGGGACAAAGCATCAGCTCTCACATTCTTGGTACCCGGCAGATATGAAACTATGAAATTAAAGCTGGATAAGAACAAAGCCCACCTAGCCTACCTAGGGGACAGGCATTTAGCCTCGGATAGGTAAGTTAAGTTCTTATGATCAGTGAGAATTAGAATAGGCACACAAGTACCTTCCCGTAAATGCCGCCATTCACGAAGGGCCAGAATAAGGACTAGAAACTCGTGGTCACCAATGTCATACAGAGTCTCAGACTTTGAATGTTTGCGGGAGAAGAAGCCACAAGGCATTAGTGGCGCATCTGGAGAAGACCGCCGAGACAGGAGGGTGCCTACTCCCGACTCAGACGTGTCAACCTCCAAGGTAAAAGGAAGTTTAGGATTCAGATGCCTTAGTACTGGTGCAGCGGCAAAAGCTGCCTTTAAGTGTTCAAAGGCCTGTAAAGCCTTCGAGGACCACTCGGAAGCATTAGCACACTTGTGTGTCATGTCCGTAAGAGGTTTGACAATGGTAGAGAACTGACATACATTTTCTGTAGTAATTCATGAATCCCAGGAAACACTGAATCGCTTTGAGTCCCATGGGAAGGAGCCATTGAAGCACTGCCGAAAGATTCCCCGGGTCCATAGCCAGCCCAGAGGAGGAGATCACATAGCCCAGAAAAGTTACTTGTGACTCATGAAACTCACACTTTTCTAGTTTACAGAAAAGATTGTTGGCCCTTAAGATTGACAACACCTTCGCAACATCCGTTCGGTGTTGTTCCAAATTTGGGGAGTGGATGAGGATGTCATCTAGGTAGACAACCAGGCAACTCATCAAAAGGTCCCTCAAAACATCGTTAATGAACTCCTGGAAGACAGCGGGAGCATTGCAAAGACCAAAGGGCATTACCAAGTATTCATAATGCCCGCTCCTGGTGTTAAATGCTGTCTTCCACTCATCGCCCTTACGGATATGCACCAGATTATAAGCTGCTTGATGGTCGAGCTTGGTAAAGACCATTGAACCTAGCAACCGGTCAAACAACTCCGTGATCAGAGGTATAGGATATGCGTTCTTGACCATGAGTTTCTTAAGACCTCAGAAATCAATAAATACACGGTTTCAACTCACCATCCTTCTTCTTAACAAAGAAGAACCCTGCCCCAGCTGGGGATGAGGATTTCCGAATAATCCCTCTGGCAAGAGCAACCACCACATACTCCTCCATAGCCTGATTCTCTGCCACGGAGAGAGGGTATACACGACCCCTCGGAGGAACAGCCCCTGGCACCAAGTCAATCGAGCAGTTGTACGGCCTATGAGGAGGTAAGGTTGTGCCCTGTATCTTGTTGAATACATCAGGGAAGGCTTGATACTCCTCAGGTAAAGCGGAGGAGGAGGTGGAGGAAGCCATGCCCAATATTCTGATAGGACAAGTCAAACATGACTCCGTACAATATGGAGACAAAGACAAAATGTCGCAACTATGCCAGTCCATCCTGGGGTTATGTTTTTGGAGCCACGCAAACCCCAGAATGACCACATAATGTGGAGAGTTTATGGAACTGGAGTATCTCATGATGGAAGGCTCCAACCAACAGGGATACCGGAATGGTCTCATGAGTAACCTGAGGCGGTTGTAGATTTCTACCGTCAATAGCCTCAATCGACAATGGAGATGCCTGTGGCAATAAAGGAATTGCGTGTTTCTCTGCAAACCCAGCATCAATGAAATGCCCTGCTGCCCCTGAATCGATTAAAGCCGGGGTAGATACAGAAGAATTCGCCCAAGATAGGATAACTTCCAGAGTAGGCTTCTCCTGGAAATCTCCTGGGGACTGAGACACCCCACCTAGAGTCTGTCCCCTACGTGACTCTAGGTGTGCCTGTTTCCTGGACGTATGGGACAAGCACGCAACAAGCGTCCAGCTTAACCGCATTAAAAAACAAAGCCCTTCCCATCTACGGCATGCTCTTTCTTGAGCAGAAAGCCAGGTAAATCCCAACTGCATGGGTTCCCCCCTCCTAGATCTGAATCAAGAGGCATGGGAGCAGAGGGAGGAATGGGTGGGCAACTGAAATTCGGAGCCAAATCTGCCGGAGGCCTCCATATGCGTTCCTTAAACGAGGGTCTCTCCCTGATACGGGTGTCAATCAATATGGTAAATTAAATCAGCTGGTCTAAGTCAGAAGGCAACTCTCTGGCTGCGATCTCATTTTTAATGACATCACTTAGCCCCTGCGAGAAGGCGGCTACCAGTGCCTCATTATTCCAGCCTACCTCTGCTGCCAATGTGCGAAACTCAATCGCATACTTGGCCACCGTACGACTGCACTGGTGAATAGATATTAGATGTTTGGCAGCAGAGAAAGAGCGGGTGGGTATGTCAAACACCTGTTTGAATGCAGACACAAACTTGGAAAAATTGTGAATGATAGGTTTATCATTCTCCCAAAGAGGATTCACCCATGCCAAAGCCTTGCCCGAAAAAAGTGAGACCAACAGTCCGACTTTACTGCGCTCATTGGGGAACGTTTGCGGTACCATCTCCATATAAATGCCCAGTTGGTTTAGGAACCCACGACACAGCGCTGGGTCTCCCCATACCGCTCAGGAAACGGAGCTCAACAGGAAAAAACCCTGATCATGCCTGCATCAGGGGCTGCTTGTACTACAGGTGCCGTATTAACAGTGGAGGCCAACGGTTGTCTGAAGGACGGTCAAGGTGTGCAGTGCGGTTCAACAGTGTTTGCAAAGCCATCGTAATCTGATAAATACGTTGCTCCTAAGACTCAAACCTGCTTAATAAGTGCTGGACAGAAGGTTACCAGTACCGTCTGTAGACATGGCCCTTTCGTACTGTCATGGATACCCAGAGGACTCAGGAGTCAGCACGTAAATGTTAAATCACCTTTATTAAGACACAGAACAAGGTAAGGAATAGACAATAGGAACAGGCAGAAGGTCGGCAGATAAGCACACACTATCAGGAATAGTAGGCCATCTAGACTGGACCAAACTGCTGAGACTAGACCGGAGCCACTGAAAGTCTTTACAGAAGCCAAGGCTGGAGCAGGAAGAGGAACCACTCGGATCTTCTACCACTGGAACTCGAACAGGAACTGGATCCACCACGGAGGGTCTTCTACTGGAACAAGGACTGGAACTCGAACGGAAGACTCCAACCAGTGACAACGGGAAACACTGACACTCGCCTGCTGTCAGTATAGCTAGGAAGAAAGCTGACTCACGCCTGCAGTCAAATGTAGCTAGGAGCTGATCACTGACTCACGCCTGCAGTCAGGACCACTGAGGTCTAATACCGAACTCACGCCTGCAGTCAGGACCACTGAGGTCTAATACCGAACTCACGCCTGCAGTCAGGACCACTGAGGTCTAATACCGAACTCACGCCTGCAGTTGGTATAGAAGAGAGTCTACCAGGACCCCAGGTCTGTGCCTCATGGATGTCCGCAGGAGGGAGGCAATACTGAGACAAGCCGGACAGAGCCAAAGGGCTGCACCAGATAGGATGGTCAGACAAGCCTGGTCATACATGGAGAGGTTAGTCAGCCAGAGCTGCATGTTTGCACCAGACTGGATGTCAGACAAGCCAAGGGTCATACACGGAGCAGATAGTCAGACAGAGCTACAGGTCAACACCAGATCAGGTAGTCAGACAAACCAGGTAATACGCAGAGTACACTGAAACACAACTGCACTGGAACACCATGAAAAGGCAACTGAAGTGGTGGCCAGACAGTTTACCTACTAATAGTGTAATGTCCCTTTAAGAACCGAGACACAACGTCACTAGGGAATCCGTGACGCGCGCCTGAGCTAGATGCTGCAGGAGTCGTCAGGGGAAGCAGCAAGGCTGCCTGTCACCTGGATGAACACCAGGGTGCACCAGTACTCCCAACAGACGCAGCTAACCCGCAAGGACGCCGAGAACAGCCGCCCACTGGGTCTGGCGGCCGGCTCCAAGGTAAGCGAAAGCTTACATGTGGATAGTCAGAGAAACCGGGGTAATACACGGAGCGACTAGTCAGCCAGAGCCACAGTTCAGAACCCTGTGTGGATAGTCAGACAAGCCAGGGTCATACACGGAGCAAGTAGTCAGCCAGAGACACAGGTCAGAACCGGTGTGAATATTCAAACAAGCCAGGGTCATACACAGAGTGAGTAGTCAGCCAGAGCCAAAGGTCAGAACCGGTGTGGATATTCAAACAAGCCGGGGTCACACACGGAGAGATAGCTAGAGCCACAGGTTAGAACCGGTGTGGATGGTCAGACAGGCCGGGGTCATACACAGAGCAAGAAAGGAAGCCAAACAAGGGTCACAATGAGGAGCAAATGTAATGAGTAATCACAGGAACACCACGTAAGGGCAACTAACACTAGGCCCCAGGAAGTTAATATAGGCCTACACTGGGGCAGGAATCAAATAATCAAAAGAATGCGTGCGTATAAACAAGCGCAGCATTCAGAGACAGAAACGCACGCCTGCATCCATGACCACCAGACAGAGCAGAGAAATAGCACAAGGGTAACTGGCAGCACACTGTGATAATTGTTCAATGTAGTAAGCCAGGCACTCTAAATGTAAAACTTAATTCTCTTTATTAAGATACACTGATACTGTCAGTTTGTGTCCAACATTTCAGTCCTTAATTGGACTTTCTTCAAGGACAACTTCAATTACAGAAAAACCAAACAGCACAACCTTATAAAGGTTCCCCTAGTTCACCACTCCCTGGTTCCGCCCGTCAGATCACTATGGTTACATCTGATGCCAGACCGTGGAGAGATGCATACTTAAAACATATATCAACACTCCAAACTTCTAAATCCCTTAATCATTGCCCGTTCCCCAAACTGATCGTTATTCACATTAAATCATATGTAATGAATGAGACTAAATTGTTCATTCATACATAATGGCGATAAAGTTTGCAGGTGATACACCCAATACATCTTCCGTTTTGACAGCCAGCTCTCTCTATCAGCCCCCCGTGGCGCCTGCTTGACTACTTCAAAAGGGAAACATTTCAAATCTTGTATGCTATGTTTCTCCTTAATGAAGTGTCTGGCCACCGGGGACCTTTTAAGCTGCTTTTCATTGGCACTATTGTTAAGTCCTCGCCAAATCAGAGATCTGTGTTCCCTCAGCCTTTCCTTAAAAGGTCTAGTTGTCTTGCCTACATACCCCATAAGGCATGGACACATCAATAAGTAGATTACATATGACATTGTACATGTAATATAATCCTTAACCCTTCGAGTGCCAGAGTGTTACGGAATGCAGTGCAAAGCAATGCATTCTGTATCACTCTGGCACTCAAAGGGTTAATATCAAAATTGGCTTTAGGTACCAAAAAATTAGAACCTGTAGTCAGATGGGTACAAGTAACACACCCTGAACATCTGAATACCCCTTTTCTGTGCAGACTATTTGATGACATATATTTATCAATTGGGTCTGACCTAACTAACTCATCCCTAATACTTCTCCCTTTCTTGTATGCAAACATAGGGGGTTGTTTAAATATATGTCCAGTCTCAGGGTCTTTTTGGAGCAGTTCCCAATGCTTCAATGTGGCGTCTTTAAACCTATCTGCCACTGTGATAATTACCTTGGATTAGGGAACTGTTATAGGTTATGCACTGGATTCAGAATACTATACATTTGGGGTTCAGAACCAATTGATTGGTCTACTGACTATCTGTCTGAAGACCAACTGGATGAGAAAATGTTTTATTCCCTTTCAGAGGGACTGGTCTCTGTACAATCTGTGTATCCATATAGTCCTAATACAGACACAAGCAGACCTGAAGAATCATCTCTGATATTTGAACACCAACTGGATGAACAAGAGTCCAGAGAATATCAGGAGGCTGTGGATAAGGTTAATGCAACACTTTTGATTTATCCACGCAACTTGAGGAAACCTATGAGATAGGTAGGCCTAAAGTATTTCTGGGGTTCAATGAACTGGTAGAGTAACAAATCTCTCTAGCAGATGCGTGATCTGAAGACTCTGAATGCCATCAGCTAAGGGAAATCCTAATGGAATTCCAAGATCTGTTTGCTAAAGACTCTTATGATTGTGGCCTAACTAACCTACATGTCGCATGCATACAGACTGACCCTAAGTTACCTCCTGTGTGTGTCAAACAGTACAGTCTTCCATTTGCTTCTTATAACTCACTGGCAGATATAATAAGGAACCTCAAAGAGAGGGGAATAATCAGGGCGGTGCAAAGCTCTTATAATAACCCCATCTTAGGAATTCTTAAGTCCAATGGTCAATGGTGTCTGTGTGCTGACTTAAGGAAGCTCAACAAATGTGTCTATATGTCTGGCTAGCCAGTACCATATATAGGTCAGTGTTTAGTTCAGATGCAAGGGTCTAAGATCTTTTCAGCAAATGATTGTGCCCAAGGATACTGGACCATCAAAGTAAGTGAAGAAGACCAATATAAACTGGTTTTTACCTTTGGAGGAGTACAGTATGCCTGAGTTAGAATGCCTTTTGATTACATTAACTCAGGACATGAACTTGTCATATTCATGCATAAGGCCAAGCCTGATGCTATTGAAAGGGGGACGCTCTCCTATGTGGATGATGTCCTGATAAAAAGTACTACCATCCAAAAAACACATCACAGAGATTAAACATGTGTTTAATCAGTTAATCAGTTAAAGGAAGCAGGTGTTTAACTGTCGCTCAAAAAGGCACCAATGTGCAGCACTAAAGTTAACTTTCTTGGTCATGAGGTGACCACTGAAGTGTTAAACCCTCAGAGTCAAACCAAAAACACCTACCAATCTCAAGTAATTGAGATGCTTCCAAGGTATGATGAATTATTCCCGTAAGTTGATTGAAATAACAAAACCATTGTTGTTGTTATTGAAGAAGGATCAACCATGGATCTGGGATGAAGTTCAGGATCAAGCTGTGTCCAAGTTCAAGAGGAAACTCATTCAGTCTCCTTGTCTGGCCTATCCAGGAGGTGGTAAGCCATTCTACCTTGAAACAGGATTCACCAATCTTAGTCCCAGTGGGGTTTTGTATCAGAAGCATGATAACCTAAACAAGGTCAATGCTTATGGCAGTAAATCCCTATCTTCCGTGGAAATGAAATTCAATGACTGTGAGAAAGCTTTATTAGCTACGGGTTGGGCATTACAACTTTTCTGCAGTTTCATACAAGGTGAGAAACTCATCACTGAAACCGCACATCAGCCTTTGCAATATTTGCACAGTGAAACAATAAGGGAAGGACACCTTTCCAATAGTAGGATCACTGCAAGGACATTATCACTACAGGGATGGCCACTGGAAGTTCGGTATAAGCAGAACAGGAAGAGTCCTGTAGTTTGGCATGATCTATTCTTCATAAAACCATGTTGATTCCTCCTAATGATCTTATTTTTTGTGTTGTAATCCCGAATATAGTCCCTTATTATCCCTTCAAGCAGTTTTCCCACTACAGAGGTCAAACTCATAGGTCTATAGTTTCCAGGTTCTGTTTCAGTTCCCTTCTTAAATAGAGGCACTACATTGGCTCTTCGCCAATTTTGTGGCACTGAGCCTGTGGTGAAAGAATCTTTAAAGAGTAAATATAGGGGTTTTGCCAACACTGCACCGAGTTCCTTAAAGGGATAGTAATACTTCGTTTTAACTTTATTTTATTTTGTAGGCATTAAAAAAACATGAAGAATGATATAAGTCTTATCTCTCAAACCTTTATGGTTTATGAGATATTCACAAGCAAAGTTTCCCCCTCCCGCCCCTTTTACCTACTGTAAACAATCTCTTCTCAGATGTGGAATGCAGTCCATAGACTGGACAGATAACAGAAGGGGACACTCTTATTCCTATGAAAACAATGAAATCCCTGCCCCCCTTGACAAGCTTTTCAGGTTTTTCTGTTATCTTAATTGAAGATTGTCCCTCTCTGCAGTTTACCTGGGCAGCTCCCTTCTGCCCTGGCTGAAAAGTGTTACATCAGTAAAAGGGGCGGGAGGGGGACACTTTGCTTGTGAATATCTCTTAAACCATAAAGGTTTGGGAGATAAGACTTATATCATTATTCATGTTTTTTTAATGCCTACAAAATAAAATAAAGTTAAAACGAAGTATTACTATCCCTTTAAGAACCCTTGGATGTATACCATCAGGACCCGGTGCTTTGTCAGTCTTAACTTTGTTCAGTCTACCCATGACATGTTCTTGAGTTAATCCAATATCTGATAATTGTATTGTTTTATTAGTTACTTGTTGAGGCTCTTCTACCATGCCTTTCTCCCTTGTATACACTGATGCAAAGAAAGTGTTTAAAACATCAGCCTTTTCCTTAGCCTCACTAATCAACTCACCCATCTCATTTTTGAATGGTCAAATGCACTCCCTCTTAGGTTTTTTGCTATTTATATATTTGAAAAAATGTTTTTGGATTAGTCTTACTTTCCCTTGCAATTTGAGTTTCATTATCTATTTTTGCTACCCTAATTGCCTTTTTGTAATCTTTGTTGCACTCCCTGTATTTTAAGAAAGAATGTTCAGTTCCTGCAGACTTAAATAGTTTGAATGCTTTATTTTTCTTTGCCATTTCCAGCTTTACATGTGCACTTAACCACACTGGCTGTGACTTACTTCTTTTGCATTTGTGCCCCATTGGTATATACTGTTGGATACATTTCCGCAACCAGTTTTGATCCTCTGAAAAGCATTGTAGCAGTCAGCAGTCTTTTTTGTCCCTGCAGTCCAGCGTCTTGAGTCCCTGAGAACTCTGCTCCTGTCTACATTCATGAGGTGGACAAAAGTAGAGTTCTCAGGGACCAAGGACACCGGGCTGCAGGGACAAAAAGGACAGCTGAGGGCTAAAGTACTTCTCAGATGATCAAGACCACATACTGATAGGGGAGTATTCCCCCACTGCTTATGGCTGGGGATTATTCCCCCACTGCTTACGGCTGCTACATCTCAATTTGTACTAGAATATAATTATGTCCACCAGATGATATCCTCTAAACATGTGGATATCTTTTGCTATTGGGGCTCCTGGAGCGCCTACCTGTCCGTTCAGCGGTTTGCACAAGTGTGGCTGCAGCTCTCTGTTTCTTCTGGTTCGGTGATGTCATGCGTCATGACATTGGATGCACTCGAGGCCTATAAAATGCCCTCTCGCAAAGGCCTCAGTGCTCTCTTGTCGGGATAATTGCACTGTTGTTTTGACCCCTGGCTCTGTTTTCTCCTTGTGCTCCTATTCCGCCTGCCCAGACCTTGGCCTGTTTACTTGTTTTTGCTCCAGTTCCACCCACCCTGACCTCGGCTACCCTTGACTTCTCATTCCGGTTCTCCCTTGTCGGTACCATGCTTTCGGCTAATATCAGGCTTCCTCCACATTTTTGCCAGACTTGCAGGTTACACTCTCATCATCTTCTGTTTATAGTAATATAGCTGCCTGCTATTCTCTGAGCTATTCTATTTGCACAGAGGGCGTATTCGGGCAGCTAACAGAACAAGGGAGCCCCACTTGAGGATGGAACCTGCAAACCTTATAGAAGCTGTTACGTCATTGAGGAATCGTATATCAGCCCTTACGCGCTCTGTGCAAGACCTACGATCAAATCAAACTCGCTTGCAGCAGCAATTGCAAGACTTGCAGCCTAGTCTCTCTCCCTCTCCCACTGCACATAGCTCCAGTGGCCTTTCAGCTCATAGCGGGGATGGGTCTCATCCCATAGAGCCTAGAATACTCCTCCCAGACCACTTTGATGGGGACAGAACAAAATACAGTTCATTCATCACTGTCTGTGAACTCTTGTTCTCTTTGAACCCTAATACCTATGCTACAGAGTTTGTTAAGGTTTGCACCCCATCACCTTATTATCTGGGGAACCTTAAGCCTGGGCTCATAATCTCTTGCACATCAACAGCTCCATACAGGACCCCTGGTCAAACTTCCAACACGGCAGGGAGGTGATGTAAGATGACCCTTTTAGAGCGGCTTCAGCCCAAAGCAACTTGCATTCTTTAATACAGGGAAGAAGACCGGTGGAAGACTATGTGAAGGACTTCCGCTGTCTGTCCAGTGAATCCTGATGGAAAGAAGCAGCCTTATTCAACCAGTTACATTTCGGGTTATCAGACAACCTGTCATAGTACCTCTGCGGCAGCTGCTCGAGCCAACCGCAGATTTCTTCTGGCGGCTCCAGCCACATGCTGCTTATGTGGCTCAGCCGCTTCCTGATCTGGGCTCCGGTGCCTTCCTCCTTTGCCAAGGCCAGATGATGTCATAATGGGCGCACGTCCAAGAGTATGGACGTGTGCTCCATTTAAAGGGGCAGCTGTGCAGTTGATGGCTCCTCCTCTTCCTGGCTTTAGGGTACTTATACTAGCTGGACACAATGCTCAGTCGCCCTTTTGTGGTGTCCTGTGCAGTTTGGCTTGAGCATATTGTTTAACTTGGTTTGTCGGACTACCCGTTCTGGTGCCGACCTCTGGCGCTGCCTGACTATTTGCCTTGTGTATGACCCCGGCTTAGTCTGATATCCCTTCTGGTGTGGACCTGTGGCTCTGGTAGACTACCTCCTCTGTGTATGGCCTCTTGCCTGGCTGACTATCTGTTCTGGTGCTGACCTGTGGCTCTGTCTGACTACACACTCTGTGTATGACCCTGGCTAGTCAGATAACCAATCTAGTGCTGACCTGCGGCTCTGGTTGACTATCTGTATGACCCGGCTTGTCTGACTACCCACTTTGGTGTTACCTGGTGCTCTGTCCACTGCGTACCCAGCATACCAACACTTCAGTGGATATCCTTTCTGGTGCTGATCAGTGGCTCTGGCAGTCTTCTCCTTTGCTACCATCCAGTAACTGGTGCCTTCAGGTGCAGTCCAGTGGCACAGTTAGTTCTTAATCCAGGAACGTTGAATGTGCAGGTGCGGACCAGTTGTAGACTGTTCAGGTGCAGACCTATTGCTGCCCATTTCCTCCCTATTGCCTATAGGGGTCCTGTTCTGTACCCCAAGGAAGTAGCTCCATCTTTCCTGACGTTGCCGAAGATTGTTTTGTGTACTTACTGTTGCGGAGTATTTCTTTACGTTGTGTATCTTAATAAATATTGTGTTACTGGTCCAGTTCTCTCTCTTACAATCCGTGACACAACCTTAAGGATGAATTGCAAAAAGTAAAACAAACAGCATAATAATGGTCTGGTAAAAAATGCACTCCTTTAAAATAGCGAGGATGCAAATTTTTGCATATCACAGCATGTTTACACTTAAGTGTGTCTGCTGCATTAGCACATGCCAGCACAGTTATTCTGTCCTTGGCATCCTTAATTCCTGTATGGGCTGTCTCACCACTGTAATCAGTGTCTTTCTGGGGCAATAATGCCAAAAAAGTGATGTTTCATCAGCATTATAGATTTGTTCTGGTGTCAGATTTTCATCAGCAATGACCTTGGCAAACTCTCCAATGAATTTATCCACTGATTCGTGATAAGCAGATGCTTTATCACCACAAATCTTTAAAAATGTACTGCCATGTCTTTTCTTAAATTTCTGAAACCAACCTGCTGAATATTCACAGTTCCCTTCCATTTTCAGTTCATGATAGATATTTGCTTGTTTCATGATCAGCATTAAGTGGCATGTGTTCACTGCAACGCTGACGGATCCACTCTTTCAATATACGATTGAGATCTTCATTTTTAGCTGTATGTAGTGTTTTTCTATTTTTCATCAACTTCTGTTTATCACTTTCAGAATAGAACTTCAACAGTTTATCCTTCTGTTTCTTCAGGTCATATATGGTGGTCACTCCAACACCATACTCATCCGTAAGACGTTTCACACTTACACCACTGTCCAGTTTCTCCAACAGCGATATAGATAAACAAACGCTTCTTCTTATCACTGTCACCCATAGGTGTACCTGCTGCAGACATTATCCGTTAGGCCACAGCTCATAGGTGCATCTTCCACAGACATTATCTGTTACGCCACAGAGCAGGAAAAAAACGACCTGCGTAATACATTGGGAATCTGTGCGTGAGCGGAAAATATTTTGGATTTCTGAATATTTCGGTTTTTGGAATTTCGGATAAGGGATGCTCAACCTGTATTACTATTTTTTCAGATGCTCCTTTAAGGGATCATTGCTAATTAAAAATATTTTTACATTCCTTTGAACTCTGAACTGATTGCGTATATAGATTATATTATTTTAAATCTTTTCTGTCATTTATTTGGTGCAAGAATCATTCTTAATGAATTTTTTTGAGATTTTTTGATTCCCTGAAGAGGGGCTAAAGTTAGCAAGAAATGCATTGGAGATATTTTAATACACGTTTATGAGTGCCATTGTTCCCGATCAATATATCTGGAGCAATATTACTAGATATCTACTGCTAGTGTTGAACTGCATTTTATTACTGATGAATGACGATTGAGTTGGGGAGAAGTGAACCATGCTTGCTACAGAGCTGGATGTTTTTTCTCTGGAGAAGGATTTAGATAAACTGAGTGAATGGGCAGAAAAGTGGCAGATGTCATTTAATGTAGATAAATGTAAGGTTATGCATTTGGGCTGTAGAAACAAACCTGCTACATATACACTAAATGGGAAACGACATTAGAGAGAGAGATTTAGGAGTGCTGATAGATGATAAACTTCACAGCAGTGTGCAGAGTCACTCAGCTGCTGCTAGAGCAAATGGGGTACTAGCCTGCATAAAAAGAGGTGTAGATGTAAGGGATGCTAATATTATCCTACTTCTTTATAAATCCTTGGTTATGCCTCATCTAAAATATGGAGTACAATTTTGGGGCGCCAGTTCTTAAAAAAAGACATTATTGAACTGGAAAAGGTGCAGAGACGGGCAACAAAACTGATAAAGGGATTGAAGGATCTGTTATACAGACTAGCCAAACTAGGTTTGTTTACATTAGAGAAGAGACGTCTAAGGGGTGATATGATTACCATTTACAAATACATTCAAGGTCAACACAAAGAACTAGCCAATTAATTATTTACGCAAAGAGCGGAGCTATGAACAAAAGGTCATCCATTAAGACTAGAGGAAAGGTGCTTTTGACTAAAGCAAAGGTAGGGATTCTTTACAGTAAGGATGGTAAAACTATGGAATTCTTTGCCTCAGCATGTTGTACTTGCAGATAATGCAACTGCTTTCAAAAAAACAATGGATGCTCATCTAGCACAGATAGAAAATGATGACAGATGGCTTTAAAGTAGATAGGATGTTGATCCAAGGAATAGCTGACTGCCATTTGGAGTCAGGAAGGATTTTTTTTTACCCACTTGGGGCTAAATTAGAAATTGCTCCAGAGGATTTTTTTGCCTTCCTCTGGATCAACAGGGGTATTTTTGGCATGGGCTGGACTTGATGGACACATGTCTTTTTTTCAGCCTCATCAACTATGTTACTATGTCATTTTTGTGAGTAAGATGGTGAAGTGGTGGTGGTTCAAGTTACAGATTGTATTATACTAGGAGCGCCCCCTCTTTTCGCTTTGTGTCGATTAAGAGACAGAAGGAATCTTTACTATACTTGCCCGCTTGCTAGAAAGCCAGAGTCTTACCTGCTCGTTACCAGTCTAAGCTGTATACTGGACGTCCAGCATAAAAAAAAGACAAGAGGATCTCTTACTTGCCCGCTGCTCTACAGTAAGTTATTGTTTACGTTATGGGTAACCAACAGGACTGTGACTAATTACACAGGTATTGTGTCCCTAAAACTGCATGGGGAGAGAGAAATTATACCCATGATTTTAGCCACCAGTGATCTAAGGCTTTAGAATGGATCCACTTCACATTAGTCTATCTAGTTTTTTCCGGAGACATTTTTTTCCTTTTACTCATCATCAAAGACTGACCTATTATATCAGGACACTGCCATTTCAGATCATATTTTATATTTTGTTACATATTTTATGCTTTCATACTAGTCTTAGAAATTGTATAGCCCCTCTTACCAAGAGTACAATTATTCTTTTGGGGAGGTTGTGATGAAGAAAACACACAAATAGGTGATAATAAAAATGATTGTATTATGTACAAAATCAAAATACTGTTATAGTTTGGATAGTATATACATGAATTGAACAATACTATGAATTACAGAAATTGGAAAAATTGAATGATAGTGATACCAGTAAAGAATATGAGGACAGTCTCCTCACACCCTCCAGCACTTCTCTGCTTCTCTGCTGAGCTCAGCATTCAAGATTCTCAATGTTAGGTCTTTCTCCCAGGCTGCTCTTCTCTCATGCTGTTCCTCTCTTGCTACCCTGCTTCCACCCAAAAATACTCCTCTTTTATATCATTTTCTGTCAGTCAGGTCTGGTAAACATTGGTCAACTCATCATCTAAATTACCTTTTCTCACCACACCCACCTGCAATTTCATGATGACATTAGAGATAGAAGTCATGGGAGTAGACTCCAGGAAGAGGTTTATCAGATGTGAAACATTTGTTTTCTTACCTGAACTCTTTTGTTGACAAACAAAAAGACTGTTTAGGCATCTGTCCTCACTCCTTTCATATTTAACTAATAGAGACCTTGGATTAATATTTAGTTAGGGCTTGTTGATCCAGGGAGAAGTCTGATTGCCATTTGGAGTCAGATGCCTTCTTTTGGGTCAGCGATGGTAAACAGGAATAGGAAAAGGGTTGAACTGGATGGACGCAAGTCTTTTTTCAACCTAAATTACTATGTAACTATATGTAACTATGTTTGAGTTCTCAAATGCCTAATTAAGGAATGCCATCCTGTCAAACCCTTTGAAGCCCCTTTTATTGGTGTAATAATGTGATTCCTTGGAGTTTAGGAAAACTGAAATTGCCTTGAATTCTTAATTAAGGAAACAGCATACAGATAATTATACACATGTATTCATAGCTATATATATATATATATCTCCTATATAATAATTCGATAAATCGTGTGCAACGCGCAACATGTGCAGTACACACTGCTGCGCGTGCTGCAGTCATGAGCAGTAGAGACTGGCCGCGGCAAGGCTGATACAGAGCTGGGCGCTCCAAAGGAGCGCCCAGTTCTGTATCAGCCGCGACGTGGGAAGTCTCCACTGCGCGTGACTCCCCCGCGACCGGGTGGCAGTGGCACTGTGGCCCGTGTAATGGGCTGTTCAACTAGTATATATATAAATCAATAGGGAATTGACGGCACCCTCAGGTTCTTTTTGAATTCAAAGAGAACCTGACAGTGCAGTCAATTCCCTATTGATTCATGTATCTATGCTTTGCTCTTTCAACATGCACCCAGGCATGAGGACATTTAACGGTGAGTGCTACCTCTTTGTACTTTTGCTAATATCCTATATAATAATTTGCTAGGATGTTTGTCAGAAGCTGTCATGCGCAGTAGAAACTGCCTGGAACGCACAGAATCCTGGGAGGTGTAGGAATGCTGGGAGTTCTGTGCTGGGAGCATTCTGTGCTTTCGGGCAGTCTCTACAGTGCATGACTGTGTCGGTGGCAGGACTCAGAGCACGGCTGGCCTCTTAACCCTTTGAGTGCCAGAGGGGTACGCAACGCATTGCAAAGCGTTGCGTATCCCTCTGGCACTCAAAGGGTTAACATCACCAGGACCTTGGCCCGTGATCACGGTGCCCGTGCTATGCTGGCGACATTCTGTCAGTCTCTGTTTACTGCTGACATTTATTGGTTGAAGTGACTTTGTCCCGCCCAGTATTTGTCCTTAAATACTGGGCCTTGTCACTTCTCCGGTGCCCTTTTGTGGTGTTTCCGTTATCAGCTCTTGTTCCAGTTCTCGTGTAATCTCTGTGTACTGACCCGGCCTGCCTGACTACTCTGTTGTATCCGTTTGTCACGGTTTGTTAAGACTCTCAGACGCAAAGTTAGGTAAAAACACAACTTTACTGAAACGTTTAAGACAACCCCATAGGGTATCATACACGTACATACATATATATTGAAATGACAGGAAAAGCAGCAGTAATAGCGAATAGGCTCTACCGGCCCTGCCAATATACCGGGCAAGGCAGCCAGGACTAATGCTCAGAATATAGTAGGCTCTACCGGCCTTGCCAATATACCGGGCAAGGCAGCCTGGACTGGCACACACAGGATATTTGGCTCTACCGGCCCTGCCAATATACCGGGCAAGGCAGCCTAGTGGAACACAACAAGTATACAGGCTCTACCGGCCCTGCCAATATACCGGACAAGGCAGCCTAACGGAATACCACAAGTATACAGGCTCTACCAGCCCTGCCAATATACCGGGCAAGGCAACCCAAGATGGTGACTAAAGAAAGGTTCTACCGGCCTTACCAATATACCGGGCAAGGCAGCCTTATACGGAGAAGGTGGCAACCACAGAGGCCTCAGTGACCGTCTAGATGACAACAACAGTCACTTCGATGATATGCAGAGGCGAAATGGGCTCAAGTGGTAAGCCAAGGAGTAGCAGTGAACCACCAGTATCCGCGTACTGGGGAACCAACGTAGCTGCCTAGGACTTGACAGCTTTAACCAGCATGGAGCAAACCAGTACACGTGTACTGGAGAAACCATCTCTCTTCTGGTGCACCGCAACCGGTAACCTCTGTAAGCAATCAGTACCATTGTACTGGAATCATAAAGCAAGTAGCAACAAGAGCCGGATGGCTAAGGAGCAAACCAGTACCTGCGTACTGGGAGTACAACACAATGTTGCCACAGGAGCCGGGTGGCTGAGAGGCTAACCAGTATCCACGTACTGGAACACAGTACTATCATGCAGTATCAGCCGTATGGCTGTGGAGCAAACCAGTGCCCGTGTACTGGAAATCAATAGAATCGAGGCAACAGTAGCCGTGAGGCTTAGAAGTGAACCAGTACCCACGTACTGGAATACAAACAGTATCGAGGCAACAGTAGCCGTGAGGCTGGGGAGCGAACCAGTACCCGTGCACTGGGAACCCAAATCAGTAACGAGGCAACAGTAGCCGTGGAGTAGTGGAGCAAACCAGTACCCGCGTACTGGGAACCTAATCAGTGTTGAGGCAGCGTAGCCGTGAGGCTGTGGAGCGAACCAGTACCCGCGTACTGGAGAAACCAGCAAGAGTGGAAATGTCGCCTAGGCGAACAGTGTCAAGGCAATAGTAGACCAAGTGAACTGGAAAATGAGCACAGCAGGTGGAACAGTAACCAGAACTCTCCGACGGTAACCGGATCAGGAACGGCAGCAGGGACTGGCAGCAGGAAGCAGCGACATAGGGCAACTCCAACCGGATCAGGAACGTAAACAGCCACAGCTGAACTGGAAACTCAGGAACTAGACGATCTCAGGTTAGCAGGAACACAGCAAGGGCCCAGGAAGGTCAGGAACATGATGAAAATGCAAGCAGCATAAAGACAACTCGAAAGGGCAACCAAAGGGTGCCCAAGCTCAGTCTAAATAGGCAATGCAGGGAGGGCTGAAGGAAGACAGCCAATGGGGAGCCCCCTACAGGTAACTGACACAAAAAGGCAGCAATCACGGGCACCGTGATAGTACCCCCCTCTCAAAGACCCCCTCTCCTAGAAGAGAGTCTGGGTTTCTGAGGGTATTTAGAATGAAAAATTTGCAGTAGCTTGGTGCATGAAGGTCCTTACTATCCACCCAGGATTGTTCTTCAGGACCATAACCTTTCCAATGCACCAAATACTGCACCTTTCCTCTAAGCCTGCGGGAATCAATGATACTTTGAACTTCATACTTCTCCTGACCTTCAACCTCAATAGGCCCTGGCACCACAGGGTTAGTGGTATAACGGTTGCATACGAGAGGCTTGAGGAGGGATACATGGAAGACATTATGAATATGCATGGACGGAGGGATGTCCAAAGCATATGAAACAGGGTTAATTCTGCGAATGATTCTGTAAGGACCAATGAAACGAGGAGCCAACTTATTAGATGGGACTTGAATCTCAAGATTCCTGGAGGAAAGCCACACTCTATCCACAACCTGAAAGGAAACCGCTGGCAGTCTTCTGCAATTAGCATGGCGCTGATGGCGCTGGAATGACTGACCAAGTGCCCTCTGAACTTGTGCCCATGTGGAACGGAGTTGCTCGATATGCTCATCCAGAGCTGGAATCTGTTGTGCCTGAAAGGAATCTGGGAGCAGACAGGGCTGAAACCCATAATTAATCAGAAACGGAGAGCTCCCGGATGAAGAGTTAACCGCACAGTTCCTGGCGAACTCTGCCCAGGGCAACAAGTCGGCCCAATTGTCATGATGGTCAGTAATGAAACAGCGCAGGAACTATTCCAATCCTTGATTGGCACGCTCAGCAGCCTGGTCTGGGGGTGGTAGGCGGAGGAAAAGGATAATTGTACGCCCATCTGTTCACAGAATGCCCTCCAAAATCTGGACACAAACTGGCTCCCCCGGTCGGACACCAGTACACTAGGTACTCCATGCAACCGAAATACTTCTTTAGCGAACACCACTGCTAATTCTTTAGCAGAGGGAAGGCCACAGAGGGGCATGAAATGAGCCATTTTAGAAAACCTGTCCACTGCCATCAGTATGAAGGAATACCCTCTGGGACCAGGGGCGTTCACCATTAGGTACTGGCTGAAGCAGGCCCACCGGGAGGTGTCTAGTGGTCTTGGCATGAGCACAAGTGGCACAGGCATGTGTAAAATCAGCACAATCTGCCCTTATAGAAGGCCACCAAAACACCTGAGAGAAGGATCACAACAATTGGTCTCTACCAATATGTCCTGCAGCTTTAGAGGAATGGTATGTCTCGAGTAATCGATTGCGGAATGACTCCGCAACAAAACACTTGCCCACCAGGGTTTCAGGGGGAGCAGAGGCCTAGGAGGCCAAAACCTCTGCCCCTAGTGGTGAAGTGATACTAGTACGTATAGTAGCCAATATTCGATCAGGTTGAATAATAGGTGCTGGTACCTCATCTCTGTCAATTTCAGCCTCAAATTGTCTTGACAATGCATCAGCCCTAACATTCTTAGACCCCGGCAAATATGATACAATGAAATTGAATCGAGACAGGAACAGTGCCCATCTGGCCTGGCGTGAGGACAATCTTTTAGCCTCAGAGAGATGTCAGGTTTTTGTGATCGGTCAAAATTAAGACAGGGTTTTTTGTGCCTTCAAGTAGGTGGCGCCATTCCTTAAAAGCGAGGATAATGGCCAATAATTCTCTGTCCCCTATCTCGTAATGGCTTTGAGCCACGGTCAGTTTTTTTGAGAAAAACCCACAAGGTCTGAGAGTTCCTCCTTTAATAGGTCGTTGAGAAGGAACTGCCCCAACCCCAATATCTGAGGCATCAACCTCCAATGTAAATGTCAGCCATTGGTTGTGGTGGGATAACAGAGAAGCATTGACAAAAGCCAATTTCAACTTCTCAAAGGCCTCCTCCGCAGCCACTGACCATTGAGATGGGTTAGCACCCTTGTGCGTAAGGTCAGACAATGGTTTAACAATAGAAGAGAAGTTCTTAATAAACTTCCTGTAATAATTAGCGAAGCCCAAAAATCGTTGGATGGCTTTAAGACTCTTAGGCCGTGGCCATTGCAAGACTGCCGCTAGTTTCTCTTTGTCCATGGCTATGCCCTCTTTGCCAATTACAAACCCCAAGAATGGCACGCTAGTTCTGGGAAACTCACATTTTTCCAATTTGCAATATAATTTATTTTTTCGAAGACGAAGCAACACCTCAGACACATCTTTAATGTGTTGTGACATTTTTGGAATGGATAAGTATATTGTCAAGGTAGACAACGACACAAGACTGCAGCATATCCCCTAAGGATGTCATTTATCAGTTCTTGAAATACTGCAGGTGCGTTACAAAGACCAAATGGAATGACTAGATATTCATAGTGCCCAGATCTAGTGTTAAAGGCAGTTTTCCACTCATCACCAGCTCTGATCCGAATCAAATTATATGCAGCACGCAGGTCCAACTTGGTGAAAACAGAAGAACCTTTGGGCCTGTCAAATAGCTCGGTGATGAGTGGTATCGGATAAGCGTTTTTTGCCATTAACTTGTTTAAGCCACGGTAATCAATGCATGGTCTCAGCTCGCCAATTTTCTTTTCTACAAAAATGAATCCGGCCCTGGCCGGAGAGGTAGACTTCCTTATGATCCCTCTCTTAAGGGCATCAGAAATATATTCTTCCATAGCTTGGTTCTCATCACAAGACAACGGATACGTGCGTCCCGGAGGCAATTCAATACTACAGTCATAAGATCTGTGCTGGGGTAGGATGCCAGCCTCTCCCTTGCTGAATACATCGCCAAACTGTTGGTACTCGTCTGGCAGTGAAGGGGAGGTGCACAAGATCTTAACCGGGTGGGTTATGCAATTCTCCATACAAGACTGAGACCAAGCAGAGATTTCGCACTTTTGCCAATCGAACTGTGGATTATGCAACTGTAACCAAGGAAATCCCAATATTACTGCATGGTGAGGAGAATTGATAAGTTGGAACTGCGGTTCCTCCTTGTGAAGTGCCCCAATAGTCATAGATAAAGGCATTTTTTCGAAGGTAACTTGTGTAGGTTGTAAGGGTCTGCCATCAATAGCTTCAATAGCGAGAGGGGTCGCTCTCTCAATCTGCGGAACCCCATGCAATTCAGCAAAGGTATTATCCATAAAATACCCAGCTGCGCCAGAATCAACCAGGGCCAAAACCTCCACTGAGCGTTTTGCCCAAGAAAGTACCACCTGAATGGTAGGTTTCAATGTGCCGAAACCTGGGGACGATTGACCACCTAGGGTCTGTCCCCCAAGGTACCGTAGGTGTGTTCGTTTCCCGGACGTACAGGACAAGATCTTAGCAGGTGCCCATTCTTGCCACAATATAAGCACAGCCCTTGTTTCCTGCGGTATATTCTCTCCTCCTTGGTTAGCCTAGTGAAGCCTAATTGCATAGGTTCACCTGGTTCCTGTAATTGTTCATTAGGCTTAGATGCCAAGGGAGGGATGGGTGGGCAAAATGTACTGCTAGATCCATTATTTTTTTACCGTAGCTTGCGGTCTTTGGTCATTAGTCTCTCACGAATCCGGGTGTCAATTAGTATAACATACTTAATATAGTCATCTAGATCAGTGGGCAGTTCTTTCTCTGCAATCTCATCTTTGATTTGATCACTCAGGCCCTGAGCAAAGGCTGCCAACAATGCCTCATTGTTCCACCCTACCTCTGCTGCCAATGTGCGAAATTCAATGGCATAATCGCACACAGTACGCCTGCCCTGCTGTATCTCCATAAGGCGTATGGCAACAGAGGTGGTTCTACCAGGAGGCTCGAACACTCTCCGAAATGACTGCACAAATTCTCTGAAATTCTTTGTGCAGGGTTTTGCATTCTCCCATAACAGACTGGCCCATGCCAATGCTCTGCCAGTCAGCAGGGATATCATAAAACCAACGTTACTGCAATCACTGCAGAAAGCATGTGCAGTCAATTCCATAAATAGTTCAAGTTGGTTGATAAACCCTCTGCACAGATTAGGATCACCATCATATCTGAGTGGCAACGGTGCAGAGGCAGTTAACCCCTTGACTGCAACCCCTGAAGGCATGGTATCGCTCTCCGGTGTTTGACCTGGAGAGACCACCGGACTAGGAACAGATTAGTCAGAGAGTACAGTGCGTTCAAGAACAGTTTGGATCGCTACCGCTAGCTGATTCAGGCGTTGCTCATAAACATCCATTCTCCAATGGATATTCTGTGTGTTACCATCACTCTTATTGTCTGAGGTCATGGCCCTTTCATACTGTCACAGTTTGTTAAGACTCTCAGACGCAAAGTTAGGTAAAAACACAACTTTATTGAAAAGTTTAAGACAACCCCATAGGATATCATACACGTACACACATATATATTGAAATGACAGGAAAAGCAGCAATAATAGCGAATAGGCTCTACCGGCCCTGCCAATATACCGGGCAAGGCACCCAGGACTAATGATCAGAGAATATAGTAGGCTCTACCGGCCTTGCCAATATACCGGGCAAGGCAGCCTGGACTGGCACACACAGGATAGTTGGCTCTACCGGCCCTGCCAATATACCGGGCAAGGCAGCCTAGCGGAACACCACAAGTATACAGGCTCTACCAGCCCTGCCAATATACCGGACAAGGCAGCCTAACGGAATACAGCTAGATACAGGCTCTACCGGCCCTGCCAATACCAGGTAAGGCAACCCAAGATGGTGACTAAAGAAAGGTTCTACTGGCCTTACCAATATACCGGGCAAGGCAGCCTTATACGGAGAAGGTGGCAACCATAGAGGCCTCAGACACCGTCTAGATGACAACAGTCACTTCGATGACATGCAGAGGCGAAATGGCCTCAAGTGGTAAGCCAAGGAGTAGCAGTGAACCACCAGTACCCGCGTACTGGGGAACCAACGTAGCTGCCTAGGACTTGACAGCTTTAACCAGCATGGAG